>NMRA01000031.1:461382-558495 GCA_002633005.1 Phoronis australis | reverse complement strand
TCCTAAGGAGCCCTAGTGCCGACCTCAACACCTACCGTCTGTCTACCTGCAATAAGCACACTGCCGTCTTCTATACTGGGAATTTCCGCAGAAAGGCTCACCCGATGAAACGCTCATGCCCATGGGCATTTATTTGATATTAGTACTTCGGGTTTCAAGCTTTCAGACATTGGGACGTTTATTTCGAAAATTGCAAGACATGCAAATAGGTCCTGGGATGCTTCGTCAAGGTTCAGTAGTACATGATGAACGGATCAAATTTAGTTGCATATATAAGTCTTTCGAATGACCTTGGCAACCTCAAGGGTCTTAGTGTCAACTGAGCTGCGAAACGAGATGCTGACATTGTAGAGGCTCACAAGCTCATTGACACAGCAGTTGACGAAGTGCAAGCGTTGGGAATAAACATCCAAGATATCTGGGTAGAATGGTTCCAAGACGAGTAAATCATTGGATCCGATATACAAATTCCTCGGCAGTCTAGACAACAGAAGCCGACAGGACTAACGTATGAGTAACCACTGGGGATTAAAGTTTTAGAAAGAAGTTTTCAATTCAAATTTTTTGCATAGTACACTTTAGGTCTCACGACGGACCAGGCCAGCTTGATTTGTGTAGATGTTGAGTTTCAGTGTACTTCTGGTCCCTCGGCGAACTAGTCTTGTGATTTTTTACCAAAATGTGCTTTGTAAAACTATTTATCTCAGCCAGTACTGTTTGGTCCCGCGACAGATCGACTATTTTTATAGGCATAATAAGCACAGGTGAACTCTTGGTCTCGTGACGGACCAGGTCAACTTTTTGTGTACTCTCAGTGTACTTCTGGTCCCTCTGCAAACTAGTCCAGTGTATCTTTTCACCACTGTGCACAGGATGTTTTGGTTTCGTGAAACTGTTTTCAGATGATTTGTTTCCTGATAGATTTGACGTTTTTCAATTGTTTTCAACGTGATTCAGCTTAATAAAGTGATACCTAATTATTTATTGTCGCTTTTAATAATAGACTATGAGTTGAGAGCACCATCGTTCGCCAGTTTTTCTCGTAACGAGACAGAACACATGTTTATTTCCGGACGAACAGTACAGGTCTTCGTTCTTAAACAACTTGAGGCTGCTGTTGCGCGATCATCCGATATTCAAGTTTTTACGCCCCGTCGGTGCTCCTTAATTATGCTCTCTCTTGAATATTTGGAAATTGTCTAAACCCCTGTATACACACCAAACTTTTTCGTATACGACTTTTCGTATGCTAAAAAAGGTGTGTGTAAGCAGATGTTCCAACAAAAATTTTTGCTGGTGGCGTGACTCATACCCAGATGCGCACAATATGGTTTCACGAAACTTATGTGCCAAGTTCCTGTGACGAAATCTAGAAGGGTTTTTAATTATCTTAAGAAAAACTCCAGAGACATGTTAAGTGCCAGAAACTTACCAGGATGCATGGAAATTTCACTATTTGGTTACAAACAGTGGCAGATCTACGATTTCAGTAAGGGGGGGTTTAGGATTCGAAAGAATCCGAGGCGCGTAGCGCCGAGGAGAAGGAAGGTCGCGAGAGGGTTTCCCTCCTCCCGTGTAGGATTTTTTTGGATTTTTAGTAGCTAATTTCGTTTTTCTGGAGATTTTTTTCCAGGTTTTATTTTTGATCCTGTCTTGAGGGGGGGGTTTAAACCCCCTGAACCCCCCCTGTAGATCCGCCTCTGTCAAAAACAAAAAAATATCTTAAACGGGAGGGGAAACCCCCCTCCCGACCTCACCCCGCTCGGCGCCACGCGCCTACGATTCGACCTTGGCGGGAATCCTAAACCCCCCCTTGCTGAAAACGTAGATCCGCCACTGAATTTTACAAAATTATCTGAAAATGACAGGGACAATTTTTGTTCGGTGGGATGAACTGGAGTGCAGGGGCAGCTGTGTCGGCATACGCCGAGACAGAGCCGCGGACTCGGCATACATGTGCCCACCAGCGTCTATATTTTTGCTTTTATTGGGCCTTCATTTCATAACGCTGGGAAATCATAAAATGCGCTCCCTTTTAGACAATTTCGATTTTTGATCACCATAGGTGGGTTAGGACAATTTTCCAACGGAACGTCACTATGTATCAATAGCCAATGCCACACGTGGAGCTAAATTAACGAAAAGAACACTTTGAACACGTCCCAAAATACGACTTAACATTTTTTATTTTCATATATCTCACATGGGCTGAACAACGAACTGTTGGCAACGATAAATTAAAAACTTTCACACACTTCAGTTAGCGAAAAACTAAGAATCAATTTGTATGCAAGTTGGTGAAAAGTAATCTTCATAAAGTAAAGGTCACTGCAAAAAAATTACTCAGAAACTGGAACGGTGTTGCGTTTTTCCACGCCGCACCTTTTACCAACAGGTCCCGTATCACCATCCACCTGTGTAAAACGTGTCGAAAACTCGTATATGTACATATTGCGCCTTTCGAGTGGAACAAAATTTTCACCTTTCATAAATTTGTAAACTCGTGTTGTGCAGTATTTCAACTGTAAAAGGCCATCATTCGCAAGGATGTGACAATTGAAAAAAAATGCTGAATTGAAACACAAGAAGTTTACCAAACTGGTCTGTTATTGCTGCTTAGTGTAGTATACATTCACAGGCAAGATCTTATAACCATAAAACTGTAAGGTACTACATCTATTTACATGCAAATGTTACAGGCCATGGTATTAGAAAGGCTCGTGTTATAACATAACAGAGTTCAATTAGCTACAAGTTAAAACTGGATATATTGACTTAAAAGACAACATGAACATCCACTTTCTACTACCACAATGGCTGAATAGCACCTCCAGTGCTGCTGTGTACACTAAAATGATTTGAAATCCCGCAGATTGTCTTTCAAGGATGCATGCATTAACCTTGATTACATGCCTTAGATGACACAACCCCATATCAATTATACAATCAAATACTCTTTTTCTCAAGTAAGACTCTCTGTTGAGTAAAAGATGCTATGTCCTAGACATAAAATATGAGCAGATCCATATATTAGCTTTGATTACGTGTCTTACATGACACAACTCCAATATCTCAGTTATACGATTAAATATTTTTATCCAGTTAAGACACTCTGTTAAATAAAGATGCTATGTCCTTAACATAAAATAAGGGCAGATGAAGGCATTTTGGAGGGAGGTCGATATAACTGATCATTTGTCCTCAGTCATTTAACTTTCATCACATCATGCATCAAGCGTAATGCATGATGTGTGCCTTAAAATGGCTTTGCCAGTTACATAACAGATGTTTTCATTTGATGTACGTAATGGATAACCTGGTGCCATATTATGTTTCTTTGGAACAGATTGTGGAGCGACTAAACATGTATAATGGAAAAATTCTGTTTTCATGACATCAGTGCCGGAGGTGCCCAATTAAAACTGACAAGAAATACACTACAGTAACAATTTAATGGCCAAACAGGCGTCAAAATAGTGACTGCCTACGGTACCTCTTGGGTAAGGCACGAGTTTGTGCTTGCCAAAAACTAAAATGACAACTATATGATTGTAGTGGTCTGTGTTCTCAAAGCCGTATTCTAAACTGATGAAAAAAAAGGAGAGCATGTATTACAGTCAATCATAAAAGAACTGGACTGTCTATTAATTATCAGTCCCCTGAAATCATTCTTTATCAAGTAAATCAACAAAAATTACGTGAGCACAGATACTTCTGTGATATGATTGGCTAAAAACAGTATGACGACTTATGTTATTAAGTGATGTTGCCCGGCCAGTCATATATCACATTTCATTCAAGTCGCTTAGACTTCAGGTGTCATTATTCATGATCTGACCATTTGCACATTGCGGATAACACAAACTTCTGGTTGTGAAAGCAACGTTAGCAAATAAACAATGGCAGAGAAGCAAAGCAGGAAAAGACATCCCAACCTAACAGGAGACAAAGAAATCAAGAACAGAAGCATAAGAAGTCACACAATTAAACAAATGCAGAGCAATCCCGGGGGACATAAATCAAGTTACGTGAACCTCCACAGACAAATCGTTCCTCAGACAGCACTGCTCTTCTTCGGTTCACTTATAACCCAATATTGCCCTCAGTTCGTGTTTGAACAATAATAAGCTGCTGTTAACCTCAGCAATCATGCTTCAGTAGTTATCAGTGAATGTTATTTTTGGTTCCCTTCTGTATTAAAAGTATATTAACTGCACATTAAAACAATAATTATTAGCCAGTTGCTTTCTAGTCTATGGTGTCTTTCTAACAGTTTTTGTGAAGATAGAAATGAAATTTCGATGACTGTTTCTTTTTCTCCACAGTCAACAGAAACAGTGATGTGTGTACTATACAATAACATCTGAACAAACAGCTCACAACACGACCTTGACACTGGAGGCTGATATCCTGCTTCTGGTCAGTGGCTTCAGCTCAATGTCTGGACTGGACAGGTATGTGGGCGAGGTCAGCTGTAGAGAGGTTAGACTGATATTGCAAGGACTCTCCGTCAGATTCTTCACTGAGCGCTGCGAGCGGCGGAGAGGGGTGGGGGTGTGGAACGACTTGAATGAGTGTTGTACCGAGGGGTCCCTACAATGAGGCAAGTGTGCATCACTGATATATGAATTTTCATCGTCGGAGTACAAAATTTAGCTATTGTTATAAAAGGTATACTGAGTTATAACATTAGCATCACTAGGTCAGATAACATTTTGAATCTGCAAACACAAGTTCAGTACGGGTGAACACGTTTTAGTTCTCTTGAAGCCATTTCACAACTATTCGAACCACTAAGTGATGTGCAAACACAACAATGGGTGGTGATTATACAACAGTGTCAAAAACTAATAGTGTAACCAATGGAATATTGATTAATACGAAAAATGTTTAAACGTGCGAATTGGACTTTTAATTTGTATTGAAACAGAAACATTTCATTTGCATTTCCGGATGATGTGTTTAGTTTTGGCACGATAAAATCATCATTGCATAAATAGAGACATTGACGCTTACCTAGAAAGGTACGACTCATTACTTACATCAAAAAAAGGTGTTATAGTAGGGGACAGGGACTGTTCTTATTTATAACCTTGGTTGAATCTAATTAGAACTAGTTTGAAACAAAACCCTACAGATGTCGCTACCTGCTGATAAGCCTCTTTTCTGATGGAGTGTTGATGTTTCGCCACTTCTGAAACGCTATTCTAGGACTTCGGCGCAGCGGTGTAGCAAATTTAGGGCTACCTTGACTGGAAAGAAGAAAGAAGAGAGGTGACAGGAACGGAAAGTGATTATATCACGCCTCTAGCAACTAAAGTACTCTAAATTGGAGACAAACACTGTGGCAGTGGCATATTCACATTTGCACAAATACAGCAAAAAATTCAACAAAAGTTATTTTTTTACAACCTGAAGCTCATGCCGCACAATTTGTGAACCATCCAGATTAGCATACTCACAGTGTTTATAATCTAAAACAAAGATTATCTGGTGATTTTACACTTTTGATCCAAAGTGATATCCTATAGAGAAGTGGCAAGACTAAGACTGTAACAACTCCAGTGACGTTGCACTGTTGTCACACTGTTGTCGCACTGTTGTTGCACTGTTGTCGCACTGTCTACCTCTATGGCAATGTAGTCAATAACTAAATAGACTCTGCGTAATGCGATGCTCGACATCAACCTCAACTCTGGTTTAGAGTTGTAGTCAGTGTGCACGGAGTTAAACTCCGAGAAGCATGTTTTTAATCAATAGATAAATTCTCAACTTTCAATACCAGTTTGCCCTAATAACGACATCAGTGTTTTCTCAACAGTTATAAATCTAGGCTGTACTGATCACTCTTTTGACTATTAGTGTTTGCTTTTATTGTTTCAGTCGCACATGAGCACTTTGCCCTGTAATTGACCATCAGAATACAATTTGTCGAGTAATGACCAAAGTTGACATGGGAACAATGACCCCCCAACATGCCACCTTATTGATCACTTTTATTTTGCAAAGGGCCAATAGAGGTCACTTTGGACAGCATGGAGTACATGGGCTGAAGTTAGGTGTTTCATTCCAATTGTCGGTCAGCGACAAATCAGGGCAGTACAGGACTGTTTGTGAGACTCCTAACAATACACCAGCACAGGTCAAGAAGTGATGTTTAGTTAAGTTTTTGTGTAAACCTTGACAAATATCCAAATTTGGCTATTTGTAACTTCAAGTCAATGAACGGCTGATTAGATTCAAAGGAAACTTTATCATACTATGCTTTATGAACTGTTGTCCGAAACGCTGATAGGATTTGTCGTTTAAAACATTCCACTTTGACATAATTGGTTATCAAAACTGGACTTTAAATTAGATTTTTCTAACAAAACAAAATTTCCATAAAACAAAACAAAATGACAATTGAAAAAATCATATCATTGTTTTTGAGAAATCATCTTGAACACTGGCACCAGAAGATGTTAAAGGAGAATGCCACCCAAAAAACTACCTACTTTGTATCAATTTAGATCGAGAAGTTATACACGATAACGGCACGTTCGGTTGTGTTACCTGACGGCAGACGGAGGTGTTGAAATTATCCAATGATGTCATTGGTTTCAAACGCAGTCTGTTCAGCAGTTCACAACACGGATTACTAGTTTCACCTTATCGCTTGAATTCATCGTTTAGCACCAATAAATAACCAAACTTCGATGTAAAACCCCCATAAAAATACACAGAATTCTTATAAAAACATGTTGTTTTATTTCGCTGGGACTGGCATGAACATAAACCAGCTTGAGTTAGAAACTAAACCTCCAGTCACGAAAAGACTATAATAATGAGCCAAAGAAATAATGTGCATGTAATTATTTACGTGAATTAGCCACGAAACTGAAAATCTACATGTCGGGGGCCGCAAAGTCGGGTTCCCCTTCCACAGACCACCAGGGCAAAGGTTGTACATTAACAATGATTTGAATAATGTATTTGTATTTCTAAATAAAGATTCCCCTAACATGTGACCATAGCTTATAAAATCGAGTAATTGTTTCACAACAGCTTTCTGTCAGCAAACACCGAATTAGCAAGTGCTCACACAGCCTCGGGTGCCCGGTCAATTACCTTATTGCCGGCATCAAAAGCCATTAACGAAGTGATTTATTCATTGCTGGCTTCTCAATGTTTGCACTCACGAATACTGCAAAGGCAATTGTATCTAATGAGACAGACTTTGTTACAGTTTTATGTAAGCAATGGTTAGGATGATAATAATTCATTTTGAAACAGAATGCAGAATACATGGCAACTCGCCCGGCGCCAATCCTGACTTAGTCAAGAGCTCATACGACGAAGACTTCATGAGTCGGATCGTTAGGTTTCACAGGCTATCAGTTCAAACCGGAGTACACTGATCAAGAAACACTAGAGAAGCGCCGTGACCATGCACAGACAACGGAATGTATGGATAGTTCTTTGGTAAGCCGGAATTTGTCAGAGAAATCAATGTGGACAAAATGCCGGCCACAGACACGGAGATGTTTCACGGCCTCATACTTGCTATGAACAGCATACCTTTCATTCTTAACTACCGCGAGCCACTTCCTAAGCATTTCGGGCTCTCGAGGAAGTCGAAAAAACGATATACCCACTTTCTTCGCAGCTTCATATTTCGGACAAGCGGGAACGATGCACTGCAATATAGCAGCATTAACTCTGCAGACAAACCACTGACGTCGCTGCGTTGTTTCTCACCTTCTACACAGGTTAACGCAACACCTCTCAGCAAGGTGAGGTCGACCGTATAAGAGGTGATGTGGATGTAGACCGATTAAGACGGTAAAAAAGACTAATTAAATCTGGAGGCATTCTCCTCTAAACTTTGCATATGTTATTGAAAGTATTGTGTTAGTATGAATGCCCTTTTCTTTTTAAACTTAATTTTACTAAAAAGGATGTGGTCACTCAACCCAATTAAAAGAAGATTTATGAAGACAAAATCAAATTCTTCAGGTAATCCATAACATACATTTTAGTACAAGTCTATATGTTGTAGACATTTAGCTAAACGCGGAGACTGTCCGATATAAGATAATGAATATATTATACAATCACTTACACACTTTGGAGACTGAATGCATAGCCAGGAGAGTTCACTTTCGTGTATTGCACTGTGCCAGGAGAGTTAAATTTGATTGCTCGCTTGACTTTCCCACGACGTGATGGGGTGGTGAGTGGGACTTTCCTCTGTGACTTAGAGACTGGAGCACCTTTAGATGTTTGTGTTGCCTGTTGCATTGCCGAGTTGAACTCAACGTTATCCTCAAATGACTGGGCAAATGCATTGAGAATTTTCCGGAACACCGACGGATTTTGTGAGCGAGGTTGTTCTGAAACATTTGAATAAACAGTATAATGAAAAGGTCTAGTAAAGACACGTACACTAGAATATTTCATCACCAGGCGAACAATTTTATCATTTTAACTGTGGTTTAACCCAAAGTTGAGCGTGAGTGTTCACATCAACTTCGGGACTAACAACATAAAAGATGTAAGCCCATTGTTACCAGACTGGTGTCTCGGGCGCTTGGCTTGCGACGGCGCATTTTCTTTGGCATCTGTTCTGTGCCTCTTTCTGGTCGTGCCATCAGCTTGGTTAACAACGATGGCCTGGAAGCTCTCTACTTCCCATTTTTCCAGGGTACAACTCCACACGTGTGGTAGCAGCACATCGCAGCTCACTCTGCAAGAGTCGGCCATTATTGTGAGTACAACATCCTGGCTTTTTGATTAGCAGGAAACATTATAAAACCAATAACACTTATGATAACCATTAGATACCATGGAGGGTGCTGTACAGTTCAACACTTGACAAGATAAAAATATGGATTATTCACTTCTATTACCAGACGGCAAACAACGTAAAATTCTGGTAAATCAGACACATGGAGAAATGGAGGATATATTGCATTAGACAAGGTTAATTGTATATTTTGTACTAACACTTGAGGCTTGAGATGCAATAGCCGTGGCAGGAGACAAGCCAGGTCATCGACAGTCAACAGTTCATTTTCATAGATCTCCAAGATGGACAGAGCGACTGGGAATATGGTCCATACACCTGAAGAAGAGTTTATAATTACGTCCAAAGAAAAGTAGTCAAGTAATTATGAGCTAGGATGGCCATTTCATGACCTCAATATTGTACTAATGAATTCAGAGGGTTATTAAATTGGCTTGGGTCAATCTGTCAACTTCAAGTTCTAAGCATTGGTTGCCATCGTGACAAGAGATAGGAAAATGTTTAGATATGTCTAAGGTCAATTTGTAAAGCTGTTGTGTCTATACAGATCATCACTCATCTAAATATGTACCGTTGAGCAAGGAAATGAAGCACTTAACTCTTGATGGGGCTGGCAGGAACATTAACAACTTTGTAGAAATACAGGGAAACTTAGTAGCTGTGTTAGGTGTTCTTCCATTGAGTTCATTGTGATGTCCATATTTGGCATTATGAACGAAGGCATTGGAAATGGGTGTCGAGAATGATTTAGAGAAATGGGAGGTTATTAAGAGAAATTTAATTATTTATTCGAAATTAACATGTTAAGAAGTGAATTCAAACATGTAGTTTGTTGTTTTCATGTCCACAGGAAAACATGAAGAGGTCTTATTCATCATCCTTAAATAAACCATTATCAGAGCAAAAAATAAAAAATAATAAAAAATGAATGGCAGACTCTTTGACAACTTAAGAGTGACTCCATATAAAAANTGCACAAAATTTGGCATTTGGGTTTTTGTTAGGATACCTACCCATGTACAAAAAATGAAGTTGTTTTAAATTTTGACGTATAGACTGATTTTTGAAAATCTACTGGTTTTTATATGGACTGCCTCTTAATACATTAAGAGCAGAAAGCAGTTGATCAGCGAGGGGGCATTTATGTAATATGGTTCTCAAGTAATTATCTCAATGCAGGCATTTCTATAGGTATTGTAAGATTTGGCTCACTAGCGACACCTGGTGAATTTCGAATTCCCTTTGAAATATACTCAACTGGCAAATAAAAGGTTGCTGCATACAGACAACGAATCGAATACAAAAGACTGTAGTACCGGCCAGTATCTTCAAAATCATCGATACATTTAACATTGAAAATCTTGTTGCTTCATTACTATTGAGCCTTACATAGTTCTCAGTTATGTCAGATGTCGCAGTAAAAACAAATTGATACTGCTTGACAAAAACGATCAAATAAGATGACATGCCATTAGCTGGACCACTCCTGGTCAAATTTAGCAAAGAACATTAAGCATCCACTAGGCAGTGGCTACAGCAACAGCTTTAGCAAAAGACTGGTTGTGAATGGATGGTTAGATAGGCACTGCACCAGGATATTCACGACTCAGTGAATCCATAGGTTTTGGTGTGACATCTCGTCACAATGGTCGACCTACACCTAATCGACTGAGTCAATGCAAAAAACAAGTCAGTAAAACACCAAATATGAGTCAACATAGAGCAAGCTATGCAAAGGATTCACTTATAACGAGAAAATAACCAGATATTTATACATAATTTTCTTTGAGTCAATTAGGTCGACTAGGAAGTTACAGTGAGCTCACAAGAAACCTCACACAAATAACAGCTGTTAAACAGCCACAGAAATGTTTTAGAGGAGATGAATGGTATTTACACTGCCATCCAGTACCACTCTCACTGCATGTATAACCGAGATTGGTCAACCGTCACAAACCTTCCAATAGTATCTTATCCCAGATGGCAAGAACAGTATCCCAGCATGGTAAGCTGGTGAACAGACACATGAACCACGGCGTAAGATACATCAGTGGGTGAAGGCCCAGCGACTCCTGTCAATAAGAACAAACCATAGATATAGAGATAAAGACTGGCTTTAACATAAATTTTTTTGTATAAGTATAGCAGAGCAGCCATTTTGTTGTGTGGGTGTTATGCGCCACGCAAGTCGGTGGGCTTACGGGCACCGGCATTGAACCCATTTGGTCGATTTTGATGAAATCGGTACCAGTTAATGCTTTTATTCTCATACTCTTTCCAGTGATATCTCTTTCAGGATATTTTTTAATTAAAATGAGAATCCACCTTAATTCAAGTATTCTGCTAATAATGCCCAGCATATTTTTGTTTTATTTGTTCCTAATCGTCAGTATTATGCATTTAACATATCAAGGTCAATAATTCGCCCACGGCCTTGCTGGTTTATTTACAGTGAGATCCACACAACAATATGGTGCCTCCTGAGTCACATTCCTTAATGGCTCTGTTTAGTACAGCATCAGATCTCTCTCCATATTTATCTATAGTACAAACAGCATTGTAGAAATTCAAAAGTTTAGACCTCATTACATAAACCAACACAATGGAAATAATTTTCACAACTTTGATAAAATTGCACAATAAACTCTTGTAATAAATAGGATACAGGCTCAAAGCAGATATCCAACAGTGCAACACAGTCTCAGCCAAACTGGGGCAAAAATTGTCATGGATCGTTTTAATTTTGCATATAGTAGGGACTGACTATGAACTAACGCACCAACATGAAAAAAGTTGATGTAAGATCAGAACTGTATTCACGTTAGCAGACTTGACAGTAGCATCTCACAAAAACAGGTGAGAAAACATATGGCGATAAGTCAATATTTGTTTTCCATAAAAACTAACATCAGTGAACTTGGCAGTTTCCACTGAAGTGGTAGGTAGGAATAAGCTGTAAGAAGAATAATGTCCGAATGCACGGGATGCATACACTAAGCATTGACAGAGCAATACAATTTGTTTTCTTCCATTTTTAAACAAAACAACCTACAAAATGATTGTGGAGTCTGGGCAGCCTCTGTTGAAGGATCTTATGGAACACCTGCGCATGTGTCTGGATTCTGAAATTGACCAAAAAAAAAAAAATGAAACGGTAAAATTGCTCTTCAATGAAGGTGGGGATTTCCTTCATGTACACTCATGTTACAGTGTTGTTTCAGGGACACAGCAATGAAACTATGGTTGTTGAGGGCAAAGTGTTCTTCTGTAACAATGGTCTCAACTGTCTTCGCAAGCACTTTGCCCCCAACAGCTAACCATAGCACAAAGGTTGTGGCATTCAGGTTACGTAGGACTCTAGAAAAATGTCCACATTTGGCTAACTTTGAAACAACATATCTCATAAATGGCTCAACTTTCACTTACCTTGTTTTATGTACTGATCTTCAAACGCTGCTACAAATTGTTTTTAAAATTTCCGCTTTTACATGAGAGGCTACAAAAATAGTACTTTTATGATTTCTCTTCGAGCCTGTTATGTTCAAGAATCTCTGCAACTGACAAGATAATTCTCACCCACCTTTACAGTTCAACATATTATGTAACTTTTGTAATTACCGATATCTGTAGTAGTTTAGTTTGTCATAATATATATGACCTTTTATCTCATCTAAACGTGTTGTTTCACTGTAAACTAGCTTCAGTATCGCTTTGCAGTTAGCGCATATAAAATTCTTTTTGGTGAATGTACATCCAGCAGTTAGTACAGTTTCAACAGATAGTGTTCTGGGGTCAAATAAAAAGTAAACAACCTTCCTATTTGAGAAACTGGCAATTTATCAAGTAATTGTGTAACTTGTTACTAGTCACCAAAATGACTGTATCGAAATAATACAAATTATTGAAATGTTTATTAAATGAGGCACGTTGGTTTACTATTATATAGACAGTGCTGCCCTCTTGTTCAAACTATCTTAAACTAAATCACATTGCCTAGAAAGTTTCACTGCACATATGCGACGAGACTTACCGAACCAGTGAGCTGTCAAAATAGCCGAGAAGGTATTTGTGTCGCTCAAACAGCGCCACCATACACCAGAAAGACTCTACTTCAGACATGTGCATCAACAGCATGCCAGCGATGAAACCCATACCTGGAAGTGGAGCGGAATTTGAACTGGACTGCTTAACAGGCTCAGTTGAAGAATTAGAGACATAGTAGGATAGATAACGCATACCTTTGTGACAGCAGAGTCTGGAAATGTGAATCATTTGAATTATAGCAGTATGAATTGCTGCATGTCTCCCAGTCAATAGTGAATGTCCACCGAAGATTGTTTAAAAATGCCTGCGTCATATTTCAAATCAACTAGATCTCTATTTTTGTAACTAAATGTGGAACGGTTTACACAATAGGCGTGATGTGATAGTCATTTTGAATATTAACCTTGGCAATATCCTACAGCAGTGTTGTAGCGAGCGTAGACAGACAGCAAGCGGAATAACGACGCCCTTCCTTCTTTGGCTTCCTGCGTGTTACCCATGAATAGCCTGTGAGTTGGATAAGACCGGTCTGCAATGTCAACATTTGAAATAAGTTATATACATAATATGCAGTGCAAATCACATTCACCAGTCACCCACCGTGCGCATGGTTAATAGAAGGTTGGAGTTGCAGTCAAATCGAAAAACAGCTTCGGACTTGAAACTCTAAGTCACACAGTAACAAGAGGACTCCGTGGTTATCACGAGGTGGAATTGGAGATACGTTCAGAACATGAAAAATTATTTCTTATAAAATTTAGTACGCAAAATGATTAATCCGTTACTGCTATATATGCTCACAGATGGAATATTTCATATTTACAAGGTGAAATGGATACAGTATAAGCCAAAAATATTTGCACAAAATGACATGGAATTAACCATTATGATGACTGGGCAGAGAAGCCAAATTCTTCACCAGAGTAGTCTCCCCTGATGGCAGAGAATGAAGGGTAATTAACAGGAACGTTAGTAAAGTGGCTGAGCCATGCTCTAATTAGCATTTTGCCACCCTAATATTTATTACCAGTAACTTGTTAACAGAATTAGCCATCATGATGTGATGTGGCCAACAGATGGCGTGCTGACGGGACTTAAATATTTGCTACAGTTATCTTGCACTTACAATTTAAGTTAAGCAAACAATCAATGTGGTGAATTTCAAATGCTACTAATTAAATATATTTCAAGTTGTAGAAGTTATCCAAACAAGTCGCCGGTATGTCAACATGCAGCTACTCCTCAAAACTGGCCTCCATATTCACACAGCACTGTAGACTACCCAGTATTCAGTCAACCGTGTCCGTGGTGGTCGCCCAACTCACCCAGGTCTAGCATAATCTGCCTGATGTGCTTGATGCTCAGGTGACCCCATCGATTGACCCCTTCATCGTCCTCTGATGTCATGTTACATAACACGTCCAGGCAGTGGGCGCCACCGTACTCTGACACGCCCAAGTCAACCAACTGCTCTCGCACGGCAACTAGATGAGCCTGAAACCAACTCGGGATAGTTAATACATGGACGGATGTCATTATGAGATAGAAGTTTTCTTGCTTTTCTCATCGTGATTTTTATTTGGTGAAACCCTATTATCAGTTCATAAGCTATTACCATATTAAGAAGATAAAATGATAAAGAACAGTATGGTCTTAGATCAACATAGCATTTTTATAATTACTAGTTTTTAGTATTTAAGTATTTTTAGAGGAAGAATTGCTAAAAAATCAATGCTTAAGTGACTTTTTTCTAATCTTGTCTAAGGATTGCAACAGAGCTAAAAATGTATAAATTCTCAACATGAGTTATTTGATCACAGTCTCACAGTTCATGGAAAGAATGCAATAAATAAATCTCTTCAAACACCTGACACCAAGAAATTTGACAAAAATTCACTACTCAATGGTAAATCTAACTTATTTGCCACCTACATAGTTTGAAATAGTTAACATTGTGCAGACATAAAAGTTGCATAGTACCCTACAAAAATGTCCATATTTGACCAATTTAGGAAGTCAGAATGGATTCATATGGAACTTCCATGGACTACGCTTTGCATTGTTCTTCAAAACGCTGAAAGAAGTTATTAAAAATCTTCCACACTTGCATGAAGGCTATTTTTATATTTTTTCACAAAAAAATTGCATAAAACAAAAACGAAATCAAACAGAAACTTGTTAATTTAATTGACACCATTGTTTTGCTTTGAATAGCTTTCTTTTTGCTAAATTTTACTATTAAAGACACGGTCACGCATTGACAAATTAGACTAAATAAAAAAGTTAAAAATCTGAAAATACATACTTTTACAGACTCTGAGGTAATTTCTATAATTGTCTAGATATTGATCGAAATGCACAGGCGTGTGGATATGGTTCTACATATCCTCAGTGACAATACAGCTAAAAATAACTCAGGTGGATAATAATCACCTGGTAGTTAAATGAAGATGATGTCTGCAATGCATCTACATTGAGTAGTCTTCTCCACAGAAGGGCTCTGTAACAGCTGGGTACACCCTGGCGCACGGCTTTGGTTAACTACAGAACACAAAGGATAATCAATAAGCAATGAATTTTTCATAACAAGGGAACAAGGTACAACATTAGAAGACTTAAATGTTTATATAAGGTACAAAACTATGTTAAAAGGGATTAACCAAAATCTTCAAATCTTCTTGTTAACTCACAACTTAGCAACAGCACCTTGAAACAGTCTTCCAAAGTTCGCTAAATCATTGCTGATGATTTAGCGAACTTGCGAAGAATGTTCCAATATTGGAATACATACATATGGCCATTGGCTTGAAGTATAACAAATACAAGATAGCAAGTTGTCAGGTGCACAAAACACTACATAGAGTGGCACTTGAGAGCATAGTGGACAAATTTTAGAAGTGAAATATCAGGAGTTCCCATGAGAAATTTGAATTTAACTAATGTGGGAGAATACCGCAGAGTTGTGAAAAAGAGACCCCTAAGGGACTCTTTTGGAAACAAGGCTAAAATAACTACCATGGGGAGCTTCTTTGTATCTTTTCACATGTCTGGTAGCCTACATGTGGAAACTGTGGACAACACATTGATATTTTGAGTCAATTTTTCATATTTGAAAGGACCGCTAAATTATAATTTATTTCAAGTTCATCACTCATCAACAGAAGCATAATAAGTCTTCTCATATAGTAACAAAGCTGCTGAAAAACCTTCCTTTTCTCCACAACTCAACACGTTAAAGGGCCATAGCTGAATGAACATTCTGCGGGCAGCAACGCAGGTTTCCAAAAGATTGCCTGGGTGCGCCTTTGGAAGCAGTGTCTCTTCGATAAACTGAACATTTCACCGTGGGGCTCTTTCCAAAACCCTCAATACATCATATAACCATCACAGCCAAAATTCCGCACCTCAGATTTTTGTACTTAGACAACTTACCAAAAGTAACACCTTTGAGATCACTAATCATGACACTGGCACTATATAATAGGTGCAGAGTATAGATTGAGGCAGTGTTCGCATTGTTTCTATGGCAATGGTTCATTGCTGTTGTGACTGGCACAAAGTGCAGAGCACACAGGTACCCCTCGGACACAAAATATTCGTAAGTGCACTTCTAGTTCTTTTCAATACCATATACTTTTTCACTAGAAAAACAAGCACGACGCCCTGCAGGCTGATGGATGTGGATAACGAAATAATAAGTTGTCAGTGACCCCACTTTTCAAGTACCAGTAAAGGTATCATGGTATTTATTCCATTACTAAGGAACCTGAGGCACACGACACATTTTGTCAATCGAACTTGAACTCTTTAGATACCTTATTGCGAAAACTATTGCAGTCCTTCCAAGAGCTCAACAGGCTTTCAAACCCAAGTCTGCCCTTTTCAGACAAGTGTTGCCTGCAATGTAAAAAAGTTACAAAACAAAATTATCTTAAAAGTCCTCTAGTTAATTTAATTTAATTTCTTCATTCGAGACAATGGAATTAACACTGTGACATAATATGCGGGTTTATACCCATGTAAAAACAAGGCTTCAAAAAAGGAAGAATTTTGTCTCACGGATTCGACACTATTATGCAGAAACTGACAAAAGTTGATTTTTTTAACAAAATGAAGGCAAAATGATACGTGTCATTTGAAATTGGAAGCTTAGATTCTTAATTGTGTTTAAAATCTCTGAAAGTACAATGAACAGATTAAAATGTCACAGATATTGCCAGCACTTCATACATATGTGTTGTACAGTGCAGTATGCTAAATCATACCTCGTCGAGTATTCATGTGTTCTGTGCCCAACATCAGGTTCACTGCTCTCTGAGAATATTGCAAAGCCATATTTGTCAAAGTCCATCATCTCAAACATCCATGCAAAGCTGAAGCGAGAAACCTTAACATTTTACAGACACGTACCGATAAATGTATTTGGTGGAATACTCAAAGTCAGAAATTTGACTACAAATAACCAAAAGTTGATATTTTTGTTTTTGAAAACAAATAGAACCAACTGATGTAGGCAATATTCCTCAAATTCCACAAGTCACTCACCCATTAAATGACTGTCAAACAGGCTCAAAAAACTCACATCAAGTGAAACATGTAACAACATGCAATACACAGTAAATTGGGGCTGGGGATTGGTTAAAAGTTCTGTGCTGTTCAAGAGGATCGAAACAGAGCAGGCTTTGTATTCAATTTGGGTCATCCTGCAGTGTTGAAAATGGAGCCGGCTTCTAACACTAACAGCATGTTCATTTCAGTCAAATAAAAAACACAGGAGTGGATGAACATGCGCATGTTCCAAGAAGAAATGCTCTAATTTTTACTTGCGTGAGCCTCACTTGAATGTCCCACCACTTAATATGTCGTAATTCTGGCTTGGTGCCAGGTTATCTTGAGCATGCACATTGGAACAACTTCAGCAAAGACAGCTTTTAATTAGTGAGTGAGCTGTAGAATTTGAGGCATATTGCTTATATCAGTCGGTTGTGTTTTCACTAAAGGATCAGTAAATTAAACATCAATAGACAATACCTCTAATTACCGATTTGAAGTGTTATTTTCAACAGCCCCATCTACTCGATGGCCATATTGGATTGCTTTTGTTTGCCAACAGCGAACAATTACCTTCTTCCAAATATTGAACCCAGTACATCTTGCTTCAATGCCAGGCATACTAACCAGTCGACAATAGGGCTGTCCCAAATTACACAGTGATAGAACTCTCCTTTGTCCTGGAGATAAGAAAGCGCGTGACCTAGTTTTGGAAATCGGGCTCATTTTCGTGTCTCTCATTATGTCAAGAAGGCGAAGAATTTCAGATCACGCGTCCATGGACATTTGTCGAGTTTATCAAACTTTGTCACGTCAGAGTTGCAGCCTACAGCGCAGCAGTAATACTTCGTTGGCATTGGAAGGACGAATAGAGTAATGCTTCCAAGAAAAACTTGTAAAGAGTCAGGCAACAACAAAACATGTGAAACTCCAGTAGCACGAAAATAAGGTGGCAAATGTGCCTGACGGATGTGTATGGCATTGTGGGTAAATACTGATAGCCAAATTCGAGTGTCGCTGTGTAATCCGGGACAATCTATTGCCCGTAGGCGAGTGGTAGGCCTTTATAGTACTACAGCAAAAAACTTGCTTTATATTAGTACACTCACAGCACATTCATCACATACCTTCCAACAGCTGATGAGAGCACAGGTCCTCTAATCAGATGCCCGACAGGATACTATAATAGCGATCGATGAGAGTGCCTGTGGATGACAATGCCTGTGGACGGTGCCAGAGGCAGTGCCAGGTAAGTTGTACACTGTTATCCGAATGTCATGCAATTCGTAATTCAATTATTATCAATTAGTATTTCTTAACAAAGTACAGTAACTGATTTGATTCAACTTTACAAGTACTGCAAATCTTGGCAATTGTTTACAATATGACAACATTGACTTATACACGCACAATTTCGGATTTGGCAATCGTTCTCATTCCAAAAATATGTGAATGTATCCCCTATTGCGTTTTCTCAGTACTTTATCGTCAAAATTTCTGTTCGTAGTATTTTCCGATTCACACAGTCATGTTCACTCAATTCAACTTTACAGCGACACATGTTGTTGATATATAAGTTAAACAGCATCGATTCTAAATGGTGTTTGCTCGTGAGATTCCCCCTAAAGTTTTCCTGAGAAAACATGGAGCAACAAGGGGCAGCATTTAACCCCTTTCCATAAATTTTTAGAATTCTGATCATTTGATCCTTTAACACAGAATTCTCTGAGGTAATACCATTTTCACAAATTTGGACCTCTAAAAATCTTATTTTATTTACTGCAGGTTCTCGTGCAGCTTACCTTTACTCATTTGATGTCTTGAACACACAGAGAATATCAGAGCACCAAAACCAGGCGTCCAGCCCGTAGCGTCGGACGCGAAATGGCCAGGCTTGGTTTCATCTGGCCACGGCACTAATGACAACTAACAGACGAACACACGAGACAACATGAAAGACAAGACCACACAAACCTACATTCACAACACTCTAAAACAACCTCTTTTTTGCTGGATTGTTGTTAGCGGATGCGTACCAGGGTCCAGGGTCACCACAGGAATTCAAGCCCTGGCCCTGGGATCGACTGTAGCTCGGGGTCGACGGGTCTGTCAGTTTGAATTCATGAAGAGCGACGCCCTGCAGAGTATGGGTGTCGGTAGATTAGTTTAAGTTTTTGATCCCCATATGACTCTTCATTCAACATAACGCAATACGGTACTGTGAAAAAGGCGTGAAACAGTTACTTAAATATTAATATAATTAATACGAGCAGAAATTTGACTATGAAATATTCTTGACTTAAGCCAAACTGGCAAAAGTCAAAGGCAAAGGCAAAACCAGGGTAGGGGACAGTTTCGTTTATTTTTGGAATAATTACGATGCGAGGAATCGAACGATACCAAAATCACCATTCGGGTGTTCTTTTTGTGTGCAGAAAAGTTCTTTATTACCTGATCTTGTTTCATTCGTCTTCTGGAAACATTTTAAAACTTCCGCTTCACCTCGTTTTGAGGATTTGCGATGTGCAGCGACGTCTTGTGGTTAGTAGGTCATTCTTAGTGCACCACAGCGGCCTCGTTTTGTTTCCACAGCAAAATACCGCATGTAAGCCTACGCTAATACTTAGGCCCGTTGGAAGTTTTAAAAACAATGACATTAATATTACTGGGAAAATGTTCTCGAGTATAAGTGCCATGTCTTCTCCTGATATAGGCGTGTAACTAGAAGCAAATCTGCGTCAAAATTATTCGAGTATCCCCTTGCGCAGCAGTTTGCATGACGAAAGCGTAGGCTAATGGTGATGTATTATTGTTCTGGAAATGAATATTTTATATCATAACTAGCCTCAACTGAAAACATTTAAGTTTTAAACTTTCATTCACAGTAACAATGATAAAGGGACATGTTGAATTGAGTCTGGTTTTAAATTGACGGCAAATGCAAGTAGTCAGGCGGCCGGGCTAAGACTTGTCCAGTTTAATGACGTCGACATTTTTTTTTTTCATTAATGAGATCTTAACGAATGCATCATATAGAAATCCAGTTCTATGACTGCTTAAGCTTAAAGTTAGTTTAATGCCAACAAACGCGCGATATACTTCTTGTCGGTAGGCCTCGCGTCTTTTTATCGGCTACAAACTGTGTCATTAAACTAGAAAAAACGATAAATTGTGCGATTTTTATGGCCCCGGCACATTTTAGGCGACGACAAATCACATCGTATGCGCTGGTCTTTATTAACCTATGCAACAGTGAGCACGCAGCGGTAGGCTTGTAATCTTCCCAGGTTAAAATTTAGCTGACACTTATCACTCGATTCCAGGGCATAATATAGAATCAATATCACGAAGCTCCAAAAAATCGGACTACATTATCGGTAAGGTTGTATAATCGACGTGAATGACACAAGGCTACTAGGATTTAACTCAGACTGTACCTTCTTCATAAAAAGTTCTCTTTTTGTGAATCAACTTTGCTTTCCTTTTGCTTTTGTTTCTGTAAGGCTCTGCTTGTCAATGACCATCGACTTTCACTCAAGGCTGTTGAACCACAACTTGGCCTTCAGGTATAGCCTTGTTTTCAAGGTCACTTTGGCCGCCACGTAATTATAGAGGTGAAGCGTTAAGTGCAATATTGCAAAAAGCGAAGTAATAATTACTTACAACATGGATTAACCATTATAATCATCAACTTAGCGGGTTTTCTAAGCGTATTTGTCCACTGAGTTAGTAAACTTTTTACAATTATTTCGTCAACTCAAAAAAAATAAGATGCGGGAGGCCTTATAGTTAACGAAAACTTCATTTCCTCAGTATTTAGTGGCCAACAAAAACATCGAAACCAGCAGTGACTCACTGGAAACGCTTCATTTTTGTGACATCAAAGTAGGCGGAAAATTCCTATGTTAAGTGCCTACAGGCGTCAGTCATTTGTTAAACCATGACGACTGTCCAATGAGTTGCAGAAGTTCAGAAGTAGTGATCCAGTACCGTCTCGTTATTGATAATAACTTAAATCAGTTTTTGGCCACAATAATATCAAAAACCTGACGATCGCCGCACAAATAAGAAAGTTCATGTTCAATTCAACGTTTCGTCTTTTCATTAGACATCATCAGCATCATATTTACAACAATTTAGGACAACAAGTGCCAAACTATGGATGTTACCTGAGCTGTATGTTGGATTGAACATGAACTTTTTTATTTGTGCGGCGATCGTCCGGTTTTTGATGATAACTTAATTCGAACTGCCATCCTAAATTATATAACAAAATGATGAAAAATTACCCAAAAAGTATCTCAGAAATGGAAAATCCTCATCCCAGCGGCACGCCACGCAAGCATGACAACGTCTTCTCAATCCCCATTACATTGCTCTCCCTCACACCCTGGGTACACAATCCGCCGCCTTTAGTTTGTGAACATTTGCGACACAATCGTCGGATCTGATGCCTCCTTCGCATTCATGGATCTCCTTGTATATTCTGAACACGATCGTCGAGTCTATAGCCCTTTTACGTCGTTCAATACACGATCGTCAGGTCTAGCAGCCATTTTGTGTTGTACGAGATATGAACTCCGATGTATAGCAATTTTTGAGACTTTCGGTCAAAATCGCTGGGTGTACAGTCCACAGGCATTTTTGAGTCTAAGGTTTCTGCTCCAACTACTCCTTGGGTGTTGTACTGTTGTCATAAATTCATTATCGAGACCTGCTTAATTCTATATCTCCAAACTTTTTTAAGAGAAATCTTGCATTCTATTGCTCGGTCCCTATTCAACTGACAAAAGGGAACACTGCCTTCGACTGCATCGAAAACGAGGCAATCTGACAATGACAGCGTCCCGTAGCAAGGTGCTTCGGTCAAAAACCATCAACAAATCCGCTTGTTGACCCTACCTCGTTCTCCACCACGTGAGTGTACAAGCGCTGCACATATGCTCAATTCGAAACTATGGAAGCGTGTACTTATTATCATGTAGGCCCAAGTTAAATCAAAATATATACGTTTCCCCCTAGCTGGCTTCTACGGACAAAAACACAAGAACTCCTGGTTCAGGAATTTATTTTCCCAAGAGCATTAAAAAAACACACCGTAGAAGCTGAAAAAGAGATAAAACACTACGAAAACAGTTATGAACTGGAAAACTCAATTAAAATTCAATGAATAGACCTTTAAGAAAATGGTTGTAGTGACCCTTTAAGAACTGTCAATTTAATCTAGGAAAGCTGACTAACAGCTAAAATATTACTAATCGCCGGAAGAGCACTTAAAAACACTGAATAAGTATAAACAAATAATGGTCTAGAACGCACTGATAGTAAACGTTAGTAAATCTTACGTACTTTGTGGGAGAAAAACATTAGCAGTCACCTGGACATACCAAAACAGTAACAGGAACAACAGAAAAAACACAAAACACTCAAATAAAAGACTTCCTGCTAGAGGCTATACCACGTGCAAACATAATTAAAATTCATAGGATCCTTCCAAATTGTAACGGTTGCCATAGGTTACAATGAAAACTCTGTTTTGTGTAAAACTTGACTGGTCTGGAATTTACAATATATGATTTCAACGAATTTAAATGTGACATAACTGCATTCTCTTGAATGTTAGCTGAAGGAATTTCTTTGAGGAATAGTCCATATATCCTGTCGAATTGTTATTTCAACAGCAGTTGAACTGATCAACTGGTTTCTTCATCATTGCCCATTGCATTACGCACCATTCGAATAAATTTCAACAAACTAGCTAACTTACTAGGTTGCGATTCCCCGAAAATCCTAATTGTCATATCTTTTGCTTCTTCGAAATGAAACAAGGCAGACTGGTAATTCTGTGTGTTGTAGTAAGCTAATGCCAGGTTAGTTAAACACGAAGCGATCTCAGGATGGTCATCATAACCATGAAATTTTCTCCAAATGCGCAATGAGTCTATAAAGCTTTGCAAAGCCAAATGGTGTTCATTGTTGACGCCAAACGCAACGCCTAGCTTTAGCAAACATGCTGCGATTTCTGGGTGGTCGGCGTTATCAAAAATTCGTTTGCACATTTCAAGTGATTTCTCACAATATTCCAATCCTAATTTGACCGTTCTCTCCATCTTAATGTACAAGTTTCCAATGTTACGCAACAGTCCCATTGTAGCAATATGGTCTTCATCTTTAGTTAGAGTTCGACACATACTTAGCGAGTCCTTAAAGTATTTCAACCCCAGTTCATATTCCGCCTTATTTGCGTAAGCACTTCCAACGTCTCGTAAACCAGATGCAATTTGGAAATGGTCCCCGTATCCACAGATCTCTTGCAAGCCTTTCAACGCTTCTTTATGATTTTCTAGTGCTAAGTCATGATTTCCACGTCTTTCATACACAAGTCCCTTGCGATGAATAATATGATATTTTAATATTTGCAGACTGAAGCTCTCGCAGTCATTCTTTAGACCATCCAATGCAATGTTGTAATTTCCCAAAGCTTCATCGTACTTTACCATTGCACAACAAATCATGCCAATGCTCTTTCTACAATATATGGTGGCCCGGATGATTTTCAAACTTTGGAAAATTTTCAACGAGTAGTTCGCAAAATCTAGAGCTAAGTCATAATGACCCAATATATAATATACTTCGCACATATCATGAAGGACTTGTCCACAGAATGAGCTTTTATCACCAGCCTCTTTAATTGATTCAAGACACGACTTCGATAAGGTGGTGTGTTTATACCGCCTGATAATTGCATTCAGTGCATATGTGTAGAACTCAGACGCCTCTCGAAAATGACCCTCGGCGTGATACGTACCTCCAATCAGTCGCAAACAAGACAGTACGGAATCATCGTTAACGTTGCAAGAAATATTCTTGCCCTCGGGCCCATATTTGACATCCAGGAAATCTCTGGAATTCATTTCTTCCAAAGACGAATTATTCGCTCTGGTCTCAATATGACAGATATAGTTATGTCGCGCTTTATCAAATGCAAAGAACTTCTGCTCTAACAAACCGACATGATAGTAATTCTGATCGTAGAAAACGCCGTCCAGTTTCTTTGATTTGCAGATGGTCTGTAAATCTATACCATCAACACAATCAGCAAATGGAAAAATGGTGTAAGCATACCGAATGAGTATAGGTTTGTATCTGTAAAGTCGGGTTACTTTCTTGGAGTCTGCTTCACTACTCTCAAGGGTCTGTGGTGCCCAAGATAGCAACTCCCCTTGACAAGACTTCTGACAATACATCACCAGCCTCAGGAGAGCAACAATGGACACAACCACCAGTAAATTATGGCAACCGTCTTCTGTCAACATTTTCTTATCTTCCATTTCGCTCAAAACGTCCCATGTGAATTCACTATCCACTCCGAACAGTGTCTTTAACAAGCTCATGATCACAGTAGGCAATCGGAACATATCTTGCTTAACGTCATTAACCATGTTGTCAACAAGCATTCTTTGTGGTCTAAATTCCTGGAGTATTTCCATGACTTCCCGATGCACCTTTTCAAGTACTCGGCCATCAGCTTTATACTTTTTCCTCTTTTCTTTAAATTCTTCCACAAGACGGTCGGCACCTTGGCTACCATGAAGCTTCACAGTAGTGGAAAGAATGCGATCAAATATGTAGCCTTCCTTTAATGCTGTATCATACTCACAGATCTCGGCCATCTTTTCAGGTGTTCTGATCAACTCTATACCTGGTCTATCTGGTCTGTCAGCTCGTCCTAACGGGGTCTTGCACGCATAGGGGGCGGCACTGTCGAATTCAAACCCACGTGCCACTACGTCGTCCAAGAACCAATTCCCACCAGGAGTATAGTAATCATTCAGTGATTTGATACTCATGGTTCTAAGATATGTCTCTCCAAAATTTAAGACAAATAAATGCACAAGTCGTACCAAGTTTCGGAAGTACTCAAGGTCTTTACTTTCATCTTGAACCAGAATTGCCCACTCAAGATCCGAAAACGGCGTTGCCTCTCCTCTTGCTAAAGACCCCATGGCTATAGCTGCGTACTCCTGTGGAGGTGACCCTAATATTTCCTCCGCTTTTGACATGAGAAGCCCATCAAGAGAAATTATATCAGAACACATGTCGTTAAAGACTTTCCTAGTTTCCTCTACAAACTCTTTTTCCAACGACAAACGCTCAGTTTCAGTTGGATCTAATTGGAGTGCCTTGTTATAATCCTCCAATAATTTTTCGGCCGTTGGTGAAACTCTTTTTCTGATACTGTCCAACATATTTTTTACATCTGCCTTGTAATCAACGGGAACTTTATTCCCAGGCAATGACAATAGGTCACAAAATGCTTGTTCATTTTCTCTTACTGTCGCCTCAAGACCCTTAACTAACTCTTCATCCTTTGTTCTTATTAAAGCAGCGTTATACAGCGCGGAAGCAGTAACACAATGCTGGACACATTTTGTCAACAAAGCCCGCTCTTTATGAATATTGCCCATTTTGACAAAGATGGTCCCAGCTGACGCTGACCCTCCTTCCGACTTTATCAGTTCTTTAAGTGAACACGCTAGCTCAGTTTCTCTGTCATCCAGCCCACGCAGCTCCTCTTCTGAAATCTATCACAAACAAACAATTATTTGATATGCAGAGACAAAAAGGGAACATGTTTGACTTCATCTCTGGAGCATACAGAAAACCTTACAACATTTCAACTATAATCAAAACCAACTCCTCTTTCGCGTATGTAACATGGAAAGCAACACTTCATGTAGTTGCACTAAAGTTGCAATGTCGTTCTTTTTAGCCAGACTGTAACCAGTGCCCGACATATGTGATTGGCTTTCCTTAACAGTATTTCTTCTAATTGGATAGCTTCACAGACACTCTCTCATGTTCTCTGTACAGTTTCCAACCATCAGGGCCCAGTTGCATAAAAGTTATACGCGGTATAGCAACAATGACGTCGCATTATCACGCGTCACGTTATTATTGTTGAACAATGCACATGAGGTCATGCAACAATTAAACTTATCCAGGGGATAACTTTTGAAGCTTTATGCAACTCAACCCAGGTCTACAATTATGAAGTAAATTGCCAATAGACATGACAAACAAACAAATTAAAATAGTAAACTTTAGTCAATTGGCATTAAAATGTGAAATTTAAGAGCTTGCAGTACACTTCTACCAGCACACACCAGTGGTCCTCAGACACCGGCCAGTGACCCACTCCTACACCAGTGGTCATCTGACACCGGCCTGTAACGGCCCACTCTTATCCAGACATTACTGAATCAGGAAGCTTGTTTAACTCCACTTCATTTTTTTACCTCTTTCACTAATTTCTCTACATCCGGGGCCTTGTGTTCTGCTAATGATTTGTTGAAATTCAACAATGCATTTTTCAAGTCACTTTTTCGCTTGTATGCTTTCCCCATCCGCGCAAAGGCCCTGCGAATACATCGGAACATGTGCCATTCAATAAACTAACAGAAACTGCACAAGTTTCTCTTGTGAAATTGACGGTGTTCCTGAATATGAGACAAATCCTACGCTAACATTTTGGGTTTTGTTATGCCAACTCCTAACCGAGCCTGTGCAGGGCAGTGACTAACCCGTCCTAATTAATTCGCAAATTAATGCTCCTGCCTTAGGTGCCACACTGAAGAAACACTTTTCACTAATTTATGTTATTATGCATCGATTTTAAAAATTCAAAGACGGCTACTATTTACTTTTCAATTTTAAAAACAGTCGTGTATGTCGTTTGCCTCCAGTTCTAAGTACCAAGTTCTAGATTACTTTAACAATTCTACTGTGCAGTTGTCATTCTCGTAAGTTTTGAAGTACAAGCAATTTCAGTTACGTGTACAGTTGGCATCAGTAAGTTTAAATGTCTGATCTAGACAAAATTCATGTCACGATTGTACTCTCGTCCCCAAAGCTTGCCATTTCACAAGGTCTTATCTCACAAGAATTTAAAACCCATCTGCAGAAAGGTCTGCAACAACGCTTGTCAGGACTCTTCAGAACAATTCTCACTTGGCTATCAACTTGCAATCTGCTTGGTTGTTCTGGCCCACTGAGACAGCTTGTTCGCATATCTTTATACATTCCACAAAATTGCACTGCTCGAAGTAGACAGCTGAAAACAAAACGAGGAAGGTTATCGAGAGCACTGGTGTTGGACTGCTACATTTCGTGACGTCGCAATAACCCGATGTGTCATGTCGCAATCACTGTCGTAGCCAGAAATATTCAACAGGCACTGGTAACAAAATTTTAAGTGCAACGGTGGGTTGGGTAAAAATCGCAGATGCCATAAGTCAAGCTAGATTCAATATAAAAAGAAATAACTGAAAAGGTTCTGTGAAATTAGAATTAGAAAACCCTTCAAACAATGCCGTTTTAGTAAGAGTGACTTCTGGTAGAACAATTTTGTAGTCCAGAGCAGGGTAAAATGTGCTTGTTAATTAGTTTAAATGATTATTAACTAATCCAGTTTGGGACGCAACATAGTGTTTTAATGCACTTCAAATTTGGCCAAACTTGATTCATTGTAAAGATGAGTTCACATCTGAGACTCCGCTGTCTTTACTGGCACTTTAACACATGCGTCTTCAAATGTTGCATTCAGTTAATGTGATTAAGGATAGTAGGACACAATCTGAGCCTGCCATTTCCAAATTTCATGTCTCAAAGCGGCCATAGTGCAGCTAATTTGTCGAGCCCTGAAAATTTTGAGACACATCTTATAAGAGTAAAAGGGTGAAATGCAGTTTTTAACTTCAACAATAAAGAAACGCAAACAGTGCTGATCAGGTGAGTAAAAGCGCTTATTCTCCATACCTGCTTTATTAGTGTAGAATGTGATGTTGGTCGGATCTAGCTGAATAGCTCTGTCGTAACATTGGTGAGCTTCCTCAAATTTCTTTTCCATGTAAGCAGCATTGCCCAATTCCTTTTCAATTTGAGCCTAAAAACGTTGGGACATCACTTTAAGAACTGTGTAGGCATGAGACGATATAAATGCAAGTTGGTAAAGTGTCCAGTCATCTCGAAAATGGAAAAGGGAAATAGGGTGTACCATGCCCAAAAGCATGAAAACATGCATCCGCGCACTAACAGTGTGTTGGTGTGTGAAGTTTCGACTTGCAAGTCCAAAAGCAGGACATTCCAATGCTGTGGAAGGACGTGATACAGAGCTTCCAACAGCGAGCGGGACAATATCCACTTCCAAAAGTAGGACAATATTGGCAATTCGGCTTATGTATTTCAAAAGGAGTTTAGTATATAGTAATTGTTCTTTTGAATATATTTTGTACGTTGAGTGACAGTAATGTATCCTAACTGTCACAATGGCCACAATGTCAGCTCCTTGTCTCTACTTGCCATTGAATATGTCACAATGGCCTCAATGTCAGCTCCTTGTCTTTACTTGCCACTAGCTACAGTAAACTATCAACTTTTGTTTTGTTTACCACGCTAAAATCAACAATCTACCAGCTGGGGATGTTGACACGTACCCAAGGTGCATCGCAAACACAAACGACATGTTCCTATGGGTTAAGGTGAGGTGCAATTAATGTTACTTAATCAATTTTACCAAGATGCAAAACATTAGCAAGTTTCATTGAAATCCATCAATGGGTTCTCTATCCGGTAACATTCTTCTTCAAGATGGTCACTAGGAAGCACTGCTTTAGTCCTCCAATGCACCCGAAAATCGAATGACACCGGCGTCGGCATTGACATCAAATATTTTGGTGTTTAAGTTTCATTGAAAGGCATCAACCCGTTTACTAGATATCATACGGAAACACTCTTTCCCAAAATGGTCTTCAAGATGCGCTGCAGTGGTGGAACCAGTCGCCGCGCTGCAGTGAAGGAACCCGTCGCCCGAAAAGCAAAATGGTGCCAACGCATTGACATCACATATCTCTGGGTCAAGTTTCATTGAAATTCATTCTTTAGATAACATCTGGAAAAACTCTTCCCACAAATACTGAGAAAGCAACGCCGCCATGACCAGACTGCACGGACCGTTTTTGTGACGCCCTTCGCCGTTGTACCAAATTTCATAAATATCCAACCAGGGTTTCTTGAGATATCGAGTAGACACTCAGACAAGACGACAATATGTGACCACATGGGCGAATAAAAAGATCAATTGTCCAATATAATGGTCCTTGATTTAGAGAACTAGTAGTGTCTTGGAAAGTGAATTAACAACATTGTGTTCGTTAAACATCCCTATATTCTACCACCAATGATACGTTATACGATACAAGTTTATAATATTACGGTAAAAATTCTCCCTGTAGAATTTGGGACAGTCTGTTGAATTTGGGACACGGAAACTCTTGATTCTGGAATTTGGGGCAAGTACGATTTTTCTGTTAACTTTTAACTGATTTACAGAATGGGAAATTTTACGGTTTTTCGGATGATTCTTGAATTTGGGACGGACAATATTGCCTACTTCTAGAATTTGAGACAAGCTTCAACCTTGAGCAAAATAATAATTTTTTACTGTTGGTTTCAGTGACCTTGGTCACTCTTTCCACAGTATTATGTCGTTTTTTATAACAAGGAAAATCACTGTGTAATTTAGTGCCATTTGATGTAATTTATACCAGTATTATATCACGTGACAGGCTTGGTTTTGAAACTTCACACAATGCTCATCGCAGTGTGCTTCGTAATTATTGATCACCATGTTCTTGGATATATCTTTGGGACTGTTTCTTGTTTGGGCATTCATGACCGATTTCATCATATACTGGAAGTGTTCTTCCCCTGGATTTCGAGAGGGGCGTGGTAGAGATTGGTGGAAGCGGATTTGGAGCCCGGCGCTGCAATAAAGAGTCATTGTGTGATCTTGGTGTATGAAGAGTTTTGTATCATTCTAATGTATTTCAATCACTGTTAGGATGCGGGCACGCCATGACAGGGCTTCAGACTACTCTTTAGACATGTAGGTATAATGAAAATAGTATTGAACCAGTGCTGTAGTGATAAAATATGAGGTACGTTGGCGCCCAAAGCCCATCGTATTACCTAAGTTGAGCACTGAACGTATAACGGTACGTAAAGTGTAAATACCAAAAGGTGGTTGTCTGCGCCTACTTCCCACTGATTTGAATCTGTCTTTAGAGCTGATTAACTAATTAATGTCCATTACTGATCCACAAACATCGACAGTAGCCACGTAACCTCATTGCGCCAGTGCTGTAGTGGGGCGTAGGCGCACGTAGGCGCAGCCGACCACCTTTTGGCACTTGAACGTAGCGTCTACGCACCGTAAGTAACGTTCAGTGCTTGAGGTGATACGGTGGGCTTTGGGCGCCTACTTACCTCTACAGCACTGTATTGCGCATTTTCCCTTCAGGAGGTTTGTGGAGGTCAATTTGGGCAAAAAAGAGCGTGACGGGCGACCCAGGTTTTTACACGCAGCCGGGGGAAACATTGGGCAATTGGGTAAATGTCTATCAATCACAACCGGAAGTTCTGTCCTAGCGTGTCCGCTTCCGCAACTTTAATTGGTGAATGAAGTACACTAGAATGATACACAACTGAGATTAAACAATGCAGCGCTGGGCTCCCAATCAGCTGCGTCCATTCACCGCTCCTTCCGAAGCCCAGGCAATGCGGGATGCGGTCATTTCCGATACTCGCGGGCGGCAACAGGCTTTGCCGCAGCTCACTAGGACAATAACCACCATGGCTTTCATTTTCACCAATAGTCCAGTCAGCCACGTTCGGCTATAGCCGTGTAGGCTTGAACCGACCTTTGCTTACTTCTTTTTCTAGTTTTTCCGCGTCAGCCATCTTGTTTCTTGCTTGAATTATGAGGAAGCGATCGTCTGCGCCGGCCGCATTGATTAACCTCCACTTCGGCCTACTTATATACTGGGGAGCCCAATGTTCGTCCGCCTAAGCATAAAACCGACTTGCTGTTGTACTCACCGAATTATTCCACTTCAAAGTTATGATCTGAATAGGATTCGATTTAACTCTCACAGATATACCGCATTCATCGATTCGGAAGTTTTNGCTCACTAGGACAATAACCACCATGGCTTTCATTTTCATCAATAGTCCAGTCAGCCACGTTCGGCTATAGCCGTGTAGGCTTGAACATCCTTTGCTTACTTCTTTTTCTAGTTTTTCCGCGTCAGCCATCTTGTTTCTTGCTTGAATTATGAGGAAGCGATCGTCTGCGCCGGCCGCATTGATTAACCTCCACTTCGGCCTACTTATAGTTTGTGTGAAGATGTCGGGCGTGTTGTCCTGTGGTTCAGCTTAGTGTCAATAGCACCACATTTGAAACACTGGGTGTTGGGTGATTCGAGGCTTTCCGTCGGTTTGCTTTGCCCGCCCGAACGGGCAAAGCCGACCACTGAAGTGAGCAGAATGGCGGACAGGCGAGCCTGGCGACTGGGTCATTGATTAAATGCTCGTTCGTGAATGCATTGAACAATAGAACTCTAGCCCTGGAATGCCAACTCTCTCACGTGACCTATGTATTCTATTACTTGGGCTGCATGGCTTCGAAAGGATGACAGGGTGGATACAGGACTTCACATCTATTTCTGAGTAATTCCAATACAAAATAAACGCAGTAGCTGAAACGTACCTGCTTTATTAAACGATTTCCGATGCTTAAAAACCAGTAGTTTTGCCAATGTGGCCGGCCTATGGCCCGCCTATGTAAACTTATTTCACTAACATCCTCCAACAAAACCCCAAACGAAAGAAAGAGGTTTTCAACATCAGATAACAGCTTTATCTATTGTGAAGGTTTCTCGCAACCTTTTGTTAGAGTTCACAGATATGTATCCAGTTACTAAAAGCTAGTCAAAGTCACGTGTTCTCATTTAAAATGCGCGGCAATATCTCACGTAATCTCGCGAAGTCTTGCTTCTTAGCGAGGTCCTAACGCTACTGAACGGGAGGCGGATATGTATCCAGTTACCAGAGCCTCAAATGTAGTATCTGCAGTTGAAGGTGGAACGAGTCAAACGAGGCAGCGAAAACGTTTAAGGTCCCGAGGGCCGGGAACCTGCAAAATCGCCTAAAGGGCGACCACATGGAATGTTACGGAAGCCAGAAGGTGTTGTCGGACACTGAAAAGAACTCAATCGCAGATAATGTAGCAGTGATGACGGAGAGGGGTTTCCCGTAGACAATTTGGATTTACGCCTGATGGTGAAGGCCTTTCTAGACAAAAGTGGTCGCAAAGTGAAACGGTTGAAACAAAACTTTTCTGGGAAGGAATGGATTCTCAGTTTCGACAAAAGACACAAGCAAAGCTTGGCAAGCAGAACATGTCAAAATATAAATCGTGCCGAAGGAAACGTTAGTTGCAAAAGCGTCGAAAAATTTATTAAAAACTTCGAGAACGGTGAAGTGCAGATCAAGATGCATGTGACGTTGGCTTTAACACGTGATTGTAGACATTATTTTGAATACGTTAATGTGCAAAAGGATAAAACAGTACTACGTTTAAGACCCACCTGTTGTGAGCAGTATGTTGCATTTACCTAAGCCCACGAAATAAAATTTAATTCATAGAAGAATCCAATCCAGTACTTTGTGTTACTAACAATACACATTGTACTTGCCAATTGTCTCGCTCTTGGGGGACTGTCTCACTGAAAATGTTGTGCTTTTTCAGTGACACAAAGCAAAATTAACATATATTGTAATTTCCCATGCGACACGGTCCTATTTCCCAGTCGACTAAAAAGAAAAAGAGGTTGTTTCATGGGTTTTTACCCCACCCACAAATTTCCATTCAACTACAACAACAACCAAAAAAAAACGCCTTTCCATGACATACGCTTTAGGGACGATTTTGAGTGTCGCAGAGAATATTTCACCCTTGCGTTTTGGCATAGATCTAGGAACCAGGTTCCTAGCATGGACCCAGATGTTTCGTTTCTTATCCGGGAATCCCGCTTTTCAATACAGTCACCTCGTTTTACCATTCACGAATGTTAAACAGTGGCAACTGTGCATCATATGTTCATTATAACATTTACCTATCTCTTTATTATGAATGCAGATGTAATTTTCCACAGTCCACTTATCTTAGTAACATAACAATCTTGAACTTTCCAATGTGCGCACCACTGCCGGGGAGTCTCGAACGAGCCCCCATTTGGCGATGTGGGCAAAAAGGTCCGCCTCAGAGAACAAACTTTAAGATTCTGAAAAAAGTACAAAACGAGACAAAAGTCCACTAAAAAGGCAGGAACGTCCAAAATTTGGCGAATACACAATGCATAGCTCAGAACATACCCTGAGAATCTTCGTAGAAGGTCCACATTCTAAAAAATTCGCGCGTCCCCAATTGTTAGGTTGGGTGCGAGCATTTACCATGTAATAGCAAAGATAATGCTATAAACACTTTTGAAAAATCTCTCATTCACTCGTGTTACGAATTTAAGTTACGTGTGTACAACGGAAGATTTCCTGACGATGTCAAGAGTGAATTTACGTGATACGCAGGCAGTGAAGACCTGGCTCTTTATGAAGACCTTGTTAGACCATTTAAGCAAAAGTTCAAGAAAAAAAAAACAGCTGTCGCACTAGTCCGAGTAGTAAGGTGCTTGAACATCATAAAGCTTGGAAAAGAATGACAGTTCAATTAATCGTGGTGTGATCTTCCAAGAAGCGTCCCTTCTCCACATGAAAGCCGATTGTACGACTTACAAGAAACAGGAAAACAGAGGTAATTACGATGGGCCCTCTCTCCGTGAGCTACCCTTTAAGAATTTGACAATAAATATAAAAAGGGTGGTCACTTGAATGTCATCAATGGCCCTCATCAAGGGCTGGGCCCCTAAATATGAAAAGATCTATACTTTCAAAAATCAGCAATTGATGATATCTGTCAGATCATCAATGTTTCTCAAGTGATATAGAATTTGGAAAAAACAAAGACGAAAAATAGTTGTCTCTTTGTCCCTTGCCAGAGAGGGGCCTCTGGAAAAATATAGTTTTACATTCGAAAATTGTCTTATTGAATTTAAAATTCCGGTGAATTAATAAGCTCCGCAAAAGCTTCGCTTTACAAATTTTCTCGATTTTTCAAAATACATGTATGAATGAGTAAGTGGACGTTTTCAAGAGCGTTCACACGACCTATGCAGCAAAAGCGGATACTCTAACAGCAATGTCCTGGCCAAGGTCCTCAAAGGGTAAACCTTGCACCGATACTGAGTTGTGAAATGTTTTCTCTCCGCAGTCTTTCTTTTCTCGACTGTCCCCGGCCCACGCCTATGTCGATTGCCACGGTTTAAGCCTGATGCCTGCAAATTTTTTGGGGGAGTATGTCCCCACATCCCCCGATTTCTACGGCCTTGATAAGGGTAACCGCGGCGCCCATGTTACTGAAATGTATGGTCCTCCACCGGTACTGGAATAAAAAATAGTCTGCAGTGGTTTGTGCATGTGAATCTGGCGATCGTTCGCGTACACATGTGAACCACCATAGCGCTGGAACATCTGGTATATGTCAATTTTAAACAGAATGGTGTCTTCATCTTGTCATTAGGAAAGCACAAACCCTCGGCAGAACATCCAAACTTTATAGTTGGAATATTTCCATGACACATCTTGTTATCGTGCCTATTTGGACCCGTACTTCGTAAAAGCCAAAATTTTCACACGCAAAGTTGTTGCGACAGTTTTGGGCCAGCAGCGTTTAAGCAAATTGTCACATTTTTGAAGGTGTGACAATTTCATTGGTGCGTTGCGGCAACTTGAATTTGCACAGTGAGTGTGCCAAGCTTCTGATCTGCATTCTGATCTTAGTGTGTGGTGCACTTATCGAGTCATTCAATCGCTTTCCAACTATAATAAAAAATCTTGTTTCCGCAACATATCCAGGGGAGTGTCATCAGGAATTTGCTTCTTGTTTAAAGATATATTTGCATGCTCCTAACGATGCTAATGTATAGCACTAACTGAACAACAATGCTATTTGAACATCGTCTACGCTAAACAAAGTGCAGTTGTATTCAATGATACCTTGTAAATGTGAAAACAAAAAAATCTGCCAATAGGTGACCTTTGAACTAATGACGTGCGTTGGGGGCTCACATAGCACGCATCATACAGACAAGTGTCATTCCCCAACACCAGGTCACGAAACTTACTGGACACCCTCATGAGTGATTTACGGCGCATCAGACTAAGTAAGGCATTTTTTGTTTCGCTTGTCTCAACGATAAGGTGAGGTAAGTGTAAGTTCATTACATATTTCTACTACTGCTGGCAAGTATATGCTGCTCGGTGAACACAAGTCAGTACTGAAGTAGAATAATAATAGCAGTTGGCCTACCTACTAAGTTTTAAATATTTTTAGTTACTACAGTAGTTAAATGATAATGCTGAGATCGACCCGTGGCCAGGGTCGCGTAGTGAATTATGCATATTTAGTGGCAGGAATGTCACAAAGGGCAAATGGAGTAGTGTCAGCTGTGCTCAGTTAAAGAAGACTATGTGTACAGTTCAGGTAACAGGGTCAGACCCAGTGTCCTGGTCTGGCCTTGTTTACTGTGTGAAAATTGTGGTCATTGTATCTACGAATCTTCAGTAGCCACAGACTGTCTTATTAATGCTTGCAGGAAGATTCCTGATACTTGTTAGTATGAAATTGGCGACATTACAAAACTTTGTTTCTATGGTTATTTGTGCAACAAGTGGTACAGTAGTTTGCCATGGTTTATGTAGAGATTCATTGTAAACAGACAGCTCCCTATAAGACATAACAGCACTAGTCTCGTTCTAAGGGCCAACTCTCGTTGTGTTATGATTGTATTAATGAGCTTAACAAGCTTATAATTGAAAGAACCATCAATGTACGCTGGGATCAGGGCCCATGCGGGAATTGATGGCAATGAGAATGCAGACAGACTCGCAAAGATAGGAGCAAGTGTTCTGCATTTTGTGCCTAAACCTACTATCGCGGTATCTTACGGATGTTGCAGGATGAGTATACACAACTGGGTACATACCCGTTCAGCAGTGGGCAACACTTAACACCTGTAGAGAGACAAAGGGGAATTTTCCCAACGTGATCGAACCGAAAGGTTCAAAAAACCTTCCGAGACTAGATAGATTGGGTATAAGACACGTCATTCAAATTTTGACGGGCCATTGTAACCTAGCCCGACACAGACACATTACTGGGCATGTGGGGAGCCCAGCGTGTCCCGAGTGTGGCACTGACGTAGAATCGCCTAAACACCTGGTAGAGTCTTGCCCAGCTTTTTATAGGCTAAGGAGCAATTTACTGGACGGCACTGTTACATGCCTACAACATATAGTTCATGGCAACAAATGGAAACGTCTGTCCGTTTTCTGAAAGAAGACTGACAGACTTGAAAACTTTCTTCACGAAGAGCCATAATTGGGCTCTCGTGCTTTTGCTCAGGTGTTTTGTGCAATGGGCCCAACCATGAGGCCTGCGCACGTCTGATGCACCGCAAATGACATCAGGCCACCTGCACTGTTTTTCTAGGATTGGAATGTGAGACATGCATAAGAAAGGCCTATTGAATAAGTGGCGTGGTCTGTTGATAACGAGAGCGTTCAACTTTAGCANTCGCAGTGACAATCTCCTATGATATTTAAATTGAGTAGATTCAATCTTAATTAAGTGTTTTAAACCAATTGATTTATTTTAGAATATTCAGTGATGGGAGGGGGGGGGGGTGTGCTGGCGATAAACTCGCCTTACATCACAACAAGTGTTTGATTTAGACAACTTACCGTTGTGAAACTGGTCCTTAGTCAAATTAAGTGCGATTTCTGCACTTGAAAGTAACCGACAGTTCGTTTTTTTTGACTTGTCATGACGTGTCATCATCATTGTCTCGGGGAATAACGAACTGTCTGATCTCTGCAAGAACAAACTCACGTCTCATCTAGGTAAAAAATAACAAGTTGAACCGTTGTATAGCGGTAAGTGATCTCAATCAAATTTTATTTTTTTCTACGGAACAGGTTTAAAGGTATCAATTTCTAGCCATAACCGCTTCAACATAACAAAAGCACAAGTAGGCCGTTTATCACTACGGCAATAAAAGGACACAATATTGTTGACGAGATGAACATTTCTGAAACACAGCCAAGGTAGATTAGCTGACATGGTGTTTTATCCGTTACCAGCAATGCTGCAGCCGAGCTTCGAGCATGTCATGTTCGCAAATGCTCTTCGGATATTACACAATTACAATCCGCCTCATCAAATTTCACAGACGGAGTGTGCCTTGTATGTGCAATGGTCTTCATCCCACCTCTTGTTGTTGTGATTGAAGTTGAAGAACGCACATTCGCTACCTCTTAGACCTAGAACCGCATGTAGAAAGAAGGACAGGTCTTACAATCGGTAACGAGAATATGTACTGGAGGAGAACTCTTACGCGCGGTTGCATGTTACGTACTCAAATCAACTAAACGTACCTCTGCACATCGAAACGCCATGCATTAAGAGATACAGTTTACACAATCTGTACTCTAGTGTACATTATGTAATTCGCCAAATGTTTTTGACATTTTGAAGTAGAGGACGCACAAGCTTTTTTGAAAGGGAACGTAACGAAATTAAAATACATTATCTGATGAGTCATGACTTCAGGGCCACATAAATTTTACCAGGTAACAAGTTAAAATCTGTCACTCTTTGAAGGCTACGCCAAAATTAGTCAAATACTACTCACCACCTTTCCAAAAGTTGTTGAAGGTGAAAGGTTCCTTTGATTCACTCCATGTCCACACGTCGTTCACTTTCTTGGCGCCCAGATGGTACCATCTGTTTACAGTCGCGCCACGTTGATCCATCAAGGATATCAAAGCCTCAAATGTCTTATTTGTTTGTACCTCAACCAAGTGGCTCTGATATTGACGGCAACGAGCAGCGGCGGTATCAAAAGGTAATGCTTCGTTTATGAATTTGTAACAGCCAAAATCATTTAGATAAAAACCGCGAGGGCATAACTTGTCTTCCACCAAATTATCGATATCGTCTAAGGCATTCTGCATCTTTTTTACAACTTCCTTGTTGCCTTTCTCATGAGACGCAAGAGCGCGTTCCAACTTCATGATCTTAGTGTCTAGTATACTGACTGAATCATTCAATTGTTTTCCAATCTTCTGTAATAAAACCTCTTGTTTCCGGAACATGTCCAGGAGGGGGTCATCTGGAATTTGCCTCTTGTTTAACGCCGTGGATCTATCGGGAAGACTTAAAGCCAAACATAAAATCAAAAGCATGTATGACATTTTCGTACCTTTCAGTTTTGTGCACTGTGCAAAGAGGCGATATTTACTCTCGAGGCGCTCGGAAGTCAGCTATATAGACTACGAAACGTTATCACACAAAAACACGACATCATCACGTGGGTCGTTCTTGCGGGTGAATGTGTTTTCCTATCATGTGCACTCGGGACATTTTACAAACACTTCGAAGTGACTGAATTTGTCTACATAGAAACATTTTAAAATTGCTTGTTCTTAATAAAGAGGAAATCCGGGAACCAGACATCACATTTTAATAATAAACACGCTACACGAAACATTTGAGCAAAGACCAAGGATTAACTTTTTGAAGTAGCATCAAATAGTTCAATCTATAAAATAACAATAGAAAAATGCTCTTAATGATGGACAGTAAATCACGCTAATTGTTTTTTTTTTTTAATTCTGCTCTTTCTAGTCAAATTTTAAAGAAGAAAAACTGCAAAGAAATTGGAATGTGACAGTTGGAATGTGACAATTGGAATGTGACAATTGTAATGTGACAATTGGAATGTGACAATTGTAATGTGACAATTGGAATGTGACAATTGGAATTTTGATGGATGCAAGATGATGTTCCGAAGAAAACAACGTCGTGAAACGGCTCTGCATAGAATTGAAATTTAAATGCGCAACTTGGCTACCTCCTACAAAGATGTCTTTCATTCTTTGATGTGCCCTGGTGTCGTGGAACAATTACCGTAGTGTCGCGTATTAACATCCGAGCGCACTTCCTCGAAGACAGTTGGACTCGGAGCTTAGTTCTAAACAGGAGCTTTTTTAAAACCCTGCGCTTAATCGACAAGGCCAGTTTTGCAGAGCTGGCACTGTCTTGTTGACTGATGTTACCAACTATGTGGTATGTTTGATAAGTTTTTATAAAAAACATGGTTTTGAAAAATGTTCTTTTCCCTTGACAACATCTAGATGAGTGTGGAAGTGGCCTCTGCATGTTACACGCGTACGTTTTTAAAACGACCATTACGTCACTTACGATTTTTATCGCTCACAGCGCATATCATTGATTTCCACGTGTTATGTTGGTTTACATTTAGTTAACGGTAGGCCCTAAACTACCCAATAAAACCGTGAATTACAGCCCCGGCGCTTATTTGAGACTCGAAGTTTATTATTTAATAACTGAAATTGGCTGAACGAAATGTCAACAGACGGTCGAGTGGTGTTTGTTCTGGTTTGGATTTGATATTGTTTGAGTGTGATCTTAGCACAGTTGAACGAATTGAGGCAACGGGATTTGAAATTAAACCTCATGGCCTTTTCTCCATCGTTAAGATCACGAACAAGAAGAAGGACGCTGTTTCCATGGAGAACTAAGAACAAATTCCGCCTAAAGTCTTTCGGACAGCATATCTCCTCAAGATGGGGGAACTGAATCCACGTAGTCATTGTTGCGTAAGACTGAACTTTTACTACTGTTATAGGATTACAATTTGCTTTAAATAGTTTTTAAAATAAAAAAAATATAATACAACCCCTCTGACCAACAATAGTACACGTTTGAAACAAAAATCTGCAAGAAACAATACATACAGTGAACAGTTGGTTTATAGGTAGGTGTGTTAGTAAACATGATACGGATAACCTACATGCGAATTCACCTGCACGGTTCACAAGTGCGTTCTAATCTCATGTTACTTGTGTACGTGTTCGTGTATATGTAAGCCTACTGTTGACGACCATGTGCTCTTTTTCATCGGGTGGGTGTGACCTACTGGCACATATTTGAAACGCCGGGTTATCGACGTTTGTCTTCTTCAGAATATTCCACACAGTTTACTCATCTATTCATTGTCGGTAACGGCTTTTAATAACTTTTTAGTTTAATTATTACTAACTTATGACGCAATACGCTTACCAGTGAGCCGGCACATTCCAATAAAGCACAATCCGGCTTTAAATACTTGGAATCGCGACGTCCATTGAACAAAGTATTCATTTTAACATCCCATCATTCAATTAACTAGTAAACTGGTTTTCAAAAGGTTTTGAAATTTACTTGTACTTTTTCAAATTTTGCGTTTCAAGGGTATTTAATTTTACCGCAAAATATAGCCTTTACCTGCAAATTTAGCAAAACTTAGGTTCGTTCTTATTGAAAATAAAAAATAGATAGAAAAGTGTAGGCTATATTCATAAGTGAGTGATTTAGAGCTGCAGTTGTAGCATGCGTTGATCTGGCTTTCACGATTGCAATTATGCGTTGCATTTGAACGGGAAATCGTTGTTTTGTTTTTATCTCTCAAAAAATACTATAATCGTTTAGGTAATATTTTTGTACATCGGAAAAATCGTTTAATCAACACGCGATAAAGTACAATTCTGGCTTCAACAGCCACATGATATGACTTAGAAATATATGATACTCCACACATATATCCACCCGCCATGTAAAGACCTATTCTCGGACATTACAACTTTCTTAATCATGAGCAAGACAATACTCCTCTTTCGCATTTCCAAACAAATATTCCGCAGACCTAGTTCTTCTTCCATCAAATGTGCCGACCTAAACATGAGCATCTCAAACAACGCGCACCAAATTAATGAATATGCAAAGCGAAGGGTGACTGGAGTAGGATAAGGAGCACGCGCTGAACTATATAAAGTTACATTTAACTGCAGATCATGACCCTGAACGATTTAAGTGATGGAGCAGGGCAAATGGCAAAAGAGAAGGAAGTTTTACAGGCGATGTATTCATCCACAAATAGGCTTGTGTGATAGAAATGTTAATGTACTGTAAAATTTAAGTAAAATAAACGCTTTAGCAGGAATAAAGTCGATATAATGACCACAAGATGTAACTGGAAATCAAAAGAGAGGAAATCGAAGTCAAAAATAGGAATTCCTCTAGCTTTGAGGAAAATTCCAAGCCACGATGATGGAGTGGTTCGAAGGGTAATGAGTTCCAAATCGTCGATGTCGACGGAAAAAACACCGAGATGTCAGCAGATAGTTGATTTTGAAAGTTGGAGGAAGTCCGGGATTTTTCACACACTACTCTATTGACAGTTTTGTGAAGCACTGGGAATTGCTCAACGTATGTAATTGCAATGAGTGTTTAACTATAGGCCTACATTTAATAGATTGTCCAATATTCCCACGATGAAATTTCAACAACACAGGACCAAATTTTCCGTTCAACTTTTTTGATTTTGTCAGCCTATAGTACTAAGTTCATTACAAAACATGGTGCTCAAATGGGTGGATTTTCCACGGGCAGATTCCTTGGTTTACAAAAGGGCCAGTGCCTTTCCCCATTCCATACGAAAGGATTCCCATTAAGGGTTTGAAAATCAATTCTGCTTTTTGCAGCATAACTTCACAGAAGCTGCGGGTGTCGTGTTTTATTAAGACTTGCTGCATTACAAACAATACCATCGTGGTTGAATCCCAAGCTTTGTCCAGGTTCATAGATAATGGCCTCCAGAACGTTTCTAAATTTCAATTTAAATTCATTTAAAAAAATTCAACAATTACCTCATACCTGTGGGGACAACCATCCATCGACATTGTTGTGTATGGATCTTCTTGGCTTCAATCAACAAACCAACTATAGTACTGCATCACTGGAGGGTATTTTTATCACTTCTCAATATACATCCGTCGTGTATTTGGTTTGACTTATGGTCCCTAAATTAGTATTCATTTAATTTTCACGTGTATTTGGGTATGTTTGGTGCTCGCAGAGGGTTGCTAAGGAGATTAAGTTTTCAAAAACGCTGTATAAATATTGGATACCAATTAAGTCAAGAAAATGGAATTGTAAACAAGTTAGATGTATATATGAATAGTCTAAACCAACTTGTATGTTATAGGTTTCAATAGGACTGGCAAGATATAAATGCTCTCATCATTAATTATTCATCATTAATCATTCAAAATTAATTATTCATGGGGCTGGAATGTTTCTTTGGATTTCTAAGAGAACAAGGATTATATCCTTATTGAGAGATATAAATTACTAAGTAAGAGTACTCATTTTCATATATCCTTTGTAGTTGATGTCGAGTGTGAATTTGACATTCTGGTAGCTATGAGTGATTGCGTTCTTAATACTGCATGCTGAAAAGCGAAGCTGTAATGTATTTGATGTTTAACTGTGACCTTGCATCAGTCAAAGTAATCATAAAACACAAATAATACCCGGAAGCACGAGAATGTGTTTCTGAAAACATACAACTTCGTTTCCTTGTAAAAGTGGCCCATGTCCTGGATGTCCTGTTCACATTGAAAAAATATATATCCCAAAAAAATAACCAGCACAACAGGGGTGATTAACTCCAAGCCATTTTATCTTAAGGTCGGCTCAAGTTAGCATCTCACTCACAATACACAATCCGTAAACTCAAAGACACCATAGCATAATTTTGTCTTAATTAACCTGCATTGAAAAGTAGTCCTAACTTAAGGTGGTCTCGATCTCACTTTATCTCGGGAGGTTTTAAAGGAAACGTACAAATTAAGCAATTGTATAATTGGTACAACTTATTCCAAATAATGATAGAGCCAACGGCATGCAGGACTTTGCACCGGATCAGACTGATACACAACGGACAATATGTATTACTTTCCAGGGAGGTATCAGTTCCTGATGTGGAACACAGTTTGTTAGAATTATTTGCCGACCAGCAAATTAAACAGATTTTTGTTACGTAGGGTTTGGAACGACCAATGACAAAAAAGAGGAAATCTTTCCAGGTGATGTATCGTTCCACAAATGGGCTTGTGTGACAGAAATATTTCTTGTGTTGTAAGATTTAACTGAAATAAACGTTTTTGCATGAATCAAGTCAAAATAATGATGAAAAAGAGAGGAAGAGAGGAAACTGGAAATCAAATAAGAGGGAATTAAAACAAAAAGAGAAAATTCTCTTAAAAGAGGGAAATTCCAAGCCCTGGTTATGCCTTTTAAACTGTTACTCCAACCTCATTTAAAACTTTTAAATTTCATAAGTTCATGCGCGTACCCGGGGGGCTCTCGAGCCCCCCATTTTGAAGGCTGAGTGCGCACATGAAGTTTACACAAATACATTTAAAAGAAAATGAAACCAGTAAAAAACAAAAATGCTCCTCTTGTGAACTCTTAAGAAAAGGGTGTCCTGCAATATGCATACTTTGGAGACCATGGATGAAATTAATCACATATTAACTTTAGCTTAGTACTTCATAATATTTGTTCCAAGTTTAAATGTATTCCCGTACTTAAGAGATTTCANTAAAACTTTTATATTTCATCACATTAATATAAAAGTTCATGCCCGTACCCAGGGGGGGGGGCTCTGATGAGCCCCCCATTTGGCGAAGTGGGCAAAAAGGTCCGCCTACGAGAAACAAAAAGTACGAGAAAATGAGACAAAAGTCCACTAAACAAGCAGAAACACGCAATACACAGTGGTGTCCCGTTTTTTTTTTTAGTCCGCTCGGTTTTTTTTTGTTACCAAAAGGTCCAAACGTCAGGAATTCGAGCCCCACCCATTTTGAAGGCTGGGTGCGCACATGAAGTTTACACAAATACATTTAAAAGAAAATGAAACCAGTCAAAAACAAATTATGCTCCTCTTGTGGACTCCTAAGAAAAGGGTGTCCTGCTATATGCATACTTTGGAGATCATGGCTATGAAATTAATCACATAATAACTTTGGCTTGGTACTTCATAATAATTGTTCCAAGTTTTCATGTATTCCTGTACTTAAGAGATTTCACCCATTTTATTTGGCACTGTCAAGAGGTGGAAAAGTATGAATTCTAGAGAATCACCCAACTTGCTGGGATTTTTTGAAACCCTTATACATTCAGTATAAATTCAAGCAGAGCTGGAATGTGTGAATGTGAGAATGAATGTTTTTGTTTGTTCCATTGTTAACTTCAGTTTCTGCAAATAAACATATTTACAACAAAAATTACTGAAGTTTTGGAAGAACAATTCCGATGTGCAATTTCTTATTAGGAATGTGCAGCTATTGTTGAAGTCGGCATTGTTTTTATTCAATAACATTGCTGTGGAATATATTTTCATTTATATTATTTTCATGTTATATTGCTATTTTGTGACACAGACTGTTACATTATTATATTGAATTTCTAAATTAATAATTACTACCTTTATTGTATAATTAATGTTTTCTTACCATGTACGGCGTTTTCAGGCTCATGCACCTACATCCAAATTAAATGCATTTTATAGCATTTCTTAGGTTAAATGCTGTTACTGTCAAACCGACAATTGAGGGCATGCTCCTAATTGTGAAGCTGCACCTAATTTCAAAGCTTGCACACACACGCAGCTGAGGGAAACAGTTGTTCGTTGACAAGAGACTGCACGAGGGGGTCAACTGGTTTCGCTTGACGCGTTGCGGCAAGCCGTAACTCGAGATGGCTTCTAGTTAGTCACCCCAGGTCTTCAAGAACATGATAAAAAATGACAATAACACCAACATTTTATGTGATGTGTACATTCCAATACAAGACAATGTTCAAAAATTGATTCTCAGAACTTATTATGAATTTTCAGGAATACTGCACATGGTTGCTCAGACCCAAAGTTTCCAGTTGGTAGCTCTACCATCCTTTATTGGGCATAATTCTCTAGAAACTTGCTCACACTGCTCGCTTCCCTGGCCAACCACTTCTCATTCAGACGTATGTTCTCAACACTCTGTTGCACCGTGCGCTCAGCGCCGCCTGCTGGATTCTTTTCAAAGAATGACTCCACTTCCTTTGCCATGGCTTCGTCCACAAAGTTTTCAGTCGTAAACTGTAAATAAATTATAGTAATTACAAAACAATTACAAGTAGTAACTTACAGTAATGACAAAGAAGCGTTATTTCACCATGAAGATGCCAAGGTCATTTGAAAACTGTGTCAAATGTTTAGAGGTTAAGATCACTGTAAGCACCAACAACAACTAGTGGTTATAGGGGACAGAACCAGCCTTTTCCTAGTTTACTGCAAGCTATACTGCTTGCAATCTGTACAAGAGCACACGAATGCATTGCAAATGGTGTGCTTTTAGGGTTATTCATTTGTATCATAAAAATGGCCACTAGATGGCGCAAAAACATACAATCCATCCAAAAACAGGAACATGCCATATTTCATAAAAATCTGTCAAGGAACTTCAGAGAAACAAAGGAAAACAGAATAAAATGAAATTGCCACTAGTGGGCACAGTGTCCATTGGATCTGCCTGAAAGTCGTCGTCGTCTGTTGTTATCTTCATATAAATACACTAACTAAATGAAGTAAAGATCCTGCAGTGGGTTTAGGAGATACAACTATAGGCGCAAAACAAAACTACCACTAGGAGGCGCCACAGTAGTCAGTCACCATCATCAAAGGTCGTCTTCACACTGAGAACATATATGCCAATTTTCAAATGATCTGGTTTATACAGGGGTGGACGCCAAAAACAAGATTTGAAAACAGCAAAAATGGCCACTAGGTGGTGCAAAATACCTCGATTCTACCCAAAAACATGTAGATAGCGTCACCACACCAATAGATGCCAATATTTAAAATTTTATGAAAATCTGTTGAGGACCTTTGAAGATACAGAGTTAAACGTAAAAAACTAAAATTGCCACTAGGGGGCACAGCAGTAGTAAGATCTGTCCGAAAGTCGTCGTCATTCATAGTCAACATCATATTAAATACACTTGCTAAATTAAGTAAAGATCCTGCGAACGGTTTAGAAGATACAGCCACAGGTGCAAAAAAAATAACTGCCACTAGGAGGCGCCACAGTAGTCGAAATCATCGGAAAATCATCGTCAACTGTCCTCTCTATAGTAAGCACATACATGCCAATTTTCACAATCATCCTTTGACAGTTTGGTTGATAGAGGGGTGGACGCAAAAACAGACTCGAAAACAGTAAAAATGGCCACTAGGTGGCGCAAACTACATCGAATAAATTGGAACACGGGAGGATAGCATCATCTCACTAATAGATGCCTACATACCAAATTTCATGAAAATCCGTCAAGGACTTTTGAAGATACAAAGGTAAGCGTAAAAAACTAAAATTGCCACCAGGGGGCACACCAGTACACGGATCCATCCAAAAGTTCGCTCATGCCGTCCCATTCATGAATGGAACATGTGTGACAAATTTCATGAACGTATGTCAAAGAATTAACTGTGACGACAGGAAATGGTGTTTTGTCCGATTACTTAGAACTGTCTTGTGCTGTACAGGAAGTCAAAGCAATTAAGAGGCCTCCCTGGTAAACCTTACAAGTATTACCATTCGACAATAACTCTCCCCTTAACTAGTTGTGCCAGCAAGAAGCCTCTCTGGTATACCTTACAAGTATTACCATTTGCCAATAACTCTCACCTTGACCAGTTTAGCCTCTAAGAAGCCTTCCTGGTATACCATGCAAATATTACCATTCACCAATAGCTCTCACCTTCACTAGTCTGGCCAGTAAGAAGCCTCCCTGGTATCGGTTGTACAGCTCTTTACTCCTGCCTGTCATGAATTCCCATGCCAATTTACGACCCAAAACCGAGCCGGTCACGCCACCGACAACAAAGGGTGCGTCCTGAGCACGAACTTCATCCTACAACATGTGACCATGTCTATGAACTACACAGTTACCTTACAACAAGTAATGGTTAATCTTCTATTATCAACACGAAGGAGCAACGTGACTGGATATTTTCGTCACCAAGAATGGAAATCAAATGACTCATTTTTATGCAAAATTGGGATTTTTAACGGAAATCACTGCATTTTACATGACATTTTTTTATAGAACTTGGAAAATTTTGTTTATTCATTCTACCAAGAATTATATTTAGTGAATTAAGCAATAAGCTATGAGAGTTTTCAAGTGTCAAAGGCCTAAATTGAAAGCTTGTCTTTCTGACAACAGGTGGTTTATGGAGAAGGTAAGACAATGCAGTTATCCCAAATTCTGAATCTATGACGACAAACATTGCATCTTTCTTGCTAGTGATTTGACACAATAACCACTGGTGATTTTAAACGACACAATCCACAACAATAAAACAAACAATTTTGCTCTTAGGGAACGTTCACCATTATCGTTGTTTCCATGAGTATACAAACCATACACTCTTCACGACACACTAACCAACAGTGTACAAAACTGATTTTTAACAGATCAGTATTCACTTACACAACTGTATTTATATTAACGCTTTTAGGTTCAATGCTGGTACTCGTCTCACCTTTGGCGTGGTAAAACAAAACGACGGCTACTCAAGGCTTATTGTGGAGGTCCATTTAGTGCCCGAAAAAATAACAACTGAATCTGTTGCCAATCTGTTACAGCTATGGATTGGCAACCAAACTTAATTCATAACTTTATAACGACAGAATGTGTAAATAATTACCTTTTTTGTCTTTTCACATCGCTGTTTTCATGATTTCAAAAACACACACGAGCATCAACCCTTGAGCCCACACGCATACCTTAAAATCACAGATTTTGCACGCTCATGATAACGCCGATAGTAATGCAGTTCCCTTATATACATATATAATGGATAATAAAGTCCTTATAAACATGTATAATGGATAATAAAGTCCCTTCGTTGCTACTCACACCCAACGAAAACTCCAGAACTTTCTTAATCAGCTCCTCTGTTTTGACCGAGCCCAGGGTCCTCAACACTCGCACCTTCTCCTCATGTAGATCAGCGGCCCTGAATAGCTGGGAAAATCAACAGAGAACCCAATAGTTAATTTGCAATGGAACACAATTGGGTGAGAGTGAAGGAGTATGATTATGATGTAGCACGGAAGTAATAAAAAGCCATCAACAACTAAATTCCTCATTCAAACCATGTTATTGGAAGACATTTCCTTTTCATTCTTCAACGTTCTCACCTAAACAGGATGCGATTGAACCGGTTTGTCCTTATTCACACACGATTATCAAATGAATACATAACACACCTAGAATATTATGCTGTTAACACGTCACAGCTTCTTGAGTGAAAGTCATCCCAAGTTTCCTATTCCTGTGAACTCAAACTATAAAGTAAACTTCAGCACATAAAAGTATCTAACTTCTAGAAACTGCAAAACAAGTTGACTACTACCAGTCGCAGCAAGCACTAACTAAGCAACACACTGTGTTTCATAAATAAAAGATGCAGTGAGAAATCTTTGCTATTGAACGGAAGCAATGAATTCCACCCCATAAATCACCGTTCTAACTTCACCCGCCAATCATCTCCGTAGTCACCATTTTGCAAGTACGCTAAAAAACCTGTATTTCACTCGCCTGATCTTGCTCTTTCGCGAGTTTCTTGTGTGTACAGAACACACCTTAGGTGTCATGTGAACTTACTTTTAACATAGTATCAAAAGTGTCGCTGTCACCATGGGTGAGAACAGTCGTGTAGACCTGCAAGTTTAACAAGAATCTACATTAGCTCAGTAAACAACACATTTCTCAGTTGTTTTCGTTGGTTTTCCAAAATATAATCAAATTTCCACTTTCCAAGAGTTTGCAACAAAAAGTAAAATATAATTAATTTTCGTAGTGATCATTGCCCAGCTTGACTAAATCATAACTCATGATACGGCATGCAAATTATATTTTCTTAATATTTATTAATAACCGTGGAAATCTTACGAAATTTTCCAAGCTTATCACAACTAAATTGTCATTTTCCATGTTCTACATGATGGGAAATGTGGACTACCTAACATAGAAAGGTAAATTGATAGCCGCAATATCAATAACATGATTTTCATTTGATATAAATGTCCAAAATGATAACTTAATAGAGTTGTTAAACTATTCTGATTCATCATGACCAACATGCTCATATCCACCGAGAAAGACAGATTCCAAGATCTGCATTCCGTGTCCAAATAGGTATCACTGAATCCAAGCAAATCGTACAGTAGTTGAGGTTACTACTCACAGGAGCGCGAAGATCTGCGCTGAGTGTCTTGGTGCCTTCAACGTGATCTGCCAGTCGGCGTCTGGCTTCTTCAACTGTGGCCTTGTCGCCATAGCGACCCATCTTGGTGAGAACCAGAGTCCTCAACATTGCCGTTAGATGTCCTGAACAGAAGAATCAAGTAATCACAAGAGGCACCAGAATGATGTCAGTAAAAAGGAAAAATATAAAATGGGAATGTCAATAGATATCCACATAACATGGGACTCAAACAGACACTGCCATTTTACTCCAAGACAAGACGCTTACTAGGGTCTTTTAGAGCCAAAAATAGATTTTTTACCAATTAAATTGTCTCTGACTACTAGTTAAGAAAATCGAGTACTATACAACAAATAATTAGGTAATATACAACCTAGTTCTACTTCACAATATGATTCAATAATAATAACAACGCAGTATCAAGAGACAACAAAAATACAACCAAGCCTCTTCTGAGAAATGTAGAAACAACAAATAGCCATTGGTTTATTTCTGACCAATAACATGTTAGGTGTACAGGCTGATGAACAAGGCCATCAATCAACCTATAAAGCAACTGGAAATAAGCATTTGACACAAAAAAATTGTCCACAGTCACCGCACCATGTCTGAACATTGCAAAATTAACTTTCAAGTGGTAATGATTTTGTATGGAACAATATATTGTTGAACCCAATATTTCAAAAAGTCCTTCTTGAGATATAGCGTCAACACCCCCTTTTTAAGCAAACACTTGATTTTCTCGCAGTGGCCTCGAAAATGACGTCAAGTTCACCAAAACGGGATGGTGACTTGAGAGGTTCCACCTACGCATGGATAAGGAATATGAACAAAATCCAACTCTTTGTTCTTAAGATATCATGCCAACACCATTTTCTAAGCAAAAACGGGACTTTCTTATTACCTTGAAAGTGGTGTCAAGGTCAAGGTCACCAATATTGACAAGTTCCTAGAGACGCCTCACCTACACCTGGGTACAGAGAATATGAACAAAATCTGGAACATCCTTCTAGAGATACCATGCCAACATAATTGTGAGACATATGGACGGACGTATGAACAGGCGGTCGTGATGTCCCCTCTTTCATGCTAATGCATGGTGGGGTACAAGTACAAAGCAGGGAACTTCAGAATAAAACACCGCATTCAAGCAACAGCATTAAGATTACCCTCATTCTCAGTGGGCTCCCAGCCAAGTCTTTGGGCCACGGGACCAAACAGAGCCTTGTTAAAGCTCTTGAAGTTGTCGTATGCATCAGTGTGCTGTAGCAGCAGCGCCATCTGGCCCAAATTGGACGACAGGTCATTCCACACCGTGTAGTTGTCCTCGTTCACAAACGCTTCGGCAACTTTCAACACGTCAACGGAGGGTGCTACACCTGCCCTGGCCTAAAGAGGGAGACACTAAAAAGTCAGACTCTGGAAAGATAAATGCAGGACTGAGGCCAATATCACCTATCAAACAGGACTTGATTAACACTGTCAAGAAGAACATCCAACCAACTGAAGAGTTGAGAACTGCTTCAGAAAATCAGATTTTACAAGAGCTAGCCGGTTTTCGATCCGAAAATGGCACTTTGAGGACTAGTTGACGGTTTGGTTCTTTTGTCTAGCAAAAGGATGGTAATTATTTTTAACTGGACAAGAGGCCTACTAGGATTTTCAGCTAACAGGAAATGCAGCACAAAGCAACATTTACTAAATAAATGGAATGGCTCAATCCTAGTGATGAACTGGGCAGTAGTAGATGCAGCGAGTCACTGCTGACATCAAATATGCTGTCACTGTCAGTGGGGCCCTATGAATATCCTACGCAATGTGCACAAAAATGGAGAAGGGGGAAATAGGAATTCTCTGCACCATGTGATTGGCTAAAATTCCTTCCCCAAATGTTGGCCAAGTGGGCATTGTCACTAACCACTTTCTTCCAAAATAAAGTATGCCAAGCAATACATCATAATGATAGTAAATGATGACATTTTAAATTTTGTCAAGTTTATATGGAGATGTTACGCTCGAACCGTGTTTAAGCAGACAACACTGCAAACTTCTCATGAAATATCTTTAAAATTTCAAGTCCATAAAATTCAAATTCAGGGCATATACAGAAGAAAGAGAATGCCCTAACAGATTTGCAACATTAAGTCATAAAGCACATGATCACACTACAATTCCTTGCAAGCATATTAGGTCCATAGAATGCTACCCAGAACCAACGATGTATTTTTCGCCTTACAAGTAATCAGACAGAATAGCAAAAGGTCACAAATACCAACAGAGTAGCAGTTTCAAGAACCAACATTGCAAAAGTTACAGAGCCTATTGAACACAACTTAACATGAGGCCAAAAGGAGGCGACAATGACGAGTAAAAAAAAAAATGAAGTACAGCAAGAGGATGATGAATGTCAGCAGACGCGATACAAAGTCACCAAGATCGTTTGCTACAGCTTAACAGTAGTTTTCAAATGAATCAAAGTTTTGGTGGAAATCCTGAAGGAAGTGAAACATTGAAAACCTGTAGGTATGTGTTTGTGTGGAAGTAATATCTTCTTCCTTGTATGTTTCTTTCTATCAATATTTTTTTAAATAAAGCAAAATTATTAACAAATTTAATATTACTAAACACGTCATTACATTTTTCTACCAAATTTTGTAATCTCAGATGCAAAGGGATTTCAGCATATCTTTGAAAACCACAGGCTGTGAAGTTCCTTTTAGAAACTTAATTCTGCAGCTGAAATTTTAACCAAAATGTATAATCGCTGTCTTCAATTTACTTGGAATATACAACAGAGACTGTACAATACTGCAGTCTTCATTCCTCTAAGGCGACTCTAAAAGAATGATACAGTGTTGGAGTCTCATCCTTCACTGGTGATACTCACCAGGGCAAACAAGTCATTCTGAATACCGAGCCTGTCACGAGGGGGCAGCGACTTGTTCTTAATGCCAGGCAGGAGATGGTTCAACATCTCAGATGAGTATTGGACCCTGTAGAAACCAACAGTTCCTGGGTTCAACTGAAACAGTAACGCAGACACAAGTTCAAAATGGACACTTGCACAATGTAGATGGTGCATTAGGTATGTGGTGGGACATGAAAACAGCTGAACACATTGACCCCAATATTACACTTACACTTGTTTTAGCAAGTTCATGACGGCTGCAAATCATAGTCTTACATCTGTTGGAAAAGACTTACTGCTGCATGAGGTAAGAGCAGTCTGTAATATCTAACAACAGAGGGAGCACCAGGGTGACCTCATGCTGCTATCCCTTAAACACATGTTACACATTTAGACACACAAATTGAGTTTTTGATCAATTAGAAAGTGGAAAAATTAGGAAACCAAACTGTTTCCTAGAGTCAACCAACCCACAGGCATTGATACCTTAAACAAAAGACAGGGACAAGCCTCCAAATCTTTCAAGCTTACCTTGACCCAGTCTGTTTCAGCCACACCCTCCAGGGTGACCTCAGTGTTTGCAGAATCCAGCAGAATAGTCTTGACCGCTACATCTGGACTTGAGGCAGTGGATATACTCACTGGAACCATCCACAGGGGACTCTTGCCTAGAAAAGTCAGGTAAATAACTCTTCAGAAAATTGTCCAATGCAATTAGAATGTAACTTGATGTAAATTGTAAAGTATCCTGTTGAGCATTTAATCAGCGAATTTATACCTGGTTGTACATTGCGCCCTTGCCGAGAGTACTTCGGCTGGCCAGTTATGGATCACTGAGGTGATTGTGTGATTTTGGACAGGGAGAAGAATTTGACCTGAGTTTCAACAAATAAGATGGCCTAAGACTTCAGCTTTCTAGTAGAATTCACAACATCACCTAGATCACCAGTCATGTGCTTCATTAGCGACCGGCCAAATTCCTCATAAACATATGTCCAGCTTTAGATTTACAACTACTCTGATCAGCTGGAAAGGGGTGATTGACATCATAGCTTTGCACAATTAAGGAAAGCCAAGTTTGATTTAATTGAGCAACCAAAACCTGGCATGATACCCTGTAAATATGAAAGCACACACTCTCCTCGATTGAAAAGGGCAACAGGCTTGATCTTACACTAAGGGAAATTCCGCCAGAGATTCAGTTGTGTAAGATTCAGTTGTGTACAGTTTATTAATGATTACTGTTTTTTTCTTTTCTCACGATGTGTAATCTTCAACGTACTCTGAATCAAATGTCTGATTTGTGAAAATAGATGTAACTCTCTTCCTTCAAAGAAAACGTTACTGTAAAAAACACGATTTAAATTTTGATTGTAGTCTCTTCGAAAATACAACAAACTGAAAGTGTCCCTTGTCATGTGACCACCACAACCACCACCACCACCACCACTACTACCACCATCACCACCACCATGGCACACTCACCCTCCAACTTTCCATCAGCACAGAACTTTTCTTGACTAATTGTCAGTTTTACAGTCTTGCCTTCTCGTTTCTCTGAAACCTATAGAACACATCATTTGACTTCAGGACATACCCTACAACCACTAACTAGTTCTGAAACTGACAATACAATGCAACTTTTAGCAAAATTATGAAATTTTTAACAACTTTATTTCCTTAAACTGGTTTACTTCCTAAAGAATGTTATGAAAAGAATTTCTCTCTGAGAAAAAATACTCAACAGCAACAAGTCACCTATCAAAATACTGAACGATACAAAAACTGGTATAACTAATCACAGTTAACATTGAGTATGGAATTAAGCTTAGAACACGCATAACACGTTTGTCAGCAGTCACTTGATTACCCAGACTGAGTAAATTTCTGAACACTCTTATATTACCTTCAAAACGGGAAAGCCCATCTGCTTGGTCCAGGTGGTCATCACTTTGTCCACTGGTTTTCCACTGGCAAACTCCAGTGAATCCCACAAGTCCTCAGTGAACGCATTCTTGTACTTGAACTTTTCTAAGTAATGGTTCATACCTTTCTTAAAGTCCTGCAAAAAGCAGCAGAAAGTAATGTTACACTACCTGAAATGATATCAAGTTGGAGTTAATGCAACAGTTCGGAAGTTTAGCTAGTATCTTATGAAGATCGTGCCCATAAGCCGTGCAAAGTGTTTCAGCTCAAAACCGCTAACCTTGCTACTTCTAACAAATAAAATCCACTTTAACAAGAAACAATTAACAAAAACAAATCGTCCTCTCCAGAACTTTGGTATAAGCTAATGTTCAAGTACGAACAAGAAAATTTTGTCATGGTACATGTATTGATTCACAGAGATATAGAGAACGACGATGAAAATTTGAGTCAACAACATGCGGGAATTCACGTAAAACTGCTTCTTTCTGTTTAGCAGTTTGAAAAAAATATAAACAAAATATAACCCAAAATAATCCGTCTCAAAATATTTCCTACAATGACAGGTCTTTATTTCCATTGCCACTAATAGAGCACAGAGTACTTATTGACGGTCCATCTATGGTTGAGACTAGAGTCAACAAACCCACGTTGTAACGTGTCATTTTATTTGTCAAGCTTGGTCTCGAGTCGTCACAAACTCTCAGTTCTCTTAAAGCCCAAAAATCACTTCTCATCCGAGTAACGAACAGGTTGAGACCAATTTTACAACAGTACGTGGACTAAATCAAAAGTTAGATTCCTTGACAAAATGCAAGTTTACAGCTGCTTATTGGAACATTTCAGCATTTCCACATAAATCAGTGAGGAAATAGAAAGAAGTGTAGCTTTACAATAGTTCTTTCTACAGACAGTACTCACATCGTCACCTATCCAATCATGCAACATCCTGATCACAGACGCCCCCTTGCTGTATGAGATGGCATCAAAGATCTCGTCCACCTCATCTGGATGACCAACTGGAACCTGTCCACCAAATAATAATCACTGTTAACAAGTGAACAGCACACTTAGATGAAATGTCTAACCCAGGAGATTCCCAAGTAAAATTAACACCAAACTTTATTCCTGCTTATTTGAGGTAAGTGGAAATGGTAATTTTTTTCTTGTACAACAACAAAAAGGAAACAGAAAGTTGTCTTTGAAATAGATAAATGTCCTAAATCATTTTAAAAATATGTTTACACAAATCAACCTGCTCTGCGTGACAGCCTACGTACTTCAATGGGGTGGCTGTTGTTGAGGGCATCTAACTCCAAAGCTCTTGAGAAGTCTGTGGAGACAAACTGCGTCCAAATGTCGTACTCTGGGAACACGTAGTTGACACACAGGTACTCTATGAAGGAGGCAAACCCCTCGTTTAACCACAGATGAGTCCACCACTCCTGTAATTGAAGTGTCGCAACTGCATAACATCATGCCACAACAACCCTGCATAGAGAATTTTGTACATTTGACCAGCAACTTGTTTCTACAGCAGTCATCAAAAAAGTTGACGATATTTCTTCTGAAAAATTGGCAGCATTTAGAAGCGAAAATCTCCGGCTAATTTTACAAGTATTTATTATTTATTTGATTTCCTTCTGCGCTTTTGGCATGACATCGACAAACCCAGACAATTTATTTGGAAACTACTAGGAAGTGGAGTCTATGATTTTATGGCAAGGTCTTTTACCACGAGAAAGTAGCTGTCAAAAATGAAAGCTTCCAAACTCTACGAAGAATATTGAAACCAGAGTTCTCAGGTTAAAAGGCGGAAATTAATTCCTTAGTCTTGCAAAGATATGACAATCTCTAAGAAAAGTCACAGGATTTTGCAACAGGATTCAAAGCAGCATTGTCATTTAAAAACAATTTTTGAAAATTTGAGGGCAATCATTTAAAAAGACAGAATGATTCTGAGTAACACACGCAAGTTGCATGTATGCTGGCCAGACATAAGAGTCAAATAAAATCCTAAGTGGAGCAGTGATTTCAAAAACATGTGTCAGGTAGTTGCATTCTAAAATAACGTAAATGCGTGTAGAAGGTAAAGGAAATACAACTAAAACATGGACGGCGAGGGGAAAAGCCTTCCTTCATCCTGTGTGCCTCTTTATAGCACAACATTTGAATAAAGACAACAAAATGTTTCAATTGTGACATTTCTGCGAGAGACTAAAATTTTGAAGTTACAAGAACAAAATAACTGCTCTTAGTACTAAGTTAGGCTTGAAACACCCTGTTGTCCGTATTCAAACAATACCGATACTTGTCACACCAAGATCAGTTGGTAACACTGTACAACAGTACAGAAGTGGTTTAGGAAGTCTTACAAGCAGTAAACAGTGATTAATTGCCACAAACCGACAGAACATTCACTCATTCACTCTGCCCTTCAGGACTACTTGCGTGATCAATAAAATCGAGCTCCAAACTCAACGCATCACCAATTAAAACAACTTAAAATAGACCACACAACTGCACGCACCATGGTAACCAGATTGCCAAACCACTGATGAGCCAATTCGTGTCCAACAACCAGCGCCACCCATTGACGGGTCGATGCGGACGACTGAGTCGGATCTATCAACAAGGCGGTCTCGCGGTACGTGACTAAACCCCAGTTTTCCATTGCACCTGAAATAACACGATAAACAGGTCAGAGGTCACCATCAAATTTAACAAGTGCTACAATAACTTAAAGCTACATGGAGCACTGCTTGAGTAATGTAACCACACGTTTCACAGAACAGAGAGCATCAGTTGTTTTGATTTAATTTGGCAGGTGGAACTCGGTGGTGTTTTTGCAAGTCGGTTAGTCTTTACCTTGCTTTATCCTCTGTTTGAAGCTGCATATTTTTTGCCTTATTTTAACTTATACATTAAATGAACAGTGCACAAATCGTGGTTGCCTGAAAATGTGTTCCAGCATTTGTATCTTACGAATGCAGAAATCTAGCAATTCTCTTATAGTTTGAATTCTAATACATTCACCATGCAACACTACAGGCTGAAAGCAACATTACACATCAACAGAAAAAAATTACTAATGTGTCACAAACCTGACTTTATTCAACAATTATCTTTTCATTTGGTCACTTACTAGGGCCCTGGATGCCAATTTTTGAGACCACTATTAGCCTCATTCCCCTATGAGAAATATTTAAAGATCACGTAAAATTCCCATTGCATCAGGTCCGAAAGTTCCCTCCTCCCCCTCTAATGATAAAAATGCCCCTTAAGATCAGAATCGCTTCTGCAAAATATCAGTTCTGGCGGCTTGAGGCATTGCCGATGAGGGGTGGTTGTCGGGTTTAGTCTCAATTTGTTCCTAACTAAACTTGGGAAGAATTGAGCAGTGTAATACATGAGATTAGACACAACAGAGTGTCTTGATATACGTGAGCAGTGTCCACCAGCAATAACCAGAAGTCGCTTCAAAAATGAGTAAGAAACACGTTGAGACCACAGTGCATAAAGACTCTAGTGACTACAAGATGTCACCAATTACCTGCACTGAAGTCAGCAATAGCGATGAGATCCATCTTGGGAAGAGGGTAAGCAATGCCGAAGTACTCCTTATAGAATGGCAATGTCTTGACAGCAACCTGAAAAACACAATGGGTCCAGCATTTGCACATGGCAAATAAACTGACAAATCAACCAACAAATCAATGAAAAAGCAGACTTGACTGCATGTTCAGTGACTTGAGTTTCAAAAGTCTATAAATCAAGGTGAAATGCAAAAGATGAAAAATACAAGAACTCTGCACTCTTATTTTCTCGGGGAATTGAAAACGATGCTTAAAAACTAATTGGAATTTCGAAACACATGCAAACCCATACATTTTATCCCTCGAAGCATTAAGCCATACCTCCAAAGCAAATTTCCCCTGCTCTGTCTTCCCCAGGGGTGTGTACACACGGACCAGAACCCCATCACTGTCCTTCTCCTCCACATAATCGTACTCGCCCACAATGAACGCCAGGAGATAAGTGGACATGATAGGTGAGCTGGCATACTCCACCACCTTCCATCCATTGTCACTGTCCAGGGGTGTGTCGCTGACCACAGGCTGGATAAAATATGCAAAGTAGGTGATTTGCATTCTGCATTTCATATCAATAACATAAAGTACAAAATAAATCTAACTTTGGTATCTTTCCTGGTAATCCAACTGTCATTTAGACACACTCAGACTAATACAACAGTAAAATCTACAGCTGCTGAACCTTCAAGCAGAAGCCTTAACAGTTTGGGACAGCTCTATGCTAATAAAACGGTACAAAAATCTAAACTAATGACACCTATGTTATGAACTTGGTATCAATACTGCCAAATGAATGCAGATAACAAATGTAATAACAAGCGCATACGAGATGTTTTAGTCAAGTAACAAGATACTTTGAAGAAATAAAAGCCTTTGAAAACTCGGATTCAAAAATCTGTTTCATGCTGCATAAGACAAACTGCTTACAATGAGAATATCATTAATTTACATTTTCGAGGCTCGATTCATTGAAAAGCTTTAGTTACCAATAATTCATTTTGCATTACAGTATAGACACGTCTCTCTAATTTTGGACAAAAATAATTGCCAAAAAGGCACTTCTTTCATTTTTCAGGGGCTTCGTTGTGAGAGCCCACAATTTTTTCAAAACTTTGTTTCATAGAAACTGTGATAAGAATGGCGAACATGGAAAATCATTTAATTTGTTGTACATATATGTATCATGAAAAATGATAAAATAAACTTTCACAAGTGAGCCATATTGCGTCCTAAATTGTTGACATTTTACAGTATTCAGAATAAAACTACACCAAGACCAAGTGTACACTCTAACTACTGACGACTAACCATGTTTGACAAAGCCACTCTGTCCTTGGGAACCACTAGTGTCACATCAAATGTCGCTTTTACTGCAGGTTCGTCCCAACATGGGAATGCCCTCCTGGCATCTGTAGCCTAAGAACAGACATGCAGTAGTCAGTGTAGTGCGTTCACAAGTTACCAAACTGACCTTTCAACACTGCGCTTCACTACGTCAAGTGTGCAGAGTCTGATGCGAGGTCAGTGCGTAGTACATAGCCAAGCAATTGATAAAAATCACTCGTGTGAGCAATGGCCTTTACAGACAGGAAATGTAACAGTGGTCATTAAAATTGCGCATTTTTCTGACTATGTGAAAAGGCCACGTAAAGTGAAACCTTCCACAAACTGTGCTAATTATAGTGAGTCAAAGCGGTGTGTTTGGTCGATGAAAGTGAAAGCAGAAACAAGATGCAGGCTGTATCCCAGACCATTTTTGTCACATACCAAACGTTACATTCTTGTTCAGAAGGGCCTGGGGAGTAGTAATTAAAGTGACACGTGACTCTACAAGACAGGTCAAAGAATAATGTATGGTTGGTTCTGGTCTGAGCCAGACTCATTTTGAAACCTGCTCTTCACTGTTTAAGCATAAAAAACACCCACCTGTATCGTTTTAAGCAAATTTTTCTTCAAAAGCTACCCAAACAAGTTTCTTTGAATGAATCAGCTAGACAACTCAGCAGCAATCATGTCTTTCAATGACCTTAATTTCAGCTGGTATCAGGTGGCCTTTTCTATTTGAAAACTAAGAAACATACCCCTAACACGGCATTGATTTTTCAAAAAGCCCTCGGACCAGAACTAATTTCACTACTTTTTGGCTTAAAAAGGAATTTGTATTTTAGTTTTAAGTAACATCTAAAATGTGAGACTGTCTGGTTTCAAATTTAAATTTAAGGACAAGTGCTTTTCGTGTGAGTTTCAAGCATGAGACACAATACTAAACTCAGTAATTAATCACCTCAAACTGTGTGACAGCCGCGAAGCGCTCTTCACCGGCTGGCGTGGAGTATTTACTGCGATAGAACCCTTTCATCTTATCATTGAGTTCACCAGTAAAGTCGAGAGAAAGCCGTCCAGGGCCAACCTGTAAGTGTAAGAATTAAATCAGAAACCTTTACAGTGCGAATACCCAATGAAGTCAATCTTACAACAAAACAATTCCTAGAATTTACACTCATTACAGAGCCACTGGTCCTAACAGTAGTCTTAAAGTGGTCTGCCATTTAATGTACCAAGGTACGAATATCTTCTTTTGATGTAAAAATGGCAAGACCAGTCCAGTAGGGACCAGTCCAGTAGGGACCAGTCCAGTAGGGAACTAACTACCAGAAATATTTGCAAGTGCTATGATTCTGTAATACAAAATTCATGGCAATGCTGGATCATGCCATTTATTTAAGCTACAATAAGTTTGGCAATTAAGATGACTAAAATTCAAACCAAACTAAACTTTTTGTACTTAAGGGCTTGGAATGACCAATTACTAAAAGGGAAGAAAGCTTACCATGTAATGTAACGCTCCACAAATTAACAAGCTTAGGTGATAGAAATATTTTTGTGCAAATAAATGTTTTTGCATGAATAAAGTTAAAATAATGATAAAAAAGATGAAATAAGGGGAAATTGAAACCAAAAAGAGGAAATTTTCTTAAAAGAGGAAAACTCCAAGCCCTGGTATTTCATAAACTGAAATGAATCATAATCTTTGATCCCGGTGCAAAAAATCCCCAAAGCTGTGTGTTCTTGAACACCATAACAATAATCATGGCAAAAATTAATTACGTTCCCCGCAAAAATCAGATCTGTGATTATTGGTAGAGAGTGAGGCTATGGATATTTTTTCAACTTGGATCAAAGATCATGATTAGTTTTGATGTGGATGGCAAAAAAAGTTCGCCTTAAATCACAATCTTAGATGCCTTATTCACCAAACTCGAGCCCAGCAATTTTAACTGTAATCATCATGATGGAGCAACATTAGATCTTGTCCAATGACATGGCACTGTACATTTATACATGAAGGACCACTGCCTGCCAATGGTAGATCTTGTCCCAATTACATGGCACCGTACATTTCTACATGAACAATCGCTGCCTGCCAAGAGCTAGCCGAGGAATTTTGAGCTCTAAATTAATGATAGCAAGATGTTACCTTCAACTTGTCGGGGAATGTGAGTGTGAGAGTTTCATTTTCTTCTTGATAACTCACTTGGGGAGTCAGATCTGCAAATAAATGCCTCAGTCAAATGCGATGTATCGGATTTGGTTGGGTTACTGTAATGCCCGCAGCCACTTCAACACACAGTCACATTTTTCATTTTCACTTTTAAAAGCTATGAATGTGCGTCTGATCCACGAGGTGAACATTTGGCGATTTACATCACTTAAAACTACAGAACTTGTCTCGGCTTACTGCTAGCTCAGATAACAAAATTTCTGAGTTTGCTAACAACTGACAGTTTGTTATTTGTTAAAACCATGCTCGACGCTTAAAGAATGCCATAACAAGTCAACTCACTGAGCCTGATCTTAAGAAATACCAAACTGCGTGTTCTTTCCAAGCACAATCAAAATTTTGTTCTTTATGATTGGAGGCAGATTAACTGCCGCTTTAATGTGGCAGTAAACTCATGCTTTCTGTTCAAAAACAAGTTTTGTTAAATTCCACATTATTCCTTGAGTAAAAACTGGCGCGATATCTGGTCTTGGAAACTGGCACGCCGTTGTTTCTTTAAAACATGCTCATAAAAATTGATGACCTTCAACAATTATATGACCTTGGTCTAAGAATATAATGAACTGTCAGTTCATCCCCGATCCTAGAGATTGCTTCTAACGTGGGTAAGAAACAAGACAAGACAAATTTTATTAAGTGGCTATATGATACCTACATTAAACCTTGCACATTCTTTTCTTGGTCATTAACAAAGTTCATAGCAGTGATTTTAAGGTTTCAGAACAATTTACAATTTGTTAGGAATAAGTTGGTTAGCCGGAAAAGGTTTATCGACAAAATACTAACAGTTATTATCATGACTACCAAGTTACAGAGAGCCAGCTCTCCTTTAGAATTACTGAATTTTCCATTACCAAGACCGGACGATGAAAATTTGGCATCATTCACTTTGATATCTGCTGAGTTCAACACGACTTGGTTTGTTTCCGTTTTCACCTGAAAAGACAAATCATAATTTCAGCAACTCACCTACACACCACACAAGGGCATTGGTCGGATATAGCGGTCCCTCATTTTGAGAACCAGGCGATCACTGAATAACGGGCCTGTTATTCAGTGGATGTAACTGGTTCTCAAAATCTGGGACCACTTTATCCGACCAGTGCCCCGCACAAGCACAAAGCAGCTCCAAGAATTCACAGGAACTTGAAACATCAAATTGTCATTTCTAAAAAATTCAAGTTAAAATTAAAAAAGTGCAATCAGATGTAGAAATAGGCTCAACAGATGCGAAACCGATTTCACGATGCGCGTGGCTAAAGTGGACCAAGTTCAGAATGGCGTAGTTATAGACTAGAGTAATTGAGGGTCGTGAAAAGGATTTGTACGAATATCCAGATGTCTGAGGAATACAACGATACCAAAATCATTCATTTAGACCTACATTTAGTGGATTTATTTCGAATAAGTTAGGGTCCATTATATCCGACTAGTGCCCTTCAAGGATATGAAATTTTTTTGATTATGCAATAAATATGTCAGTGAACTGAAAGTGAAAACGGCCNTTTCTTGGTCATTAACAAAGTTCATAGCAGTGATTTTAAGGTTTCAGAACAATTTACAATTTGTTAGGAATAAGTTGGTTAGCCGGAAAAGGTTTATCGACAAAATACTAACAGTTATTATCATGACTACCAAGTTACAGAGAGCCAGCTCTCCTTTAGAATTACTGAATTTTCCATTACCAAGACCGGACGATGAAAATTTGGCATCATTCACTTTGATATCTGCTGAGTTCAACACGACTTGGTTTGTTTCCGTTTTCACCTGAAAAGACAAATCATAATTTCAGCAACTCACCTACACACCACACAAGGGCATTGGTCGGATATAGCGGTCCCTCATTTTGAGAACCAGGCGATCACTGAATAACGGGCCTGTTATTCAGTGGATGTAACTGGTTCTCAAAATCTGGGACCACTTTATCCGACCAGTGCCCCGCACAAGCACAAAGCAGCTCCAAGAATTCACAGGACCTTGAAACATCAAATTGTCATTTCTAAAAAATTCAAGTTAAAATTAAAAAAGTGCAATCAGATGTAGAAATAGGCTCAACAGATGCGAAACCGATTTCACGATGCGCGTGGCTAAAGTGTACCAAGTTCAGAATGGCGTAGTTATAGACTAGAGTAATTGAGGGTCGTGAAAAGGATTTGTACGGATAGCCAGCTGTCTGAGGAATACAACAATACCAAAATCATTCATTTAGACCTACATTTAGTGGATTTATTTCGAATAAGTTAGGGTCCATTATATCCGACTAGTGCCCTTCAAGGATATGAAATTTTTTTGATTATGCAATAAATATGTCAGTGAACTGAAGTGAAAGTGGAAACGGCCCATACAAGCACAAAGCAGTTCCAAGAATTTACACCAACATGAAACATCAAATTGCCAGTTCTAAAAAATTCAAATTAAAAAGTTTAAAAAAGTGCAATAAGATGCAGAAATAGGCTCAACAGATGCGAAACCACTTCAAGAATCTGAACATTTTTCGATTATGCAATGTGTTAGTGAACTGAAAGTGAAAACTCCGTCTTGACTTGGCTTACGTACATCCACAGATATTTCCTCAAAACCTTTGAAAGTGAGTGATTTCAAATCGGGTTGAAGCCTCAACTTATAATTTGATGGCACGACATCGACGGGAAGGCGTTCGAACGGTTTCTTCTCAGGCATTGTGATACTTTCCTCAATTTTGGTCTGAACAGCAGTGCAGAAATTTCTCGATACACCGTATCGTGACAAAAATGGCCGGCGAATACAAACACCGGTATTTGTCTTCAAGATGTTCACGACTGGTAAAGCAGACTGCAGGGAAATTTTTGACACCACAACTGCAAAAAGTGTTGTCCGCAAACCCAGAAACATTAAAATGAAAGTAAGATTTCCTTAAGATTGCGATATGATTACACTCAACAGTTTTATTGGAAATAAAACCTAGAAATCAACAAACATGTGAGAAGTGACCGATTTCGAAAACGAGGCTTACATACGGGCACTGGAAGGAAAATGGCGGATCCCGTCTGAGTTTGTTCTTCTTCATGTTGCGGAACTTGGTATGAAAGAAACTTTGTTCTCAAGTGGTTCGTTTGATTAATTTCGATTTTATTTCAGTTAAAATTTATGAACTTAGACAGTTCTTATGTTTGGTGCTTTTCACATGTTCTCCTACTTTATTATGTATACTTCTGAAATGGGAATGGAAACTGGAAATGGGATGTTCCGATGCAATTGTTCACCACCCTAGCTAGGTCCTGGTGCAGTTGCAAAAATTGTTTATTGAGTAGTAAGGATTCAGGGTTGTCCTTAACTCGTTACTAGCAACATTTTTAAATTGAGAGTTGTTGAGCAACCACATTAAGGACTCTTTATGCTGATTTGTGTGGATCTGGCTCTGTCAAAAAACAGGGTTGTTTTCATCATCCCATATCTGGCGGGCCTGTAGTAGGGAGGACAACGTTTTTTAAATTTTTTTTACAATATCCATGAGTCATACATTTTTGAAAAGCCCTTGGTGTGAGAAATAAAATGGTGCAAAAATCAGAAAAATCGGATGAGCGGTTAACGAGAAAATGGCCGTTGAAACGCGACGATTATGCGTAAAATATCTGCCTTTTTACATAATTTCATAAAAAATAAAAGAATATACATGTGCTGCATATAAAAAGATTCGTCTCATTGTGGCAAACATGGTGGTGTGTATTATATAAAATTTGATTAGATTTCTAGAGATATTGCTGTTTAAGTGTGTTGTTAGCATATAGAACAGGCTCATCATATTTGATGAAAACAATGAATTACACAGCTTAAAAGGTAAAGAGCAAAGACATCACATCAGCTCAGAAATAAATACATCTGAGCTATGAGGAAATTTCACATCAAATCACAAGATCACATTGGTGGATTTGGGGGGGCAAGGGGGCCTGGCCCGTGGCCCCCCTAAAACTCCCATTTGGCTGCTAGTTTGAGGGTGCAAATATCTTACGGGTAAAATCCTGCATAATACTCTGCCCTGCCCCCCCCTCCTATCTAAAAATCCTAGATCTGCCCCTGAATACTACTACATGGGCAACACATCATTGCCTGACAGTGACAGGGGGCTGGGGGAGGCTACAGCTCCCCCAATTCATTTCAGTGCTGGGTGCCACCCATGTACTATTAGATCGTATCCTGGCAAAAAACATCAGAAAGTAGACAAAATACCATTTGGGAAAACAAATCACTCTTAACATGAAGGATTTCATCATTTACGCAACAAAAACTTTGTAACAACTTTATTTCGAACGGTGAAGTTGCGATGCCATTGAACTTCAACGTAGCCGCTGGTGGCGCTAACATGCGGCGACTTAGTGAACTAACGACTGCTGTTTGAAAAGTGCCAATGCGCAGCAGTTTGACAGAATTTCTAAAAATGAAATAACTACCAGTTAAAAGAGTGATAAATTCCTCATCTAAAAATTGGGGGGGCATATTGCGCAACTGGAAAAATATCAATCTCCCGACCGACCAAAATTAGGCCTTCCGGACGATCGAAAACTCGCCATGAAAACTTGGCCTTGACTTCGAGAAAACAACTTTAGGAGATGCGCACGCATCTAAACTACATCCTGTCCAAATTTCATGTTTGTATTTGAGAGTATAGTGCTCTTTTGGATAGGAGGAACAAGAGGTACTTTTTCGAAAGTTGATCGCACGGCGGAAAATCGTGCGCTAAAAAAAGCTTACAAAAAATGATTTATCAGCTATAATTTGAGACAAAAAGATTACAAACTTACAAATAAAGACTTAGGTAACGATTTATAACACAAAATTATCTTATAGTTAACTTTGAAGTCTGAAATCGGGTAATTTACCGACGTGGGTTTTACACGGAGGCAGATATGGAGCACCGTGACCTACTTTTTGATTGTCCTCCCTACCTGTAGTAAACAGTAAGTGGTAGGCCTAAATGAGTTACCTGAATTTGTGTTTCGTTGTGAGTGTGCTGTGTTTAACTTGTTGTTGAGTGCCCATAACTATTGGGGTAATTATTAGTCTTGCAAGGTATACATAGCCATTCTAAGCCTGTTCAGATGCGCTCTCTCAGTCCTTGTTATCCATAGGCTTAGCTAATTTTGGTTCGACTTTGTCCCAGTTGATTGATTGAAATCTGCTTATTATATATAGTGGGTAGTCCGTTCAGTAAAATTTGCTGTTCTCCCACAGGGTCTTTTTAAAACAATGTTCTATAGTAAATGCATAGTATAGCAAAGAAAGACAAGACCTAGGTAAACAGTAGAAAATAAATAAAATTAATCAGTAGTTTTCAAAGTGAACTACTCAACTAGACAGCTCCATGGGTGAACTTCGTGCCAGAATTATTTGACAGTTTTCTTCAATTTTATCGCAATAAAATAGCATTATTTTAACTCATGTGGGAGCTTATCTGCGACATGTTTATTTATGAATAGACTTGCGTGGAGTAAGTACTTGTCGGGATGTCGGCAATGTATAGGAAGTAACACCTGTCAAGATTTTGTTGAGATTTTGCCAGAAATGAGGAGAAAGGGATATATTTAGTCATGGTTTTGTGTGCCGAAATTTATCAAATTTCGATGTTTGATTTGTTTTGAAAACAACTGTACCAGCAAATGAAAATAACTGTGAGAACAAACAGTGTAACATTAATAAAGGTCAGTGCCTTTCCGAGTGATATGCGATTCATAAACTTTCTGATGTCAAAGATTGCGCGTTTTGTTAGTCATCACTGAATAAGAACCGTGATGGGTTTGAAATCTTTGTTGATTTTTGACGTTGTCTAGTTTGATTTGAAAACGACTATACCAGTAAATGAAAATAACTGTTAGAACAGTGTAGTTGTAATAAAGGAAAACATTGAAATGATGAAATGACATAAATTATATAGAAAATATGTTAAAAAATGAGAAAAATAGTAATATGAGTTTAGAGAGAAGAGTGAATAAGTCACATAACTTGTAAAATGAACATTTTGTGTGATGCATATTTAACAAATCCCAAGGCTTAATCTCGTCCAGTTTGCTTGATCATTACTGAAAAACAGGCCTTTTTACACTACTTTAAAAACCTTTGACTGTGGTCAGTGCCTTTCGGAGTGATGTGCCAGGCGTAGCATTTCTGATGTCAATGAATCCACATTTGTCAGTCATCACTGAATAAGAACTGTGATGGGTTTGAAATCTTTGATTTTTCAAATAGTTTCCACTGTTTTTGTTACCTTGTTGATTACTGATACTAAACGTGTAGCATTAATTGGGTTATGTTACATGGGCATGCCTTTTTAGTAAAGGTTGCAGAACACCGGTACCAAAAGATGACCAAATTTTGTTTAATCTAAGTGTTTGAGATTAAAACTCACAAAAGTCCTATATTTGGCATCCCCTCATGCAAAAGTGGAAAATTTTAAAAACAATCCCTGTCAGTGTTTTGGCAAACAAAGCATAAATTATGGTGTCTGAAAGTTTCATGTCAATCGGATCTGCCATTTCTGAGGTATGATGCTCCATAGTTGGCCAAATTTGTCAATTTTTCGATGGTCCTACGTAGTCGGCTATTTAATATGCATGACTTAAAGTTGATTTTTACTGTTGTCAGAAACTGTACTTAAAAATACAGTAAGATGGGTTTACCGGGTTAAATTGCACATTTTCAGGTTAATGGACACATAGGTATGGGCTTTTGGGTGCATGACCTGTTGAGTGAGTGTGTAATACTCTTCCAGGCTGGGATGTAGGAAATGTTCCCTGACATTGGCTGTGCCATTCTCAGCAGGACCCTTGGTGCCCCATTTGTGTTCAAATAACGATCTCGTTGCCCTTTGAAGGAGAATCAGAATCACGCGAAATTCTGGCCCAACAATTACCATTTAATGACAAAAAATTCCCTCGGTCAGACTTGGTTTCAGCGCACAAAAGATTGTCTGCATCAGATAGCTTTATTAACTACAGTAGTCTATTTCTCAGCCTTTTTGAGGGAATGGGCATGGGGTTTTCAACAGTCTGAGAGAAGAATTTTCTCGTGGCAAAAGCAAAAGCAGCTTTCCCCTCAGATGAGCAAAGTCCCTACATAGTAAGTAGTCAGTGACTAGATCATTTTTGTGGTGACCAAGAAAGTATGGCACGCCATACATTCTGAATACTATGTACAATTTAAAACAATGGACAACAAAAGCCGATTCGATTTGATAGTTTTGTTAATTTTATGCTGACGTGTAATAAACATTGGTTAATTACACAACAATGTAGAATAACACAACCGGAAGGACGTGCAGCATCGTGAGTAATACTGGTTTTCTATTATTGCTTGATTTTGGGTTGAGGCTATTGGCTATCTGTTTTTTAATTGCAAATTCCTTTTTTCATCTGTTTAACAATTTGATTGGGATAGATAACATTTTTTGTGTCGACAGTGCTGTTTTGTCGAGGTCAGCTTCAAAATGCTTGTGGTATGGTAAGTATCGAGTTATTTTGCACAAAAATTGCTACATGTCTGGAATGGAATGTTTTCTAAACATTATTTTATGATATATAGCAGTACCAAACTTTTTGTATTATTGAGATGTGATTTCCCTAAATTGTTATTTTATCGAGAAATTTTGACAAACTCGTGATCAGCTAATTAACATATCGTCAGATAGTGTTTGCGGGTGTTCTAATTTGACTGCAGATGGGCTGGTGGGTTTCTTTTTTCGTGTTTTTGATATAAAATTGGTGATTTTAAGCACTTTAATCTATCTGAGGTGTCCATTTGGAATACTAACCTCGTATTACTATGTCTTTACTGGCATGTCCTGTGCAACATTCAGATGCCCTGTATCACTGGATTACTACTTAAAACAGCAGCTCTTAGATCTCATTAAGATATTAGCCTGTCCAGAAGAAAACAGTTAGTGAAGATATGAAGTAATGACACTGAAAACTTTATTACAGACCTATGTCTCCATGGTAACATATACAAAAGCAGGAATTTGACTTGGGGTCACAAAATTGCACTCCCAACGTCTTGAAAATTTGGAAATGCATTTCGGTCCCTTATTTTTGACATAAGGGTTGAAACTCTGGTTCAGATGCGAAATTTTTATTGGCTGAGACATCCTACTTGCCATTTTACGAATAATTAGCATACGGCAACATAAAAGTAATGTTAACTTGAAAAATACAAATAGTATGCCCAATCATGTCTGATCACCATGGATGCTTTGAGCAATATCACAAATGGTGTCATTTAGGGTGTATCCATCTGACTCCCTACAACGGTAAGAAGGCTGATCTGTCGTCTGATATATTTTCAGACTGGGATATCCAAGTTTTTCTCAGACTGCAGATCAAACCTCCGATCTGCCTTCTGTTGGGATGACATGGCTTGTGAACGGGAGTATAAGTCTGGAACGTCACAATTGGTGGCGAGAGACTGTCTGTCGACTGTTCAGTTCTTCACTGATTATGTCAGCATGTTGACTGTTTGCCAGTGTGGCTTGGCCCTAATTGCAACAGATGCAAATTGTCACAAATCCCTATCAATCTAATCAACTTAGTCCTAGTCATATAATCAGGAGATTGCAATTACCAGTAATTACAAGTACACTGCTTTTATCAATATTGCTGGTTTTCCAGCTTAGTCTGATGTTATATAACAAAATAGAGAAATAGTTGCTCTCTGTGAAAGTTGGTAATTTGCCTGCATTGGCCTCTGATAGAGAATGTTCTGCACAAGTTGCCTGAGGGACGGGAAGAGAAAGTTAACTGTTGTTCAAAAGGCCACATAATTGATACTCCCACTTCAGGTTGAAATGATTGCTTAGGGGAAAGGTGTGAGACAGCCAGTGAAATACTCGACATTCCTTCACATGTTAGGCATTCTTTTTGTTGAATATGGTTGATCTGAAGCCAATGGCTTAAGGAAGTTGCTATTGTGAAGGTATTGTGCTGTTTTAGCTTAGTGTTTTTTCAATTAAGGTGTTTTGGTGTAAATGAGTCAACTGGAATCAACTTTACCTGGCGACAACATGTAGGGCTTTTGGACTGTTCAGAAAGGTCAATCAATATTCATTTATCATCCAGGCACTTAGTATATTGGTGTGTTGTCCACCCATAGTGTGGAACTGTAGAGTACTGCTCAACATGGAGATAAGGGGTTCCACACAATTGGGTGTAACCTGTTGTTTAACTACTGAATGAAGACACAATTCCAGCCATTGTGGCCATGTTATTTGTGTGTGTGTAACTCATAGGCACATTGCGGATATCATCCCTCTACCGTTTGTCACTAAGAAGTATGAAAATTCTGACAAAAATAATTACAAGAATTTATCTTCTTTCGTTTTCTTGCTCTTTTGTCCCACAATTTCTCTAAACATTCTCCTATGGTAGCTATGATTTAGAACTTTTAAGCATTTATGTGGTGACTGCTTACGTTAACGGGACAGCGAAAAATTAATTATTTTCCTCTAGGCTGAATCTTGTGCCAAGTTTTAGAAATTCGAAATGTTGGCCTTCCCAAATCTAAGAATTTTGGTCAACAACAAATCATTGTTCACATCTGTGTTACACACTATGGGGACACATGAAAATATTGTCTAGGTGGCTATTGTTGACTATTTTGTAATTCAGTATTTATATTTTCAGACTCTGATACAAAACAGTCTCAGAAATTTACTAAACGGGGAAAATCCCCCCATGTTCCATTCTTCATAATCAAGAAAAATCATTTTGTCTTCCAAATGTTAAAGACTGGCCAGAAATGAAGGATTTTGACTGTTTTTGTTTTTCAAAAATATGTCAGAAATGCCCGTCTCATTTTCCTAAGTTGGGGACATTATATCATCCTATGCTGCTTGGCAAATAACTATTTCAGATAGCAATTTATTCCTTAAATAAGCACTTGAGGCAGAGTATCAATTTGACCTCTTGTGCGTTAGGGTTAATGTTTGTAGTCTGTTCTTTATTTCCTTGTTTGAAAACTGTTCAAGTCAGACCCTACACTTTCCAAGGCTCAAAACTCTGACCGTAATCAATCTTTAAAATATCAAGTTTTAGATGTTAAACTTTAGGAAGAACCAAGTATGTGGAATCGGGGAACACTAGAAGTCTCAGAATTTGAATACTGTCAACTGACAAACTCAAAATCGGGCTTGCCATTTAAAATTTTGTCTCATCTCATTAGTTCAATGAGGCCCGGGAATAGGATGGACACGTATAATGATCAATAGGCTCAATTATGCATTAAACATAGTTTCAACATGCTGAAATTTGCTGTGTTGCCAGATGGCGGTAGCATATTTTCTGTACAAATGCTGTAGCACCACCTACTGTTTACTTGTAACTATGACGAAGATTTTAAAGAAGTGGAATTCCACGGCACTTTTTACATTATTTGCTATCATGTCATCGAATCATTGTCATAGGATTTGATCGTGTTCAAGTGATTCCTAAAAAAGTCACAACGCCACTGAATTTCTGTGAATGAACAAACTTGCATTTTGTCTTTGCGAACTCTATCTCTCTTCTCCACTTCATTTTGAAATTAAGTCAAACAAGAGTTGCTTTTGTGCTCTCACATCACTGAAGAGTTCTACGTTTCCTGTTATAGAGTATTACTTGGTGCATTTAAACATCATTGTCAGTGTCGTCCAAGTTCATGCTCATTGTTACCTTGTTAGAACACAACACATTTCTAACAGTTTGCAGTATCTGTGGGTGTTCTCCTGTAGTGTCACCTCTGTAACTGTATGTAGGGTTTCGGGTTACCTCTAGACTATGGTCATGACTGTTACAACCTGTGATATTGATGTCCATGAACACACTCTGTGACTGGATATATTGTGTTATCAGTGGCTGGCATTGTTCACCTGTGGTTGAGTTTGGACCAGAGTTCACAATACCTTGTCTTCCACATCACCTCATGTCAACAATCTGATCAATGATGTCCAATAGCAGACAATACACATATTTTGTTGTTGGGTATTGGTTAAAATTGGCCGGAATTGAAAAATAAATGCCAGTATGCATTTTAGGAACATGATCCCTGTAGAGAAATTTTGATTTTGAGGACACATGTATTTATGGGTTCCTGGTTTGTGGCAAAGAAAGGAGTCCAGGAAACAGATAACATCTGTATTGTATATTTGTGGCTTCACCAAATGGTTGTACAATAACCTGTGACACTGACATTGAGGCTTTCTGAAGGTGTGTGAATGGCTGGAGGTGGATTGTTGTTATAGGCTGTTAGGTGACCTGTTGAATCTATGCCAACTACTGCCAGGCCAAAGTGTGAGTGTCCATTGATTTGTAAAGTTTGGACTTATTAACAATGCTGCCATTAGTAGATCAGTTATATCACAGGCCTCAGTTATACTGGAACAGGAAACTTTTGACATAAAGGTCCAGAGCCCTGGCTCTCTTCAATTGCAGTTTACTGGGAGTCTTGCCACAGATTCACAATTCACTCCTTGGACTCAATACTTGGTCAAATGGGGTAAAAGGTACTGAGATAAAACTACTGGCCATGGTGAGACAAATGATACCATTGCATTGCTGGGATGGAGTGACCTCTATGTACACCAGTATGGCTGATACCAGGCCTCTTGTACTCTCACTCATGATCCTGATCACGTCCAGAATATAATGAAACTTACTGTCGTTCTTGGTTAATTGACAACCTCACCTAAAAGTTTCATGGAAAGCTCATCCTTTAGTTAAAGTTAAAACTTTTTTAGCCAAACTGTACACGAACCATCCAACCATAAATTCAAGAATAAAGCTTTCTTGGCACAGGTTGCATATGACCACTCCTACAAAGAAAAATTTGTTGTTAGACTGAAAATCGGTGGCTTGTGTTATTGCTTTAAGCTGATCAGTGTATGGTGTTGATAGTATTTGTCAACCAACTGTTGAAAAGTGCGCACCAGTTCATACTCCACTCATTTGCTCTTCCTGCCGGAGGTCATCGAAAGTGATATTGTCTTCGGTTTGTGTTTTTCGTCATTCGAGGTATTGTCTTGGGTATCGAATTGTCCAGGTTTTCCAGTTATAAATTTCTCTATATTTTGAATGGTAGGGCACCCTCTGTCCGCTATGTGGAAGAGAGCCCATCTGGTCTGCTTGCCAATTTATTGTCTAACAAAATGATCACAATGTGTCTCAGTTTCCTGTCCTAGGACTTTTATTTATGTATTTTTTTGCAGATTGATGTGATGTTGCGTGGCCCAAATTGAAGAATGAGTACCTGTGTAAGTATTCTTTTACGATGTCATTTCTGGTTCGAAGAGTCTACCGAGGCCATAAACACACGGTGTACGTCTTTCAAAACCTGTCACAAAATTACTCAAAACATTCAATATTTGCCGTTGAGTGAAACTTGACGTCCAAAGGTGATGGTGATGTTACTGAAGCAGTGTTCAATATGGGTTTAGGTATTCTGCCCTTTTTAAAAACTCCTTGGCCTTAATTGCGGTTAGTGGAAAAGTTTTTACATATGCATTCAAACACAGTCAGTAGAAAACTGGAATTCTTAGCCAAAATATACAGTCAAGAAAATTTATTTCATTCTTGACCTGGTTTGTACTTAACATCTGACATTGCTGGTGAAATGTTCATTATTTGTGGGTCAATATTGATGGCCTTTGAAAAATGGAATAGACAATTTTGGAAATTCAATTTCGTACGAAATTGAAAGCGTGTTGTTATGTGTTGTGTTTTCTTAGTCTACTGGTCAGTGAAATTGAAAACTTTAGTGCTCAGATTCTGCGGTGTAGTTTTCATCCCACGTTCATCAGATGAGGAACGCAACAAAATTTTGTGTGACTTGAAATGGTCTGGATAGCCAATCAAATGTTTGGGCGTATATTTTGGGTACAATAAGGAAAAATCAATGCCCATAATTATAATGACAAAATTTAAAATTTTCATAAAACATTAAATATATGGAAAAGCCTCAATATTTCCATACTTGGTAGAATTGAAGTGATCAAAACTTTGGCTATGTCCAAAATAATTTATGTTGTGAATACACAGGTATGCCTCCCAACAAAAGACGGGAGGTAAATAATGTTATCCTGGGTTTCATATGACGGAATAAACCCCGAAGAGTTAGAAGAGGTGTTACTGTAAATAGCAGGGAAAGAGGGGGCTTAGCTGTTCCAGATGTCAACATTTTGGAATCCACGTTTTTAGAAGGAAAAAATAAAGAATGGGATGTATTCATTAATTTTTTGAATATAGAAAGAATGGAGGTTGTTTAATCTTAAAATCTAATTACGCTTATAAAAATTTGCTTATAGAAAATTTCAACCTATTGTAGTCGGATATGTTATGGTTCTGGGAGCAAATAACAGCTACTTACATGAGAATATTGGTTTCAAAAATCAAGTTGTATAGAATAACAAAAATATTTTGATAAATGGGAAAACTGTGTTCTATATCAGATACTACAGTGTTGGAGTTGTTTTTGTTCAAAACTTATTAGATTTCGAAAATAAATTATTGTCTTGCCGTGAGGTTTTAAAGGAAAGGTACAAATTGAGCAATTGGATGAAGCACAATGCTGTGGCCAAGACAATGAAAATTTCTGATATTATGATTAATGATAGAGTCAGTAGCATGCAGGACTTTGCACCGGATCAGACTGACACACGATGGACAAAAGATGTATTACTTTCTACAGAGATATCAGTTCCTGATGTGGAACACAGTTTGTCAGAGCAGGGCTTGGAATTTTCCGCGGAAACGCGGATTTCCGCTTTTTTCAAATGTGCTTTCCGCTTTTTTATAATATTCCCGCGTAAAAAAAATCGGATTTGATATGAAATTTCCGCGGCAAATTCCTTTCTTACCGCGGCGTTGCAGGCGACGTTCACCTCGAAAAGCGGAAGTTGCTCTTTATGTTTCGGAGGAACGTAAATTGTCAACATTGCCGGGGCATCTGGGACAGTGTGGTGGGATTTTCAATGGCGTCTCGTGTTATTGTTAAGCGCGGCGACAAATACTACGGCTCTGCAGCCAAAAATGTGTGCGTTGGGAGTGGACGGGCGAGCTAAAAGGACGCAGACGCATGCTACTGATGGTGGTAACGTTTTTTTTTGTCAAGGAAAGGTTCACATTGACCATTTCAAGGCTGGTTATCGGGCATGATTTGGGCCGTAAGAGTTTCAAAGTTTCCGCGTTTTTTGTCATTGGTCATTCCAAGCCCTGTCAGAGTTATTTGCTGACCAGCAAGTTAAACAGATTTATACTATGTCTTTTAAACTGTTGCTCCAGCCTCATTTGAAAGTTTTTAAGTATTATCACATTCATAAAAAAGTTAGCACAAAACATATTTTTAAGAAAATGAAAATAGTCAAAAACGACTAATGCTCATTTTGTGAACTTGTAGAAACTTTTAATCATTTTTTTGAAATGTGAGCACGTACTTTTTGTTGGTGCAAAACAAAACAGGCTTGGGGGGGTCTTTACTCTTTTATTGTCAGCAGTAGAAGTGACAGTAGCAGGTTAACTGAAATGTTACAACGTTACATAATGCTATACCATGTAGATAACAAGCCAATTCTCCGGACAACGCCCAAGAAAATGGCATCGGGCAAAGGACATTCTTTAATAGTAAGCGTTCAAAAAGGTTAAATACACTGATAGAACAGGGAAAAACTAGCGAATGCAGTTAAACTATTTTCTATCAAGAAACACCAGTACTTACGTCGATATTGCCCCAAGCCCAACCAAAACCTGTTGAAATAAGTATGTACAGTAGACATTCCTCCAACATAAACATTTGTGCAATGGCATTTGAAAAAGGCGGCACGAGAAAGAGTAGTCAGAGAGAGCGACATCTGGCGCAAGAACTACGCAGTAACAAGTCTATTGATATGACGGGGAAACGAGCGTATTCGTACGCTTAAGTCAGAATAACGTGACATGGCAGTCTGCAGTAACATTATGTTTTTGGAATAAATTACAAACATGGATTTCAAATGTTGTTGGAGCTTACCTGTTACTGACTGAAAAGCGTGTCCTGCTATTTGCATACTTAGGGTATCATTAGTATGAAATTAGTCACATATTAACTGTGGCTCGGTACTTCACAATACTTGTTCGAAGTCTTCATGTATTCCTGTACTTCAGAGATTTCACCCAATTTTATTTGACACTGTCAAGACATGGACAACTATGAAATCTAGAGAATCACCTCTCGACTTGCTGGAATTTTTTGAAACCCTTATATATTCAGTATAAATTCAAGCAGAGCTGGAATGTGTGAATGTGAGAATTAATGTGTTTTTGTTAGTTTTCTTTTCTACTGTATTCCATTGTCAATTTCTGTGTCTGCAAATAAACTTATTAAAAAAAATCATATGACGATTTTTTATCTCTGTTCTAGGTCATCAGTTCCTAACTTTTCTACCACATTTCCCGGGCCATAAACAAACAGTCACACTCCTGATGGTGGACATCGTTTAGTAGCTGCCTAAACAGATCGTGAACTATCATTATGGATGCTGTCACAACTGAAGGTGACATCCGCCATGAAATCCTAGCGCTGAGTCGTACTCGCAGTGGGAGCAAGATCATTGGTGATGACGACGATGACGCCGTCATGGATGAGCCGGAGAAAAAGGCAGGTACGCGGTTCTTCGGTAACGTGAGCCGTATGAAGAACATGTGGGAGCACTCGCGCGACGTCACGCACAACACAGCACCGAGGAAGGTATCACCTTCGCGTCCACCACCTCAGATGGTGAGGAAAACTAGCCCAACTCGTCACCACCCATTACCCAAACGCAAGGAACCTCTGGGCGTCCAGCAGGTGTCACCACCAGAGCAGGAAATGAAGAACGTGGTGCACGCCCGTCTACTGAACACACACGATCCATCACCCGAGCACGTGGAGCCTGCCCCAACAAGTGAACACGAGAGTCGCAACAAACCTCAGAACAGAATGAGTCACGTCGAGCGATTCAAGAATACCCGCGCCATGTTTCAACAGCTGGAGAAAGAGACCATAAGCTCGGCAAAGCCTTGGGAAGCGCGTCGTATCTCGCCTGTGCGGGCGCAGAGACCAGTTCACGTGTCTCCCCCTCACGATGACAGCGGCAAGAAACTTCGCTCCTCCTCGGATCCTGCCGAGGTGGAGAAACTGGCAGATATGCACTCAACCAGGATGCAGCGCGGTCCGGCTAGGCGACATGCCTCGCTGGACATGCTGGACGATCAACGTGGCGATGAGGTCCATGTTAACGGCACGTACGACTCGTCTTTGGGTAGGAAAAATGGCAGTAAAGACCACAGCAAGTCTGAGAGTGACCTGGTACAGGATTACACAAGTGAGTTATGTTTATGTTTGTTATAGCATTACAGGTGTCAGGTCGCACCTCCCCTGTTTTGGGCAGTTGTAGTTAGTAGGAAAGCTTTAGTTGTGTACCTAAAGTGCCATCGCAGCTCCTCAAAATAGGAACATCAGGAAAAGTTAATTAAAAATCCATGCACGTGATGCAATCCTTTTAACTTCGCCATCTATTGTTTACTCCAGTGACTTACAAGCCATTGGGCATTAACTCAGAGGAGATGCGATGGGAAGTTTTCAAAATACTGGGGTTTCCCTAACATGGAAGGAGAATGATATTTTTGTAGCCGCATTTAGATAGTCTCTATGCCCCCACCTTAGTTTGTTCCAGGGCGTAGAACTAGATTTCTCTCATAGATTTATTAGATTCTTGTGTTTTCTTTGTTCCTATGTAGATGAACTTATAGAAATGTTGTGCTTAATTGTCACTTAACGTTTGTAGTTTTCAAAGAATTGGACGATATTTCTTCCTAATAGAAGTCGCCGAAATTTCAGAAGAAAAATTCCAGGCTAATTTTCTAACGATTTAGTCTTTGTCTTCTAGGTTTTTGCTTCGTTGAAGCCAGATGAATTTTGACAATCATTGTCCACTTTTTTGAACACTACTACATATACAGGCATGTTGACTACCATCCTGACACCTATTGTCTTGCATCATGCATGACTCATTGTGCAGTATTTGTATAGTTCCGCATGATTTATCCAAATCCAGCGCATTATTTACTTTACAAAAGGCCTGCCTTTCCAGTCCATTACCCAGTTGGTTTATCTGTGTTTTTAATTTCATAGTTATACATGGTGTTTTGGCTTTTATTTATGTCCACAGGTTGTTGCACAGTGTTTGAAAGGTTATGAGCCATGTTTGAAAATCTTGAGCCCTGCCTGAAAAGCTCTGAGCCATGATTAAAATTTCGAGTCATATTTGAAAATCACGAGTTTTGTCTGCTTTTCCATTGAAATGATTGAAATGGTGGTGCTTAGTTACTTACAGTGATGTTTCTTTAATTTTGCACAAAAAATGCCAAAATAAATGTTTTTCATGTTGTGAGTCCATTGTTCAAGTGCTCTAAATTGCACCAAAAACTTTGTTTTAGATTCATTACATGTAGTGTTAATGCCCCTGTAAGAATGATAGAAATGGGGTCAGCAAGTGAAAATAAGGGCATTGTGTTGCTACAATTGTTTCCGTGAATTAGCAGGAAAGAAAATTTGGACACGATTTGCGCATTTTGATTTTTGCTGAAGGAGATTCCCGTAGACGTATCAGTGTCAGTACTATCATAGCCATTCAAGTTTTTAAGTTCTTCAGCTGGATCTCGAAAAGTTTAACCTTAAAACAACCTTGTTTTATTGCTTAATTGCCCATCTCTTGATTCATTGCTTTCTGCATTTAAATGCTCATTGCGTTGACTCTACGTTATTCGGCCAAATATCTACAGAACAAAATTTTTTTACTCAGTTAAAGTATGCATTTTCTGAAAGTGGAAAGCCTGTAGCCTGGATTTACTGTTTATTCTCTATTAAGTGGGTCATTACACCATGTATTTTTAGTAAAACTTAGAAAGAAAGGTATATCAAAATAGTGGTATCAATAACATAATTATAAATTTTATTCAATATTAATGCTCAATATATCATCTCGAAAATGCTGTTACAGTTCTCTAAAATTTTATGTCGTTTTGATTTTATGCAACTTCAGAGATTTCATAAAAACTGTATAAGTCCTATTTTTTGATAGCCCTCATGCGAAGATGGAACATTCTAAAAAATCTTAACTTCGTTTTAGAGAACACTGCATACATCATTATAATATCTGAAAGTTTCGTATAAATCCAATCGGCCATTTCTGAGGTACGATGTCCTGAAGCTAGCCAAATTTGGACATTTTTCTAGGGTCCTACGTAATCTTAAATATTTGTTATAGTAATATCCCGGTTTCCAGCAAGTCTTGCATTCAAAGTTCTTTAAATATGGATATGTGTTGTATTTAATGAAACATGTATTTAAGATAATTTGTTGACAAAGCACACAGTACCTAATTTATTTCTCTAACACTGTTATGTGTACCTAATCTATGATGTATAAAGATTTTATTACGCAATACTATTGATCTCAGTTGACACCAGTCTTCGCAAAAAGAGAACTATTTCAGCTTTCAAAACCTTTCACAATGTAAAGCATGGCTGAGATGTTAAACACCACTTGTGGTTTTCAGCTGTGTCTTCAGCCTTTTAATCCTGGCCACAGGCATGTTTGACTACATTCAGAAAAAAATCCCAGTGTTATTTGGGACTTAAAGGTCAATGGTACAGCGGTCAGCGATGTATTTGCCTTATAGTGGAGGCTACTTCAAGACGCCATTATTGATCAATGTTAGGTGCCTGAAATATCGGAGAAATAGTGGACACCTTCCCATAGCATGCTTCTATTGTCTTGCTCGTTTTTATTCAATACGTCAACTCACAAGAGGTCACTCTATTGCGCATTAACGCAAAACAATGCTTCTGACCTTGTAAAGGTTGATTGCCTCAATTGAGTCACTTGGCGGATCTCAATTCCAACTGATTGTTGAAACCGATAGTAATCTGGCAAGGGAATTTGATGGGCAAAATTAGCCAACTACTTGGTTTCACAGTTTAAAGCTGCACTTAGTGAAAAGAAAACTTGAAATAATGCAAGGTTTACTTTCATCCCAATTATCACACCAGTTGAAAGTATTGAACTCTCTGTTTTTGACTCACTCCTGTCCAGTAGTTGATGTATTGACTAGCTTGACCTTGGTATCCTTGGTTATTGGTTGTCTGCCTGTCAGTCTGTCTGTCTGTCTCCCTGTCTGCTGCTCCTCACCATTGCACCCCTTCTACCAGGTACACCCAGCCTGCGTCATCAGCACCACTCTGACGGTCGACGTCACCATCATCACCACCACGCTACACCCCAGGCCAGACCCAACCAGCAGTCACGGAACCTTGATCAGCCCCCTCCCTTGCCCCCTCGGCCAAGCAACCGTGGCGCACCTCCACCCGTCTCCCCGCGTAAGCCCGTGCACAGCAGTAGTTTCGACAGCTTGTCAGCTTCTCCGCCTCATGTGCCGCGTACCCGGCGACCTCTGTCAGGTAATCATGCTGCTATCCTATCCATATCTCATGTGCATTTTACCTTTGTTTGCTGACTTACTGTGCCTGTTTACTGTTGTAATATAAGGTCATGTTATTGTTGTTGCTGTTGTTGTTGTTGTTGTTGACTGCGCTTGACTGCATTGCTTACCAAACCTATGAGATGCGTGGATTAATTCACTGACATGGTGCATGTGATTCTTACTACTCAGTTGCCAGTCACTTTTCATTTCTGCAAGACATCACTACTTTCATTACTAAACAGTTAACTCCCATTTCTAGCTGATGTCACCGCCACCATCACCAAATATCCACCGCTTGGAGATGAGACTTCCCACAGTGCTGCAGCCGTGCCTATCTCGAGACAGAATCGCGTGGAAGACGACGCGCCCCCGGTCCAGCGGCGGTCGCGTACCCAGAGCGCGCCAGACAATAAGGAGAAACGTTTAAGTATGGATGACATCAATGCCTCGCTGATGTTGGCTGACGAGTATTGGCAGGGGCGTAACCTGAGTGACGCCTTCAACCACTCCAGTCAAATAAACGAAGCGAAAAGGCTGGACGCTGAGAGGCGGGAGAGAGCTCAGCAGTCGGCTGAACAGAAACAGCCATCAAAGCAGGAGGGTGACGTAGAGGTACCACAGAGGAGAGTAAAGCCATGGGCCAAGTATAAAGCTGATCGGGCCTCATGGGCTGGGGAGTCGAGCAGCACCTCGGATAGAGTGAAGGACTTGGACAACTACCAGACCTCAAGTTTTGACTATGTAAAGCGCAGACGGAGCGACGCTGAAGGTGGGGACGTGGCAGCGCCTCCTGTGGATGGTCTGGTTAACCAGGATGAACAGATGACGGAGGCTTTGTCCCCAGACTCGCTGGATACTGGTGACAATCGTGAGTCGGTGCCGGCATTACCCGAAGCAGAGACAGTAATGGTAGTGGATCAAGGGTGTCTGCAAGCAGCGCCGGTATCACCGCAGTGTGAGAGGGATGCGGTTCCTCAGACCAATATTGACGACCTAGATGTGGTTGATGACTATGGTGGGGACAAGATTATGGTGATTCCTCCGCCACCTCCAGCGGATGACCTCACCTCTGTGGAGCACATGTCAGAGGAGGACCAACAACGACTGCTAAGTATCAAGTAAGTGATTTGTATAGTCCGCATTCTACTATTGGTTTCTTTTTGTCTATTCATCATTCACCAGGTGGCGACACTGGAGTGGACAGCAGCCTTGAGCACTGTCTTGGGTAATCTTATTCGAGACTTTGAAGTCGGAAATTTTGACTTTCGTTTTGCGCAACTAGGTAAAATATTATCGAATTTTGCTTCAATATTTGAAAATATCCTTAGGTATATTTATAACTGCTGGTCAGTCAGATACTTTGGGAATTATTGAAAACTATGTGCTAACTGTTCTGTAGCAAAAACGAACTCATTCAATAATTGGGAGTTGGACCATTCCACAAAATTTTTGACTTCATTTATTTCATAAGTTGTGTTTCATTGAACCGATCCTTGGTCTTTCCTTCGTACACTCAGAGTAGACCCATACTGACATGATAAACTGAGGTTATGATCTAGGACAAAATCTGTTTTAGTATTGAAAAAGTGTTGTCAGTACAACTAGGTAAGGCTATTAGGAGTAGTAAATTCTCTATTCTACTTACCCACCATGTGTTTTGGTTAATAGTGGTGTAGCAAAAATGTCAGGATAATTAATTTCTATTAGACTTGACTGGTCCTGGTGGAGTGGGGTCTGAACCATTCCTCCAATAATTTTTTGTTTTATCTGTAGAACTGCTTTCCAGTTTTGTGTTACAATTGTAGTTAGGACTTCAGTGATAATAGCACTTGTCAACATTAGAAAATTATAGTTGTGTAAGTCGCCAAAAGGTGGCAGTGCATGTATACCCAGGAAGCATTATCATCATGTGTCTTGTTTGGCCTATGCTAGTAACTATGTTCCTTCCGAGTTGTCTCACTTAAGTTTTAAGAACTCGTCGGATTTTTCAAGATGTTGTGTCAACATGCTTGCTACCTTTGTTTTTTATAGATTCAATTAGAGGCATAGAAACGTGTCGAGCTGAACAAAAATTATTTGTGTTATCCAATAGTGATGCTTCAATCTTAGCAGACATGTACTTCCATTAAATATTTGTTTGGTGGTAACTTTAGTGATGAGCTGATCCTTGCTCATGTCTATGTGTGTATAGGTGTAGGCTTGGCTATAGCAGCAATGAGTTACGTGTAATTGGTATAAAAACTCTTTAATTTAGGACAAAAATAATTCCGTTTTTCCGTTTTTATGGTTTACTATGCACACCCTGACAAGGGCTTTAATTTTCCCAAATGTTGTTTGATGAACCATGCTGTCTATAAGACAAATATTTTTGTTATTTATTTTTGTGGACACGTGTGACAAAATAGAATCCATCTTGTCTAGCATACTGTGTCCTGAAATGAAGCATGCTTACCACAAGTGTCTCATTAGCTCACCACTGAACTCCTCATTTTGTTGCGTTTGCTGTTTGGAGAATGAAGCATCTCACCTCAACTTCCTTTGCCCTATTTTCACTATTGTTGGACAGTTACAACTGAAGATAAGGTATCTGCCCAGTATGTAATCTTTGAAGTTTGTCTTGGGTACACTTCCCGATATGAGCCTTGGACTGTGCCGGGCTGCTGGTGTGGGCTGCTTGTCTGCTTGAGTGTGGAGGCAGGGTGTAATGTCAGCTGGCAGGGTGTATAGTGGTGTACCTAGGTCATCAGCGCTGCAGCCAAGTGTCACATAGAGGTCAGACGACATACTGAGTGCACTCCACACCATGAACACGGCAACCGGCCGACTTCGGGGAACAGTGACGTTTAACGGTGTTGTTATCAATAAAGAAAATGAACCTCAAACTATGTCATCGTTAAGTGTGCTTACTCGGCGCATCCATCTTTCTATTTTAGGCATAAGGTAGGGTAGAGACCAGCTGTTCTTTGTGTTCATAAATTAAACAGGATTAACACACCGTAATTTTCTGAAGTAGCGTGCTAGGGTCAGCTTTTCAGGAACTTACATATTTGAAGTATTTTGTTCTTGGCATGTGCGGTACAAGTTATGGTGTAATTGTACCCTGGCTTCAAATAAAATTGAAGGCCATATTTTAATTGCTGCGGTACAATTTCATTGTGGCATTAGTCTTGATTGGTAGCATCGTACGTCTGTTGTGCCGTTTTCCATGTATGGAGTACTACTAAAAACTCCTAGAGTTGTCGTTGGCCTTTCGATTCAAAGGTCTCTTGAAAAGGTGATAAACAATCTTATCTTTTGGGCTGCGGTTATTTTATTAACACCTTAATGGATTATTGAAATGAGAGTTATTAATTGGGTGCTTATGTTCACTGATAAGTTTTTTCATGGCGATGGAATATTTACCTTGTCCTGTTAACAACGCTTTCCTTGCAATTTTAAATTTGGTTAAGAAAACAGTTGCATGTTTTACCCCAATAGTTTATACTTCGTAGTATAACTTACAACAATGCTCTTTGAATGATCTAAATTTTGTAAAGATTTCAACAAATGGTGGACAAGATTTGTATTAGTTTTCTTTTGATTTGTAAACTTGGTTTGCCTTGTAATACCAAGGCCCCTTTTAAAAATTACATGTCTGTCTGTTGAATGGTGTGGTAATTTCATTTGTTTATGGTGACCATTTACAGTATTTTACAACTTGGTGTCTGTGGTAATTTCTCCAATTAACCTTTTAATCTTATCAGCTTTAGTCATGTAAGAATTTATGGTAAGAATTTATTGTTGTGTATTTGCATTCCACCAATGCCTGTTATACACACAGTCCTCTGTATAAACATAGTTGTCAATAGACGTCACTCACATCAGCTGGTCATAACAAGTACCTGTCCTGCACTAAGGTGATGTTGACCCCCCAATCGCCACTAACACTCATAACCTTGTTTGGGCTGGCAGGGACGCAGTAACACCCTCGGTCATACAGCTAGAAAGTAATGACGAGTCCTCGGATGATGCACCTATGCAGGAGTATTCCACCAGCGTACCGTCCAAAGGGTAGGCTGTGTTCTTCCCACCTTCCGTGTTGCACCTATCTCAGCATGCCGCGTGATGTCCTGCTTGCGCTTTGCACTGTTGGTATAGTTTTCGCTCACTGTCTTGTGTTTAGTTGCTTGTCACACTCTTGGCTTTGTTTTTATGTGTTTGGTTTTCAGAGCCACAGCTTACCATAGTTCCATGGCACATTGCTTTATTTTTTGTTCCTGCTTACTTTAGAAACTTCTAATTAATTAATTTAACTGATGGCTATAATTTATGATTACGATTAATCATGAATGTCTGGTAATGGCTACCAGGTGTAATTTACTATGAAACACTAACAAATTTGCAACAGAATAATTTTTGGAAGAGTGTTAAACTTTGCCTTGTTATAGAAAGAAGTGCCCTCCACTAGGTTGGGTAGTTGTGGATTTTGATTTCCAAATCGTTTCACTAGGACGGACAGTTGAAATAAGCTTTGTCACTAGATAGATACTAGACACATAGTCAGTGCCACATACAGTCCACGTGATGTCGATGGAGACTTGTGCAACTTAGATTTTATTCCAGTCAAATACACGTAACATACATGTTGTTATGTACGCATTATACATGTGTGCTTATTGCTGTTACCTGTGTGTGTCCAAGTGTCTTAGTCTGTGTGTCAGTGACTAGGATGTCTCTTTTATGCTCCAACAACACTGAAGACTTCTGTGCCAGATGGATTAAACCATTTATAGACGATTCTCACTCATTATTTCTCCTGTGATTCAATTAATCAATGAAATGGTCTATTCAACTGCATTACCAGTAGCATACTGTGGTTGTATGGCAACAATGTGCCCTTGGTCAACTCTCTGGCTAGAGCTCATGAAAGTGCCAGCTAATCGAGTTAGATGTATTGATGAATGGAGCTGTGGTTTATGAAGAGGATGGAAATGTTGGCCAGGGATGTAGTGTTATCAGTGGCTATCTGTGGGATGTACAGCATTGTGTTGTGTGATAAAAAAGGTGGTGTCAGTTGTGTGAATTGGAATGAACACTGTTATCTGTGACTGGTGGTCGATGAGGGTGGAATAGGAGTTGGAAATACTTAGTCGCTTTTGGTTAATGGAAATACATCTCGCACTCAATAGTCTGCGCATGGAGGATTATTGCAGTTAAACTGTGTGAGAGGTTGCGATGTATATGAGAGTATTAATATCAGGGATCACCAAATGGCGTAATCTCATTAACAAAGCTAATTGATGAACTGTTGATGTGGTGATGTATCACTCGGTCATTAACTGGTAACTGTATCAGAACACTCGCTGATTCACGGTGCTTTATGTGGTAAGGGAGTCATCGCTGAACTAGCTGGTAAAGCATGTTTTCATATCACCATCGCTGCCATAAGTTGTTTACCTGAAACAGTACTGTAGCTTGCCTTCAGTTCATATAGATCGACCTGTGTAGTGAGAACTGTGACAGAAGTGAGGTGTGGACCTGTGTTACTACAAGACAGTCTTTGGTGTTGGTAGTCAACCACAGCTGCTGTTGATGGGTGTTGAACTAACAGTGACCATGTCTAGCAGGCACTTAAGGGTTTCTAGGAATACTGCAGTGGTGTAATCTAATACATTAATTAGAGCTTGATGGAGTGTGCTTTTGAACTGGAACACAACTGATGTCACTGACTACTGGTCTGAGCCAAGGAATACAGATACTAAGTGCTGGACACAATAGTTAGGGCGGAAAACCTTGTTCTTGTTATCAATCAAGTAGTTGGAAATACGTTGATGCATCTGATGCATTCTTTATGTCAAGAGAATGAAAAACGTTGACTGGAATTTGTGGAACTTGTTAAACATTTAGCACCTTGTAGCCAGCTGGACGGAACATGTTGAAGTTTATAGCCAACACATGCAGTCCTCGTTTGTTGAAGAGACGTCCTCGCGCAGAGGTGCCAGTAGAGGACTCGGGGGTAAGGGGAAAAGATTGCGGAACGCTGGGCGAGGATTCTGGCGTGAGGCGTAGGCCAAAGTCAGCACGGGGCGTGTCTAACTACAGCAAGGTCGTCTTGTGTCAGATGTTGTGTGGTGTCAGTGAAGAAGGTGCCTCGCGGTATTCTCTACCCTACGGAATGTTAGTAGGTCACAGTTAGTGGTCGGTTTGCATGATCGGGTAGAAATCAGCCAAAAAGATAGATAACTTTGCTTTAGGTGTGGATAATGCTGCTGTGGTCAATGTAATGGTTCTTTTTCAAATCCTGTTTGAAGGGTCAGTATGTGCTTGTATTGCTGTGGGTTGTCCTAAGTGGACTATGGCCATTTTACATGAGGAGCAATTGTCACAGTGTGAGTTGCATAGGGTACGGCATTTGATCGCAAACTGGGTTAGTATGAGTCATTTACATGAAGACGTGTTTGTACGTGCAATAGTGAATGTCCAAACCACATAGAATGCCAACGGATCACCCATATATAATTATGTTATTGAGTTAGCGTAATAGAAATGGTCCCTTCTGCCTTATCCCAGTTGGTGTTTAGATGTGTAGTTGACACTGGAGCAACTGATCGAGTGCAACTCTCTCTACATCTCAATGGTGTCAAGAATGGCCGTCGTGGTGTCAGCTTGCTCTGTGCCATATAGGATACTTGTGCCTGATCATCTGTTCCGTGTCAACTGCGCCCCGTGTACATGTGGCTTTTCAGTGATCTTTAAGAACACGCGAACACTAGTTTTTTAGTGACAACAAGTACCAAAAACCTAACTGGACCTCAGTGAGAACCAGAATCGGTGACCACTAAATTATGCAATCCAGTTCTGAATGTTGATTGGATGTCACTTAGTGGGCTCAAATAGGGATTACCAGTCATAACAAGACTTCCCTTCCCCTGAGTGGTGGATGTCTCACTTATCTCAAGAAAACTGTTCTCTTGCTCTCAATAGTGTCATTTGGAGCTGCTTGTTAGGTACAACAGTGTTGCTGCTCAACACACAACTCCAGGGATATCACTTTACCAGTATACCATTCTGTTGCTGGATTAATTAACATATATAGGGTGTCCCAAAAATGTTAACAGAATATTTTAATACAGTACAGTACCCGGATATGTTTTTAGTAGGAGTTAATGGCGTTTTTTATTCCAGTCATCCCAAAGTTTGTATTACACAGAGCAGAAGTTAGCAAAAAATGCCGCATTTGACTGCTATTGTAAAAAAAAAATGTTTGAGGTTTTGCCTGAAACACAACAACTTGTGCAGCTTGTACACAGACTATTTTTCAATAAACCCGATGTGCCAAGGCAGAGATTAATTAAAATAAACATATCTATATTGGCTGCAGTGGATTCTTTTTCAAATTGAATGTGGGAATGAATTCAGTGATGGAGTGAGAGTTGTTCCTTCTTTGGTAGTATACCTTGGCTGGAAGGCAGCGTGACTGTGTGGAGTCAGAACGTATCTGTTCATCAGTTCTTTTCCATTAGAGTTGGGGGTCAAGGTGTGGCGTTTTTATTGTGCCTTGCAAAAGAAACTTTGGGATTCCTGGAGTAAACGAAGCTGAATTGGTTTCCAGTAAAACCTTTTTCTAATATTCATGTCTCAGATTATTGTGTATAAAGTTTTGGTGCACCCAGTTTGTTGAGTACACTGTATGGTGGCTCTAGACAGTTACAAACTCTGCCTGCAGCTCTGTGAGTAGAATGAACAGCAGTAACAGGTGAATGTCTGTTTAAAACAACTGGCATCATTATAGCAGCAGGTCTTACTGATAGATCTTCCAACCAGTTGCTGTTGTTATCCTCTAATTTTGGTAAGTTAATCCTGTATTTGCTATTGATTTATCACCCAGCTGCAAGAATCTCGACCTCTGGGGATGTTTTGTGAACGCCTGTATTCTGTAGTTGAACTATATTCGTCCTTAATCATCGTTTTCTACCTTTGTTTATTGCCATGCTTAAAGCTTTGATGTCTCTTAATAGCAGACATAAAATCCCTGACACAGAACTCTTTAGTGAAGTGAGATTACTAAAGTGATTTCCTTGATGCTGTCGAGTGTTGTTGGACACATTAGTTGAGTTGCGAATGTTAACGATTTGTTATCGTTCATCCTCAACTTTTTCTAGATTTAGGATTTTTTTAACAAATCAGGTGTTGCAATATACCACTGCTTCGAACGTCCAGTCGCATCACATGTGAATTGAATGTTGGGCTAATTGTTTGCTCCAACATAAGCTCTAATTGTCGTGCAAGTAAACTTATTTCAATGGATTGGTGCTGTAAAGAAATTTAAGTATTGCTTAGAATGATTAGGATGGATGCATTGCCTTTCCAAAGGTGATTAAACGTAAATCAAATGGCGTTCCTTACCTCATTACAAGTGTCAGAGTATCTGGTGTTATTTCCTGATGTGCTGCAGTCAGTGAAAGTAGGGATATTCTACATATGCAGTTAAAAAGATGTTTTTTTGTGTCTGCATAAGTGTGTTGTGTTATTTAGATCAGTGTGATAATGTTGTCTCTCAAAACAGTGCGTATAATTATTTAAGTTTAACTCATAGTTGTTTGAGTTTGTGTGTGTACGTGTGTGTTAAACTTTGCTTATGTGTATGTGTGTGGATGTTTGTGTTTGCATGCGTATATGTGTGTACGTGTACGGGGTATGTTTGCATGTGTGTATGTGTGTGTATGTTTGCATGTGTGTATGTGTGTGTACGTGTATGTTTGCATGTGTGTATGTGTGTGTATGTTTACATGTGTGTACGTGTGTGTACGTGTATGTTTACATGTGTGTATGTGTGTGTACGTGTATGTTTGCATGTGTGTATGTGTGTGTACGTGTATGTTTACATGTGTGTATGTGTGTGTACGTTTACGTTTGCATGTGTGTATGTGTGTGTACGTGTATGTTTGCATGTGTGTGTATATGTGTGTGTACGTGTATGTTTGCATGTGTGTATGTGTGTGTTTGCATGTGTGTATGTGTGTGTGTGTATGTGTACGTGTATGTTTGCACACGTGTGTGTGTGTGTACTTGTATGTTTGCATGTATGTATGTATGTGCCATCATGTTGCTTGTGCCTCAAATCTCAAACTCTGCTTAAGTGCCATTTTTAGTACATTTTGTGTCTTGAGGTTTGCCAACTTGTGTGGTTTGAAACCACAGCTGTAACCCTCAATGTTTAAAAGTTATCAATGATTGTTATTTCTTATAATGAATATTTTTAGGGAATATTGTTAATTTTAATCCATTTGTTCTCAGAATTCATAGATGTTCCCAAACAAAAATTTAAAATTTGGTTACGAAATAGCCTGTGAAGAGCTTATGTTCACGCTGACTAACACAATGTGTCCATCGATTCTGACTCTAAGATGGTGCATAGTCTGACCCTAAGGTGATGCGTAGTCTGACCTTGGAAGAAACAAGATTTCTTATTAAGGTCCCTTACCTCTAAGAAATTGATCTGATCTGTGCTCCTTATTCATACGAGATTATGAGAAGTGGTGTTCGTTCTTACAGAGCTGAAAGTTTGTTATTGTTCAAGACTATGCTCAACTACTAAAATATCGTATCATGACTCATCAACTTGTAGAGTCTTGCATCAAACAATAACGAACTACCGCTTCCTCCCAAGCCTAGATATCACACCTATGTTGACTAAGGAACAATCTGTGACTAATTTCAATTCTTTTTTTTGTGCATTGGTTTCAGCCATTAAGTTGGAATTGAAAGATAACCTGTGGTCGAACTAAAGCTCTCAAATTTTGGCGGGCATTACCAGCCCTGCAATGTTTGAAATGGAATCTGTTGTAAATTTTCTATTTTCCAAGTTAAAGGAATGTATGGTACGGTTTGGGACACAATGTGAGTTCTCTTCAAAAATTACTTTTCAAGAAAATTTACTTTGCAGTTAACATGACTTGTATGATGTAGCTGTTGCCAAGCAACATTTGCATTTTGAACATTCGCAACAATGTGGTAACCCTCTGAAAATTGAAATATGCCAATTTTAGCAATATTTTTTGTCCCAAATTGAAGATTTTTTATGGTAACTGCTTTCCAATGTGTGCCTCTGTTAATGCAAAAAAATTGTAGCATTGACAACGCGTCAGCATATTCCTATACCATATGGTGTTCTTTTAAAGTCGGGAAGACGTACTAAGTGACGAAGAAGCACAACAGGTTGTAGAGTTATTACATCAGAGGGAGGATGGAGACGGGACGGAACACCCACCAGCAGAGGAGTGTGGTGACGTGGCACACGCTGATTGGTCATCTCTGAACGGCCAACAGGGGGACACGGAGGCGGGTAAAGTAGAGGAGAGTCCCGAGTTGGAGTGGTTTGAGATTGAAGGGATCCCGGACGGTGACCATGATGACCATTTGTACCCCAATGCAAAGAAACCTTCCAAAATACGGTTCTGTAAAGACCCAATAAAAGTAAATATTTGGAGGGATCACCATAGCACAGGTCACAAATTTTTGTCCTGCTGGTATTATACGAGTGAGTCGTCGACCAAACTTCAACCGGTCAAAAATAGCCAACTGGTTTGATAATTTTTCATACATCGCGGAGCTGACTTCAGTTGCATCTTATATTCATTGCTTGCACAATTTGGTGGCGCTGTAAAAATGATTGTTGTGCATTATTATTTAGGACTCGATGACTCATTTTAGCATCAAGTTTAACAAGAAAAACATGAGAACGCGCGTGTTCCAAATATGCACAACCATTTGTAGTTTTTACACAAAACCTCGTTTTCAAGCATAATGGCGAATTTGTGTAAGTAGTGAATATAGCATCCCCTTTTGGAACCCCTGCTGTGATGCCTCATGTGGTGTTATGTTTTTGATTTTCATAAATTTGACTGTGATGGAGTGTTGCTTTGTGGCTTGCACAACAACTTGCCAGCATGTGGTGGTGATGTGCTTCTTGTCCTGTACTCCCGACCCAAGTGATGACCACAGACAGTGGTAGTAAAGCTAAAACTCCGTGCAGACTGCTGCTTGTCTGGTTGGAGCTGGCTAAACGGTCAGTCACTGACTCATTACTGACCAGTGGGACAAAAATTTGTGACCTGTGCTATATCCCATGGAGTCTTAAATCTGTGACAGTGTTGTGTTTTGAACAGTTTGTTTTGATCATAAGAAGAAGTTCGAATTATTACCTACACAATACCAGTGTTCTAGTGTTGCAAGATTCAATGTCAAGCTTTTCAAGATGGAAATATGTTTTCACTGTCCTTTACGAATATCAACTCTATTGTTATAATTTTGGTAAGTACATGATAAGATGGCAAAAACACTGAAGGCAAATATTAAGATGAGGTGAATTGACCCAGTGATGTGATGTTTATTTGACCAATAGGAACATGTGACAGTAGCAAATCAAAATTCATTTGTCCTAATGTTGTAACAAGGCTGATGTCTGGATTTGCTTGCTACAGGTTTACCACACATTCGCAGTGCATGAGTACGACCGCAGGAACGAAGACATCGACCCAGTGGCGGCCTCTGCCGAGTATGAGCTGGAGAAGCGAGTGGAAAGAATGAACGTATTTCCAGTTGATCTGCAGAAAGGTCAGTAGAGGGGTTAAGTGGTTACGGAGTGCGTGTTGCGGTTAAACACTTGATTGGAACTTGTCCACGGCAGTTGATTTATGCACTTCACACTCAAAGTAGTTGCAGTCTCATTTCTGCGCTTTGCCAGTAGATTTTTGGTTCTTAGATTTGTGTAAGGCATTTGATCATTTGTTGCACTGTCGTATAAGTCATTTTGCTACCCAAGCCATTAACATTCTTTGTCATCATATTCGTCATCCAACTATTATTCTACGCACGATTGTGTTAGCTCTGTCTGTGGACAATTCATTTCAGCACAGATTGACTCTGTCGTTGCAATTGTATTGCCTTTCCTCGTGGACTACAAAATTTGATTTTCTGAGCTGTGGCATTACTTAGTCAGGTGTCACAATGCATATCAGAAGCGTTACCCGACTTGTGAATGATTTTAAAGTATAAGACTTGTGGATTTGACTATTGCCACTATGTTTTGCTGTGGCTTGATCACCAGTGTATGTTCAGTGAACAATTAGTCATCTGTTTCAGGTCCTGAGGGTCTGGGATTGTCTATTATTGGTATGGGAGTCGGAGCTGACGCAGGCCTTGAGAAGCTGGGTATATTCATCAAGACGCTAACTGAAGGTGGCGCTGCCCAGAGGGACGGCAGGTGAGCGACTGACCCTAGCAGGTCACGATTTTTGACAATATGGCTTGCCAGTGAAGCATTTTTAAGTTGATTATGAAATGCCCTTAATTGACTGGCAGTTATTAGGTTTGTATGAACATATATGAAACAACAGTGTTTTTGTGTTTTTATCGCCATCTGCAAGAAATTTACTGAAATCAAAGCCAGTGATTTTACAAGTTAAATAACCTTAAAGTGCTCTGCTGTGATGTTTAGAGCCTTAGATTGTGACGGCAGGGCTGCAGGTTTGAATCCATGTTTAGACTGATCTCAGGAAATCACTTTTCTGTCTTACTACGTCCCTTTAAAGCCTAACTTCAATGGAATTTTGTTATTTTAGATGTGTTGGGCTAACCAGATAGTCCTAGCAAAGTTTTAGTAAAATAAGAAAACGCGAGTTCAATCACGCAAATGTAAGCCCGTCTAATGATAGGTGAAGCTGCCTTTTCGTGCCGTGTTGCGTCACTGCGAGATCCCAGCACAAACAACAAAAGGTTGTATTGAATATGGGTCTGAATGGAACACCATGGTGTGCAGGTGTTATTCGCAGCTGTTTGAATTAAAAGATGATTCTCGCGGTGACCTAGATTAAAGCAAGCCAATACGCTTGACAGTTCGTTACATTTGGCAATTTATGGCTCAGATCGATGCTCTTAACATACTGTACGAACCAAATTTACAATTGTTACCATTGAAGATAGGCTTTAAAAGAAATTGTTATACTTTCGGCACAGTCTGAGAAATGAATATTCATTAATGTTCCCACAATTTGAACTTGTTTTTTCTTTGTTGAGACCTTTTAGATGGTGATTGATATACCATTTGATGGCAAAAAAGCAGTTTTGATTTTATGTAATATAAATTCTTAGGGATAGACGTTATATAACAGAAGATACAAGACTTTTGCTTTGAGAAATTTTATATTATGGAGTAGAAACTGTGAATTTTCGTTGATAATTCAACATATTCTAGCCTCCTTCTGACGAATCTCTTCAGTGCTGGCCGTTTTGCTAGTCTACGCTAGTAAGTTCCCGAGTTTAGCATGGTTTTGCGTGATCCCGATTTTCTCACAAGAAATTTGGTCTATGGAACACACCCCAGGCAAAGTAAGGCATGTTTTGGTTTGTTTTGTTTTGTAGGATCCGTGTGAATGACCAAATTATTGAAGTAGACAAGAAAAGTCTAGTGGGTGTCACCCAGGCTTATGCTGCTTCAGTGCTGCGCAACACCAGTGGCACAGTGCAGTGAGTTGTGTTCTTTATAGACCTGTCCAAAGCATTTGATTACCTAGTGCATGACAAAATTCACGGCATAAGATGTGCAATGCCTTATGTATTAGCAAAAATGAACAGTACCTCACAGCAAGTTAAACATGAGTGATATATGATAAAAGCAAATTGTAAGTAAGTGATGTAGAATAGACAAGGCAACAGAGGTCACTGATGGACAAATGATAATGCTTTTTTCAAGGCATGTTTGTTTGAGCTTTATTGTTTTTTTTTGTAATGAAGGTAGTTGAGCACTTAAGTTACAGCCACAAGGGCAAAATTATTTGTTTTAATGTAGATGTTAGTTTTGATTCTGGTTCATATGTAGATTTTCTAAGGTGACAAATAATCTGTGTTTGATGTGCTTTTTGTACTTATCACTTTATTGTAAACACGTTTGTTACTAGACAAAAGGTCAGTCCTGTTTCATAAAGTGAATTAACGAAATTAAGAAAATTTTAAAGTTGCTAGCTTTTATGTTCAATTCATTGTTGCAGGTTTTTGATTGGTCGAGAGAAGGACCCTGACAAGAGCGAGGTGGCAAAGTTAATACAGCAGTCGTTGGAGCAGGATCGTCAGAGGGAGGAGCTCCGTAAGCGCGAGGCACAACGTCTACAACAGATGCAAAAGCAGCTCTCTGATGAGCAAGAAAGGTAGTTTACTGGACTTGTAGCTGTCTGTAGTATCACTGGGAGTATTTAGTACCTATGCCTCAGTTTCATTCCCGGTGAAAGTGGTTCCCTGATCTTATGGAGGAATGGGTCTTTAAAATTAATTCAAATATCTGTCTCGTTTTGCATTGTTTTCTTGTATCAACTTTCGAAGGCTTACCCCATCCGCAAGTCTGTACCATGTCACCCTAAGACACATTGTGTACGGTTGTGAAGTGGGGAAATTGCCGTCTTGTGTGCAGTTGTCTGTGACAGTTACAGATCGTGTACATACACCACTCAACTAACTACAAACACTAGAATTGTGCTTTGAACTCTGACCAACGTGCTTGCACGGATCCTTTTATATTTTACAGTAAGTGCTCTTGATTGTTTTGAAAGAATATGATCATACCAGATTGTTCCGATTTTCATTGCCGGCATTACACTAAATGTTGGAGTGTTGTGTTGCCCCCTCTGTAGGCTGGACCGGCTGCAGGAGAAGTTGCAGCGAGAGCGAGAAGAGGAACAGGAGCAGGAACGGCAGAGACACCTGTTGGAGGAGCAACTGAAGCGAGAACGGCAGGAAATGGAGGAGGCGGAAAGGCAGCGGAAACTTCAAAAGGAGCAAGACCTGCAGCAAATGCAAGAGATTGAGGTAACTAAAAGGGTCTGACGTTGGTCATTATAAGTATGAATTTTCCATTAAGCTATAGCTGCAGTCTTTTTGTCTTCTTCCTCATCAAACTTTGGATTGGTCTTCTTTAACGTTTATTATTACAAAAAATTAAAATGCACAATGATAAGCCCAAAAAGCGCTGGAAAGCATTATACCTGGGCGTGATCTTTGGATAGGGCATTTTTATGAGAATTTCTGCCTAAGATGTTTGAAATTGTGGGGAACCAAGACGTGGCATTGTATCCATCACTGCACGTTTGAGTGCCTGGCACTGTAACCCTGAGACCATTGAACACTATGTGAAGTAAACTTACTATGAAGTGAGTTATCAAATAAAAGGCAATAGTCACTTATATGGAGTCAAACAAGTGATAGAACACTGCCATTCGTATTGTGTATTATGTGGACGAAGTATCAAAGTCCTAGGTGCATTTCCAGAAATCACTTGATGAGGCGCCACCACCACTGCCTGCCAAGATCAACCGTCTGTCACAGGAGATAGATGAGATATCACCGGTTGTGGAGACTAGTGGGTCACTAGCTGATGACGGGGACGCTAGTAGTACTGACTCCATGACGCCAGACATGGACCCTCAGGTGCTGTTCATCAAGTTAAAGGAGGTAAGCCATGGATGGGAGTTTCATAGGGTTACGTGTGTGTACTGTGTGTAGAAAGGGCGAAGGTACTGACTGAGGGTTTTAAGGGTAATGTTGTACAGGGGCTTCGTAGAGTAGTGTGTGCATACTGTGTAGAAGGGGAAAAGGTATTGACTGGGGGTTCTAAGGGTAATGTTATACAGGGGCTTCGTAGGGTAGTGTGTGCATACTGTGTAGAAGGGGAGAAGGTATTGACTGGGGGTTCTAAGGGTAATGTTGTACAGGGGCTTCGTAGGGTAGTGTGTGCATACTGTGTAGAAGGGGAGAAGGTATTGACTGGGGGTTCTAAGGGTAATGTTGTACAGGGGCTTCGTAGGGTAGTGTGTGCATACTGTGTAGAAGGGGAGAAGGTATTGACTGGGGGTTCTAAGGGTAATGTTGTACAGGGGCTTCGTAGGGTAGTGTGTGCATACTGTGTAGAAGGGGAGAAGGTATTGACTGGGGGTTCTAAGGGTAATGTTGTACAGGGGCTTCGTAGGGTAGTGTGTGCATACTGTGT
>NMRA01000031.1:443501-453725 GCA_002633005.1 Phoronis australis | reverse complement strand
TTAGTTTCAATAATGTTTATTGTTTCTAAATCACAACAATTACATCACAGTACAGACAAAAATAACATCAAAAATATATTTAATCTCGCACCCATTACACAGCTGTCAACGCTGAAGTTGACATTTTGTCCGTTGACCGTGTTTGGCGGTCCGTTAACCGTGTTTCCTCGTGAATATGAGTCCGTGTCCCGTGTATTTGGGTGCGTGGATCGTGTTTTGTGAGTCCGTTCCCGTGTTTGTGAGTCAGTGGACGGTGTTTGCCGGTCCGTGAGTCGTGTTCATGCGTCCGTTCCCGTGTTTTTGAGTCCGTTGACCGTGTAGTTTAGGTAGCTTGTGTGTATGATACACATCTCTACATTTTTTGCGAACGTGAAGGTATGCTCGCTTTGTCCTATTTCAGTTCTTTATCTACTACAGTTGCTCTTTGTCTGAATATTAATTAAAATTTTTAAGTGCTTAAAATGACTAGTTTCATATCAAAAACACAAAAAAACCCTCACCAGTCGATCAACTGTCAATTTAGAACACCTGCAAACACTATCTGACGATATGTTAATTAGCTATTCTTGAGTTACAAGCATTTATTCGTCCACACATACTACCTGAAATGGGGACAACCAAACAAAGCGCTAGTCATCCTCCATTGCGTTTAGTGTGAAAAGTGATCACATATTGCTGTTTGTTTTTCTGTGGTTTATGGTGTAACAAGGAATGTAGAGGCGTTGCGTTTGTGCTGGTTGTGACAACGCAGTATTTAGGCCACGCTGTGGCTCTTTTCACTTTTCCGCGAGATATCGGAGAAGAGCGGTATGGCACATGTGTGTACAAGAAACTCACTAGTTGGTGGACATGACACACTAGTGCTGGGTACTTTCCTATGTCACATTTGTGTCTATGGAGCTGAGAAACTTACTGAAGTCGTTTTTCTTCTATTTTCTCGTTTTCAGGATATTGAGTTCACGGTTGTGATGTGTAGTGCTATAAGAGAAGGTTTAATGATGCAAGCAATGTAGTCACTTGTTAAAGCAAGATAAATGGTGGTTTTAAGCACTTTATGGGTTTTTCAAAATTCTTATGATAAAGATTCGAAGTTAAACTGTATGAAAGCTTGTTTCTCATTCACCTTGTTTCTTTACTCGTTAACAAATCTTCGTGTCAACGATATTCATGTTCAAGACACTTGTACGTAAATGTCGGTTCACGTTTCCTTTTGTTTCAGGAAAGTGTAGATAGTCAAGACAAATGGTTACAAGAAGAGAGGTGAGCTATCTGTCTCAGATATAAGTTGACATTTCACGATTTTGTAATTCTGCAATCTAAGCTGTTTCATTTTTGCCAGCGTACACATACCTGCTTTACGGGTAAAAATTTTTTGAAAAATTCTTGATTGTCAAGCTAACATCGATTAAGGGGAGGCAATTTAGCCAAGCTTTAGTTGACACTTGACTTGAAAATTTATCTGTTTTGTGACACTTTTGGAACTGACTGTAAAGTGAACTGATGAACATTTCCAAATGTCTTAAATTTTCAGAAACTGGTTGTATTATAGAGGAAACATGGGATTTTATTTGACGAGCTCAACCTGCACCGCAAAATTACATTTGCATTGCGTAACTTTAAGAACAACAGACAAATCGTTGTATATTGATGTTGTTGTAGTAACATGAACATGTGATTGTGACTAGCCCCAGCAGGCACCCTGTACTGTAGTTACTCTGTCTGTTGGAGTGTTTATGTGTCTGTTAGTATCCGTACCTGGCTTGAATGCTTCGTCATCACTCACTCTTCACCCGGTGCAGATTAGTCTGTAACCAGAGTGTATACTAGACTCAAAAGGCAAGGCACTAAGTCTTGTTGCTTTCACAATATGGTCGTTGGCTAGTGCAGTGCTTACACTGGCGGATAGTGTGTCTTTGTTTGACCTTCAAACTTTATGCTCAATCTAGCTGTAGCTAAAGAACACATTAATTTCCTTGACAGTTCACTTAACAATACTAACAGTGTATGAAGGACTCTCCCTCTTCTTGAGTGTCTCTTTGGTAGAGCAGTTGTGAGTCCACTCGCCTTTGGTTGCTCCACCATTTCTCTGCGCTTATGTAGAGTTGTCCACACGTTTGTAAAGGAACTGGCTCCTAACCACTATAGTGGGCTTACCTGTTCTCTTCCTGCTAGACATGTAAATTGTGGTGTCTAGGCTTCTCTGGCTATCTAATGGCTGTTTGTTTTTTTATTGATATGTAGCAGGCTTTAGATTTTCTTCTTCCCTTGGGCTTGTAGAGGGGATAAGCCTTGTTGGAATGTTCCATTGGTGGGAGACCAAAGGGTAACTTATAAAGAACTTGAAATTCACTAGGTGGCGCTTGCGAAACAGAGATCCCACTTATAGAAATGATGCATTCATACCGTGTGAATCCCTTATCTGTCACATGCCTCCTCGCTTGTGAATTGATTTGTGTTCTCAGTCTAATAATAATGCAAAAAGAGGAAACTTTTTCAATAGCATTTCCTAATGAAAATCAAGTCACCTATTGACGGTTTAGTCTAATATTAGTAACCTGGACATCATTGTTTTGTTTCCTTTTCTCTCCTGGAGCTTCGCTGCTTTTGCCTGTGGGTGGTCACTACCATCTGGGGTCTGTTAACAAGGTTTCTGTTTCATGCATGCCTCTCTGTTGTCATCACAGGAAAGGATCTGTTATACCCAGCAAGCAGGCTAAGAAAAAGACAAAGCTATCCGCGAATGCACAGAAATATTTATACTCTCCGTCTAGGTAGGGTCGACCGCCGTTGTTTCACGTTTGTCTGGTGCTAAAGATTCGTGTGTCCAATGTCAATGTTGGACATGTGTTGATATACTAATTAGTTAATTTATTGATCGCTTTGCTTATTTGTTATGGCATTAACTAATTGACGCGTATAAACATCCTGTCTGCAGCCCTGCAATCAATATCCATGTGGCTACCCTTGTGTAGTCTCATCTAGTCCTGAAATTTGTGCCCTTCATTAGCTATCTCAATTTGTGACCTTCAGTAGCTATCTCAATTTGTGACCTTCAGTAGCCATCTCAATTTGTGGCCTTCATTAGCTATCTCAATTTGTGACCTTCAGTAGCTATCTCAATTTGTGGCCTTCAGTAGCCATAGATCTCAATTTCAACAAGGTGGATTTCCATATCGGCTTGTTACGTTTTTAGCTAGGTATACATAGTTCAAGAACTTGTGAATGAAATGTGAGTCCAAGCGTCTGATTGCTTGCCCAGCATGTTTGTTGGAACATAAAAACTTGTCTGTTAATCTTTTTATATATTTAACTCGTATTACAAGTGAAATTTTATTTTACGTTAAATATATCAACAAAAATAAGCTTACTCCATAATTATTACGTTTCATAAAGTGAAGATATTATGCAACAGCATTTGGGAAAGGTTTTTTGTTGTTCACAGCAATATAATCAACTGTTAAAAATAATAAAAGACTATTTTGACAATAATTTTTGTACAAAACATATCCATCATTACCATTTACATTGTTTAAATTAAACTACACTTTATTATAATTTATAAAATCAACACCGTCCTTCAGATTCTTATTTAAAACCTCTCGTAAGGTGTAACATTTTAGCAAAAATGGTTGTCATGGCGTCGAGCATAGCTTGGTTTGAATGGTCATGTAGTCAGTTTGACTGACAGTGAAGGGTACCTGACATGTTAGTTCAAGCATGTGCAGTTTACCGTTATGTAATAAGTTTGCTATGTTGTGTGTTGCTGAATTTCTGGTCAGAAGCTACAATCTGTCAAAAGCTATAATTCATTAGCCATCAGTAATACCCCCCGCCACACCAGAGGCGCGGTGCCACTACAGTTTTTGGTCAAAACCGCCATCACAGTTGTAACACCGCCAGTTGTGTTTCATAGTTTTCCTCTACCCGTCACACAAGTGTTTTACTCCGTGCCACGCGATGGCCGTAAGGTCGCCAGTTCACATTTTCGGCGATTGCACGGCAGTTGTACTGCGGAAGCATGGCGGTGATGGAGGTGCTACTGTGATCCTTGTACGGTGCCACGGTCGTGTCAGTGTCACGGCAATCCCACTGCGGATTGGCCCAACCCGCGGTGGTACGGCGGAAGTTTTGAACATGATCAAACTTTCTGCCATGCCACCGCGAAGGTCTGCGCTTTTGACAGTTTTTCGCGGTGCTACAGCGATTAATAGCGGAACCACTGTGGAACGGCAGTGGCACCGCACCTCCGGTGTGATGGGGGTATTAGCAAAAAGCTCCAAAGAACTAAGGAGAAGTTTCCGCTTGGTATTGACCGGTAGGCTCTTTTACTTAATAGAAATCATGCCACATGTTGTTCTTGTCAGTTCCATGTATGAAATCGTAGCGAAGTTCAAATTTGAACATGCCTTTGGCACAGTTACAGAATTCTATTGTCACAGTGATGGACACAAAACAATTGAAGCTATTTTAGATGCCCCATGTCTCCTGTTCTTGTAAGTTTCATCCCGCAGGCCTGAAGTGACCTTGAGTTCCAGGAGGAACTTTGGGCCCATAAGATCATGGAGGGACCTTGACCCATGAGATCATGGCGGGACTTCGGCCCATGAGTTCCTCGGACAAATTTGAACTGTGCTCCTGAAGGTCAAACGCAGTATCAGTTTAAGATGAGTTTTGCTGACTGCACCCCTGGCACTGTCACGCCAATCTAGTTGTGAGTCCATCATAAAAACTTGACCGAATGTCCTAGGGTGGACAGAACTAGGCATCTTTGGCTGACAAATGCCTTTCTAAATCATTTATTCGGTTGTCATTCATTTTAATTTTTAGCCCAATTTGCCAAGCTTACTTGAATGCATCAAGATCAACATTGGTGTGATAGCTGCTGTTAATATGTTTGCACCTTATTAAGTTAACCGATGTTCACACCATTTAACATGCAACTAAGAATTTCCACCATGCCTCAGCACTATGTTTTAAAATGCAAGTCGCAGTTGCCATGAATGTTCGCTAACTTTGCAGCCATAAGGGCAAGTTAGAGTTGTGCATTTAATTAGCTAAAGCCGGCATTGGATTCTTGCAGCATCGAGAATATAACAGAGTTTTTCAATGTGCTCGATGAGTTTGACGATGTTCTGGGGTACGTATCTATCTCCGCAGTGGCCGGGTCATCTCCAGGTTTTGGTTTCCATGGCAACCCTCTGGTGTCCACTTGGTTCCTAGTATTTTCTTGCTTTTCACCTGTGGTTCAGGGTGTGGAGTCGTCAGCATGGAACTCCATGTATTTTATAGACATGGTGTTGGTGTCTGTCATAATCTTTCTTAAATTTGATTTTCTCTCTCTTAGCAAGGGGTAGGCCTTATGGTGTCGCAAGGCAAAACATGGCAAAAGCAAGATTATTTTTTATGGAGTCCAGGCTGCCCAAACAACACATTTTTAGGCACCCACATGTTTATATGTGGACGCATTATGCTGTCATCTCCGTCCGTCCGTTTAACTCTGTATATCTTTAAAGGTGCTCAACGTATTTTCAAAAAATTTGGCGTACAGGCTTCTGATAGTGTGGCGCTATCTTCCCGTTTTCAGATGGATTCGACGTAGTTTGTGCCACCCAGTGACCATTTTTACCATTTTCTAGTCTATTTTTTGGTGTCCACCCCTCTATCAACCAAATCGCTTTCAGGATAATTGTGGCAAATTGGCATGTATGTCTTTAATAGGAAGTGGACTTCTGACGATGATTTTCCGATGACTTCAGCTACTGTGGTGTCTCCTAGTGGCAGTTTCATTTTTTGCGCCCATGGCTGTGCCTCTTAAACCATTTGCAGGATCTTTACTAAATTTAATAAGTGTATTTATATGATGTTGACAAAGAACAACGACTTTAGAACGGATCTGACTACTGGTGTGCCCCCTGGTGGCAATTTTAGATTTTATGTTTACCTCTGTATCTTCAAGGGTCCTCAACGGATTTTCATACAATTGTGAATTCAGGCATCGGTTGGTGAGATGACGCTATCCTCCCATTTTTGGATGGAATCGAGGTATTTTGCGCCACCTAGTGGCCATTTTTGCTATTTTCGAGTCTGTATTTTGGCGTCCACCCCTCTATCAACCAAATCATTCTAAGGATGTTTTTGAAAATTGGCGTTTATGTTCTCTGTGTGAAGAGGATGGTTGACGATGACGACTTTGACTACTGTGGCGCCTCCAATGGCAGTTTTTTTTTGTTTTGCGCCCATAGCTGTATCTCCTAAACCCACTGCTGGGTCTTACTTAAATTTAGTAAATGTATTTATATGAAGCTAGCAATAGACAATGACGACTTTGAGGCGGATCATTGGTCATTCCAAGCCCTGGCAACTCTAAAAGCACACCGTATACGATTCATTCGTGGGCACATTTCAACGCTCCGTGCTGCATTTGTTATGAGTATATGACAGCACTCATAAACACGATTCAGGAACATATACAGTTGACTGACTCGCAAAAACGGGTTCGCACTCGCTAAACACAACTTACCCACCTAAAAGACACAGCTCCTATACTGAAAACATGACACAAACTCATTGCTGAGTCGTGCACGTGGTTCTTATTCGTGAGTGAAATAGCCATGTTTTATGAGTTTGGAGCTGAGTGTACAAGTGTGTGAGCCCTGCTCACGAGTGTGTGAGCCGTGCTGTTTGAGCAGCTAATCCTGCAGCATCTTATTGTGCTAAATGGATGTATTTGTCATCTTTGTTCTCACAAGTGCACAGAATGTAGGCTTTAGAGAAGGACGGGTGTCGAGGTTTGCTGCTAGTCTTTGTTTTGTCATCATGAAATTGTTGTTGACATGATGAAATAACCAACAGCTTTAATGTGGTCGGATTGATTCTTTGCAGGGAATTATGAGCCCTTTTGTGATGGATAACATAGCGAGAATGGTTGAAGGACAAGCAAAAATATAAGATAGGCAACTTATTTTTGATTAAATCAGTTTTTGGCCACAATAAGATTAAAAACAGGACGATTGTCGCACAAATAAAAAAGTTCATGTTCACTTCACTCTATGGATGTTACCTGAGCTGTATGTTGGCACTTGTTGTCCTAATTTTACATGAATTTTTTTATTTGTGCGATGATCGTCTAACTTATTTTTGTCTCAATTGTTTTGCCCCTAAATAACAGCATTTTCGTGTGAAAGGTTGGGAAAAGAGGACATTTTGTACACCAGTGAATTTGGCAGTAGTTGTAGAGTGTCCCTTGGTCCATGCAACTCTGTGTTCACTGTGCTCTATTGTTCCTGTAACACTGCTAGGACTCGATCCTTGTGACATTCAGGGACCGACTCCTCTGTAACACTGCTAGGACTCAACTCCTATAACACTCAGTGATTGACTCCTCTGTAACACTGCTAGGACTCAACTCCTATGACACTCAGTGACTGACTCCTCTGTAACACTGCTAGGACTCTACCCCTATGACACTCGGTGACTGACTCCTCCGTAACATAAAGGGCAGTCCTGGCCTGACAGTCGATGAACTTTTTGATATCTGATCAAAAATTTCATTCTGATACTTATGAAGCTGTTAGATAGAAATTTTGTTAGGTTTCATTTCATTTCTGTGCTTTTGTGTTCATCTTATTGTTGTCAGTGGATGTACATGACAGCCTTGACACATGACCTCCCACACTATGCCGACAGGTTGTCAGAAGCATGACATGTGGTACAACTAACTAAGTCTTGTAAATCTAGTCTTCATTGTCGTTAAGAGAAAAGGTGATTGGTAGTTAATAGCCAGTTTTCTTCCTTTGCCTGTGTTAATGAAACCTCATTAGCCAGGACAAGTTTCTATGGTTACTGGTACCTGTTGTTAGTAGCTGCCTGTTCATTTCACTGGGAGAGTAGACAGGTGCATGGTTAGGGGAACAGGTGTTGGCAATGGTAAATTTGGATTGTTATCATTACAGCAGTTTAGAAAACTCTTGATATGTCTGTTGGGTAGAGTGTAATTTACTTGTTTTACACCCGCAGCAATGACGGCATTGCCAGTGCTTAAACACTGTGCAACTTTAAGGTATACCGAGTACTGTTTAAGTAATATGAGTATTACCTTGGGACATTCTGGTTCACGCTGTTGCAAGTGTTATGATTTAATTTTTCACGGAAATGAAGTTGTGAAATACGTCAAGTTGACACATGTTTTACTGTGGGGCACATATAGGTGTTATTTTTGGCATTACTAACTGCTTCAATATTTCTTTAAGTTGGTCGTCTTTGGCCTGCCGAAGTAGCGCTCAATATAACTGAAGGAGTTGGAAATACACACACATGTTGTTTGTAGCTGCAGCACGCTAATGCTGTTCAAAACAAAACTTAGATCCAGTTTGAGAGATTTCAGTGATGAATCGAGTGACCCATGGATTGCTGGATATGTTTGTTAAACTGATTTGTGTGCTATTGTTATCCAGGGACTCGCCTTACGATGAGAATGTCTCTGTGTCGGCCGCTTCAGAGACCTCTAGCCAGTCGCAGACGTCTTACGATCCATCTCGGCCAACCTTTGCAGCAATGATGTCTGAGATTCCCGATACCCAGCCACTAGGAGGCGGCGACTCGTCAACTTCGGGCATTACTCTTGTTTCAAGTAGACCACTAGCAGCCCCCACCAAGACAGGTATGTGGATGTCACGTGACACATGAATATGAAGCATCGTGTTCTTGCACGAATGTGTGAACTCACCTATCACAAAGTAACTGACTATACCTCAGTGTCTTGACCAATTTCACACCAATTTTGAATTTTACTATGGTCCTTTTTTAATTTCATTTTCCGGGCTCAGATTGCGGTGGGTGATATCTCCTTGACAAGACATGTGTCGGGGGATTCGTCTACGGCATTGCTGAAGTTTTTCATGTGCATTGTGGTACGTGTGACATCACAGATAACTTGTAAAGTATGTGAGGGAAGGCAACACTTGTCACTCGACTTTGTACACGAGAATTGAAATCATGGATTTACTGCAGCGTGCTGTTTGGTGCGAGCACTGCATAGCAACTGTCAAATGTATTGCATGTTTATGTAGATTATCAAGTCTTTTGCGCGAAAGAGTTTCGAAGCGCGTAAAACGCAAATTATGAATCGGGTACAATATCAAGTTTTCTGTGATGTCACTGGATGTTTACAAGCCTATAACTGTCCCACAATGCATTTTTGAAAACTCGCCACAGTGCCGTGAATGAAATCCTCCAAACTGACTTCCAATATTTCACGACCACGAAATGTCATGGTGACTTTGTGTCTCTAGTTTCTGTTGTTGCTATTCAAGATTTATCACACTACGTCAAAACGCATGGTAGATGTTGACTTAGGTGGCAGCAGCTGCTGTGGTGATATGGTATGCTTGTGCGCCTCCTAGTGGCGTTGGCTTGAAACTTAGCCAATAGCATGTTTATAGCTGCATTACCGTAAAGTAGTTCATGGTTGTTGCTTGCCATGTAAGGTCAAGTGATAGTGATGAACAAGGGAAGAAGTACTTGGAGTTTTTCCATAATTGTGGGACCACTTAACTCAGTTTTTAATTAGAGATGTGCTGGAGATTCGAAATAGCTGTCCTAACATAGATTTGGGGAGATGTGGTCCCAACCATGTTTTTGTTTGAAGACAGAAAATGACTATTTAGTAACACAACGTTATGCAATCAGGAAATGAGAGTACCCCCCAAGGTGGTAGCGTTGACAGGCTTGTACACAAGTCGTCAGTAACAACTGCTGTGGGAGTACCTTGCACAGTTTAGTGTATGGTTAACTTTGATTGGGTCCCTCTTGGTGTCTCATTTCAGCCATTAGATCTGTTAAACGCATGTAATTAGAAGTATTAATGCTTTAGTTGTGACAGCATCTCTAGCTGATGTGTTCAATTGAAATCAAATCATCAAACCAACAATATAGCAAGACCTAAATTTATCCACAGGATAACACCAACGGCCGATTTCATAAAGGTGGTTTAAAGTTTAACCTGGTTTAACGTTAAACCTGGTTTAAACTGGACTTAGACCAGGTTTAGAGAAAGGTGACTTAACCTTTAGACCAGTGGTCTAGTAAAACCTGGTTTAACTCCAGTTTAGCCCTGTATTAAGATCTCAAACCAGCTTTAACTTTAGACTTTGTCAGACCCAGGTTTAACTGTTAAATACGACAAACTTGCATGATATACAGCACACATCACGAATTTTTGTCCGA
>NMRA01000031.1:351375-442904 GCA_002633005.1 Phoronis australis | reverse complement strand
ACCTTCCAATGAGTGACCACGCCAGGTTTGGTTCAGTTTCAGTAATAAAATCCCAGAATCATTCTTCTGTGGTCAGCTGTAACGAGACCTACAATTTTTTGGGACAGTGCTTAATCTTAAAAAAATTCCAGTATGAGAGCGCTTTGTCAGAAATGCCAAGCACATGCAGCATTGTAAGACAGAGACTTTTTCGTTTCCCTATGTCCACAGAAGTGCTTTGAGCAGCGTGTAGAACGGTTCATTTCGCTTTTCTACACGAATATGGCAAACACAGGGTTTTGAAAAAGTCCATTTTTGAGAGCATTTTCAAAAATTAACATGTTTGCTTGATGCATTCAGTCAGTGCCACGTCGTGCATCAAATGTTGGGGAGAGTTACCGGTTCCGTACCAGTTATCATCATCGTACCACGTCATTTCCTGCCAAACTACGGCCAGTCAATGAATGTATATTGTGTTTATTGAAATACCTTTAGGCAATCATTAGTTTTAACAGAATTATTAAAGTTTGACTTGTGGCAACATTGCGTAGCGTTTTAAGACACATGTTCATATTGACGTCATTCAGCATTTAATTCCAAATTCCAACAGCGCCAACGCCGCGGATATTTGTCAAGTTTGATATATGTAACCCTCCTCTTGTTGCAACAACTAACTACCCATGGTTTCTAGAACATTCTGATGTTTCAATTTACGTTTATCAATTATAACAGACGAAACGTGATGTAATTACACAAATTTATAAGTAGTAATAGAATCATGGCTGCAGGATGGGATTAAACTGGAACCCTCTGGTACAACACTGGTACAACACTTCGGGGCGGCAGGTGGCACCAGTGGATTATTAATTAAAATGCGTTTGAATGAATCTATGTAATATTTCTGATGCTAAAATGTTTAGTGCCGATCATCACGAATTTTGTTGACTCTCCCTCCTCTTCTCCGGAGAGGTTTCCGCACGAGACAAATCTCCCTTCATCCTAGCTACACATACGCCCCTCAGGATGTCCACAGAAGTCTGTGCCCTGACTGTTGCATACTTCTGTATGCATTATACATTGCTCCTTGCTAGTTCAAAGGCTTAGTTTTGCCCCTTATATTTACCGTCAATCTTAATGAACTTGTACGTAAAAGTTCGTCTTCTTCACTGTCTTAATCGTATTTTCTGAACTTAGAATACATGTAAGTAATACTTGTGTAAAAATCTTTTCACCTCCCTTTTTGTTGATATGAATTCTGATGAAACTGATCATCGTTCACATATATCAGTATGATCATCGTTTACGGATCGTTTTTGGTCCGTGAAAAAAATTTGTATAAATTACTAGGGCTGATGAAAAAAACTTAGATCTTATATTACACCTTTCGTTAATATTAATTCTTCTCAACATCTTATAACATGTCATACCATTCTTAGAAATAGTCGAAATTAAACTATTTTAAAGAATCACTTGTAATAAATTTTATCAATCATAATTGAGTGTGTACACCTGTCGTGCACGCGCAGACATAGTGCCTGTGTACACCTGTCGTGCACGCGCAGATATAGCGCCTGTGTACACTTGTCCTACATGTGCAGATATACATGTATATTGAGGGACAAAGGGACTTTTCCCCCGAACTGCTCCACCGAGAGAGGGTACCGTCTGAAATGGGATACCTTAAGATGAAAGGCTAAACATCATTAAGCTTGGAAAAACGTGACATTTCATTCCACCCTCGTGTGGTCCCAAAACGATGCAGGGAGTGGCCTCCTCCACCATGAAAGCACGATTTCACAAAAAACAGGAAAATAGAGGTAATCGATTCCAACATTGGGCCCTTTCACCGTGAGTGGCCCCGTAAGAATTTCTTAATAAAAACACAAAAAGATGGCCACTTGCATGTCGTCAATGGCCTCTTTCAAAGGCGAAGCCTCTAAATATGAAAATATCTATATTTTCAAATATCAGGAAATGCGCAGCAATTGATGTTATCTGTCAGGTCATCAATTTTTCTCAAGTGATATACAGTTTCGAGAAAAAAAATAAAGCGAAAGTTGTCTCCGTTATCCCTTGCCAGAGAGGGGCCTCTAGGAAAATATAGTTTTGCATTCGCAAAATTGACAGATTGAATTTAAACATCCATTAAATTAGTACACTCTGCAAAAGCTTCGCTTTACAAATTCTCTCTTGCGTTTATACGATCTGTGCTGCAAAAGCTAAGACCCTAACGACAGTGTCCTGGCCAGGGACCTCAAAAGGTAAACCATGCACTGATGCAGATTTGTTAAATATTCTCTTGAATTTTCTCTTTTATCTGTTTTTCGCAGTCTTTATTTTGTCGACTGTACCTGGCACCGCGCCTATGTGGGTTGCCACGGTTTAACCCTGACGCCTGAAAATTTTTGCGGGGCCCCGTGCCCCCTGGCTTCCCCCCCTCCCCCCGCTTCCTACGGCCCTGGAACTGTATGCAAATTTATGTATGTTTTTACCATGATGTGGATGGCTGAGGATGATGTTACGATGACTTCGACTACTGTGGTGCCTCCTAGTGGCAGTTTCTTTTTTTGCGCCCATGGCTGTATCTCCTAAACCGTTTGTAGGATCTTTACTAAAATTTAAGAAGCGTGTTTATATGATGTTGGCAATGGACGACGATGATTTTGGGATGGATCTGACTACTGGTATGCCCCTGGTGGCTATTTTAGTTTTACGTTTACCTTTGTATCTTCAAAGGTCCTCAATAGATTTTCATAAAATTTTGAATACGGGCATCTATTGGTGAGATGACGCTATCCTCTCGTTTTCAGATGGAATCAAGGTACTTTGCGCCAGCTAGTGGCCATTTTTGCTGTTTTCGAGTCTGTTTTTGGGCGTCTACCTCTTTATCAACCAAATCATTCTAAGGATGGTTTTGAAAATTGGCATATATATGTGCTCAGTGTGAAGAGGACGGTTGATGATGACGACTTTGACTACTCTGGTGCCACCTAGTGGTAGTTTTGTTTTGTTTTGTACCCATAGCTGTATCTCCTAAACCCACAGCAGGATCTTTATTAAATTTTGTAAGTGTATTTATATGAAGCTAACAATAGACAATGACGACTTTCAGGCGGATCCAATGAACACTGCCCCTAGTGGCAATTTCATTTTTATTCTCTTTTCCTTTGTTTCTCTGAAGTTCAGTGACAGATCTGTATGAAATTTGGTCTATTGCTCTGTATTAAAGAAGCAATGACATGTTCTCGTTTTTGGATGGATTGTTTGTTTATGTGCCATCTAGTGGCCATTTTTATGACACAATAAGCAACCCTAAAAGCTCACCATTTGCGATGCATTCGGGGGCGCATTTCAAAGCTCCGCGTTGCTCTTGTTCCTCATGAGAAAAGCTTTCAGACCTTTTTCGCAAATATCTACACTGGTTCCACTAGTGTGTGCCATTGCATACCCACGTGATCAAGGTTTCATTGAAGCACTTCCATAGTTTCTTTGTTGGGTTCCACTGCTCCCTGGTCTAACAAAACTAGGCTTTCAGACTTTTAAACCACGTTGGTGAAATGCAAGTTAGGTCTAAAATTAGATCTGGTTTAGGAAGACCAGGTTTAAGACTTAAACTTGGTTTCCTTAAACCACCTTTATGAAATCGGCTGAAAGTGTATAACTTGTTTCATTGTAACAGTGCTGCTTAGTGTAACTACCACAATTGTCCAGTGGATGAAGTTTTACTGTCTCTGCATAGTTAATGTAATAAGTTGTCGAGTTCCCCCATTACGCCTATTCAATGAAAATGAATTAGCAAACAAAGCTCTTTCAACACAGAGTCATTTGTTTTAAAATGTATATTTTGTGTTAAATATTGAAATTATGATCATGGGTCAACACATTGCATCACAATTTATGTAATTTGTTGTAAATACATGATTGCATGCATAAGAATGTGTGTTCCTATTTTCATGACATCAATCTTTTTAAGATATGAATGTTTTTACTTTCCAAAAAACATTCTGTGGGTTTTTTTTAAGTGCCCTTAATTGCTCATACCCACTTTGGGTATCTGAATGATCGATCATCATATTCATTTTACTACGCTGGATATCCTTACAAAAAGTTTTTTAAGTAGTAACCTGGGAATGCCCTGTCCCTGTTTCTCTCTCTCTCTCTCTCTCTCCCCCTCTCGTAGTTGACTTTTGCCCTTTCATTAACCTTTGACATTTCAGCTTCTTTAACTCCCGCCTCAGTGGCATTCTCCGTTAACAGCAGCTCGGGTATAACACTAACCAAACTCCGTCCTTTGACCGACGATAGCTCAGGTGATGGTGGCATCAAGCTGCTGTCCTCTCGGTCGCTGGACACTGGCTACTCTTATCAAGGTAAGTGGGTAATAACCATGCTTTAATAGCTCACCTGACCCACACGTACACTCAAGCACGCGCATGCTAGCAGCTTGTTGATTGGTCAGTATAGTGTCATGTGATTGGCCGCTTTTTATCTCTCAGCTTGCGAAGTTATTGGCCTAGAATGTGTCCTGGATTAAAACGAAAAATTGTGGACCTGATTCTTGTAGGTGTATGAAAAAATTGTGTATACTTTTCTATGCCTGCACGTGTTTATATGTGGACACATCTTGCTGACAGCCCTGTTTACCGTGCATCTGCTGTTATAACTCCAAAACCCCCGGGGTGTGTGTTGAAAGTTTTTAGATATCAGTGTTCTCCACAACAGAAATTTCAAACTGGAATTCTAAATTTAAGGAAAAAATTTTACAGTCCATGTGTTCAGTCTTGGAATAAACGCATTGAATTGGTAACAAAAATCCAAAATGTCGTAATTTATTAAAGATGACTAATCTTTCAAAATTTCGAACTCATTGCACAGATTTTCAAACTCAACGGAAGTAAGCCACACACGTCATGAGAAAATTCAAACTCGCTGTCGTGACGAGTCTAAAGAGGCTGTGAAGAACACTGGAAAGCATTCTTTTATGGACGCAGTGGCATGAATGAATTTTCAAACTGATCCAACTACTTTTATGTCCACTTTTGACAATTTTAGTTTTTTACGTTTGCCTCTGTATCTTTGTAGTTCCTTAACAGGTAGTCATGAAATTTGAAAAATAGGTATCCTTGAGATGTAAGTTAACATTTACGTTTAAATGAGCTTGAAAGTCAACTTTTTGTGGGACAGTTGTGTTTTGGATACCCGTAACTTTAACTAATTTCCCCTTTTGATCTCTACCTCAGGTCTTCCTTAGTTTGTAATCACTCAGTTATTTTGTAGGTTAGCTCATTAACTTTAGAAGATTTAGCTTATTGTTCCCAGTATTCCTCTATTTTGGTTGTGAATTAATATCAGGTTGTTGATAAATGACCATCAGGCTTATCGTCATTCATGGCATCATCACAATTATCATAAACCTTACCTGAAAGGTATATCAGCTGTTGATATGAATTGTTATTAACCATTCATGTCACTGTATCATTCATAGAATTGGTTAATAAGAATTCACGTGCAATATTGCCCGTTTAGTCTTCCCGTTTTCCCCCTCAAATGTACGCGTGTACTTATGTGAGGAACAGTGCAGGTTTTACACAAAATTTTTCACTCCAATGTCTTCCATGTAGAGGCTCATGCCAAAGTTGTGCAGTCAGGTGCAGCTAGACATTATTAGGCGCATGCGCTCAGTTGTGAGACTTGACAGTGTGTAGAATGTTTGGCCATAACCATGTTGTAATGCGGTTGGCAAACTTGTTGTTAAGTGAACATGTGTCTTTCAGCCGACTCGCAGTCCCAGAGTAGTCTGTCTTCAAGTGCAATGGTATCCGACTATGATAACGAGGGTCGATCACAGACGTATGACTTTGGTACGGCCACGGCACGTAATGACGATGTAAGTGTCTGAGTGTTTGTTCCTCTCACTTTGTCTGTTGCCCAGACAGGTCAAGAGCTCTTCCCACTTTCAGAAGTGTTACCGTAGAAATATGTCTTCGATTGACTTAGTGGAGCATTTTTATCAATGAAAAATTTGTTTTGATTTACTTCTGATAGATTGGAATTTTCCTGTTTAAAGATTGTTTCCTCTTTTTGGTTTGTTTGATTTGACTTCCAGTGTCCTTGTTTTTCATCCCTTTTTTATTATTATTTTGACTCTATTCATGGGAAATCGTTTATTTTTAGTCAATTTCATTATTACAAAAAATATTTCTATCACACTGGTGGCCTCAAAGCGATGCTCTTAACATACTGTAGGAACCAATTTTACATGTGTTATCGTTGAAGATAGGCTTTAATGGAATAATTGACACTGTCTTGACAAAAGCTAACTCTAGTCACACCAAGCTAAATGACACATTAGGTTATTCAAAACATGTTCCATCCACTGCATTGGTTGTAGCTTGCATATAATTCTGGGTTATCCTCCTTGATGTTGTCTGTGTCTTGTGGTTTGTGTTCAACTGTCATTAATGGATGTGATAGGAGATGAACAATCGCAAGATGAACCAGTGGTCGTCGGGTCCAGTGAATGAGTGGAGCGTCGACCAGGTCTGCCAGTGGCTTATGGGACTGGAGTTGGAGCAGTACGCACCCGAGTTCACCAACAGGGCAATTGATGGCGCCGGCTTACTGCAGCTGGACAGCAACAAGATGAAGGTAGGTCTTTTCACCACCACCACCACCACCAGGTGTCACTGCAATGCTGGGTGAACAGTGCTTCACTTTGCTGGCTTCGTAAACTTGCAATTGTAAACTTACTAGTGTAAACCTACTTCCATAAACTTACAGGGATTTTCTGAAACCTGGCCCACCAGTTGGTGAAGTTTCCCAAATCTTAGCCTGTTGTTATACCTTTGGACGGACTTTGATTATTTTCAGTTGATTATGTGGAAACTGAAAGATAAAAACACGAGTTTGTGGAAGACAGGTCACTTTAATTTTCATACAGCATAAAAATATGATTCAGTTGCGGAGCGGGAGTCTTTCAAATAGCAACTTGGTGACTCGTCACGTTGGACTGGACATCAGTGACCTCTAGAGGACAAGGAGGCATTTTATAATTTTCGTTTAAAACACATTTCATGTGATCACATACATTGTAAAAGGGTCTTTTTACGAAGTCCAACCATTCCCCTATGCCACCCGCCGCGAAGACAAAGAACCACCTGGTACAGCTAGGTGGCGCTATGAGTCACCGGTCCCACGTGATCAGCCCCCATTGCTTCCTGAAAGTCTCCCATTGTCTCCTTTTAATGACTTTTCTCGTAGATTTTTCAAAATATGTTGTGTTGTTTCAGAATCAGCACAAAGTGATTTGCGATAAATGTAATAAAGCGTATATGCAAAGAGATGTACAAAAAATCATTAACAAGAAAACTGAAAATGGCTTATAAATCTTTAAAACAGAATTAATGTGAAAGAACTTGTAAATTGTTCAATTGGTCAAGTTGAGGGAGAAAATTGTTTCGTTATCAAGCGTGTTTTTTCAGACTTGAGGTCAGGCTTTGATCAGACCTCCCTCTCACTCACGGTTGATAATTATAATTTTGAAGTACTTAAAAATTTCCAATGACCAATCTTTCTGTATAATTAGTCTTCACTCGCTAATTAGTCTGGCGTTGTTGCTTTCAAGGTCACTTGTAAGCGCATATGTGGCGGGAGGGCTCACTTCTCATTATAGTGTATTTATGATGTTCCGACGGCTGTTCACCGCACATATGTCGCTGTAATAATATGATTCTAATGTTATGGAGTTTTTTCAACAAATGAAACTTGTAAGTTCTCTGTTCAGATGTCCTTATTTTCTGGTCATTCTCCGACAAAAATTCCCAGCAGGGTGTTTTGGGCTATTTGCATTGACAAAAACACTTAATTGCATTCACCAAATGTTCAACTTCGATCAGTGTTTAATTTGAGAGCTTTTTTGCGGCAATGGCGTAATATTTATATTAACGATTGTAAAGCTATCCCTGATGCCCACATGTTATTAACTAGAAAAAACTATTTCTAGCCCCGTCAACAGCGTTTACTCAGATAAAGTATGCATAAAAAAATCCATGTATCTCTGCTGCTGCTGGTTCCTAGATCTTACTTGAAGATCACGTATTTTTCACTCCTGTGGCGACCGTTGACGCATGACTTTTGTTGAACTCTCCTGAGTTGGTGGTTGCTTTTGATTTTATTGTTTTTTGGTCGAAATCGAATCAAGGTTTGGAATTTTCCGCGGAAACGCGGATTTCCGCTTTTTTCAAATGTTCTGTCCGCGCATTTTATTATATTTCCGCGTAAAAAAATCGGATTTAATATAAAATTTCCGCGGCAAATTCCTTTCTTACCGCGGCGTTGCCGACAATGTTCACCTTGAAAAGCGGAAGTTGCTCTTTACGTTTCGGAGGAACGTAAATTGTCAACATTGCCGGGCATCTGGGATAGCGTGGCGGGATTTTCAATGGCGTCTCGTGTTATTGTAAACCGCGGCGACAAATACTACGGCTCTGCAGCCAAAAATGTGTGGGGGTGGGAGTGGAGGAGTGGATGGACGAGATAAAATAACGCAGACGCATGGTGGTAACGTTTTTTTTTTAGTCCTTTCGATTTTTGTCGGGCGAAAGGTTCACATCTATTTCAAGACTGGGTAGCGCGCATGTTTTGGGCCGTAAAAGTTTCCGTGTTATTAGTCATTGGTCATTCCAAGCCCTGTCGAATGCAAGATTACACTTTGACCAACATGTTTTGATTAGCTGTCTTAAATTTGGCATCTAGATGGATCTTTTCAAGTGCTGTAGTCTGCATGTCATTCCTTTTCATGACAGCTTATCATTCACTGGTTATTCATTAAGATTTTCAGATGACTTCTCTTGTATTGATCTCTCGTGTTATAGCTCTGAGGTGTCCTTTGACTGACCTTTCTGAAGCTTGGTAATTAGTAAGTCTGGTCAAGAGGCACATGGCGTGTCCTCTGCATTGTTGATAGTATCGTGGATGATGTACTGGTCTTCAAGGTAGTCCTCTGCGTCATTACTGGTATCATGGCCATACCGTCATCATCGTCCTTTGTCTGTTGACTTCACCTTCTGTTTTGTTGCTTCAAGGTTCTCGGCATAAACAGCAGTAAAGACCGTGCTCTGCTAAAAAAGAAGATCAAGGATGTCACAGTTCAGCAGGAGAAGGAGAGGAAACAGCAGGAGAAAGAACAAAAGAACAAACAGCCTGGAACAAAGAAATCCAAGAAGTTATTTGCCATATTTTAACAGTATTTTCTTTTAGTGTTTTAGTAGTGGTTACTGTCAACATCTTCTATGAGATGTGAGATTGATTGGTTCTTCATTTCCACCAATAGCATTGTTTGTTACACTGTTTTACATATTAATGAAGAACATTGACCAATGGAGTGATGTGTATTTATGTACTTAAATCTGTGATTGGGTGATTCACCCCTGTTTATAGCTGAGGTTTCTTTAAGGTCGCAAATCAGTGGACACAAGAATTTGTTCCATGTGTTCCATCATATTCTGTGTCTACTGCTGTTTCTTTGTTGACAACAGGATTTGGAAATTACATAATTTTGTTGGGGAGTGCATTCAATGAACTTTATTTGAACTTAATGGGATTTGTGTTCTTCATTAGTCTGGCCAGCCCTCAATAGGTTATGGGAATGTTGACTGAACACGACCTTTGACCTGTGTCATGGTTTTGGGTTGTGTTAATGAGGTGCTTTGCTGGAAAGACAAGATTTTTCCTGCCTGTTGTTAAGAAATTGGTGACCTGGGGTGACGTGGCTGTTATCAAATGTGCCTTCAATATTAACTGAATGTGAAATTTTGAATGAGCTGGCACTGACAAGAATTATCGTTGATCATCTGTGTATATTCATGCCCAGTGTCATCAAAGGCTAAGCTTGTGAGTATCTAACTTCTGGGGATTTGTTTCGTTGCTAACTTAGCCCTATGACTTGTGAGCTAAGTATGTTGAACTATGGTTTGTGGGTACTAATTACTAGATTTATTGGAAATAAATTGCGTGTCAGGTGTGGTCTGGTCACGCTGAGGTTGTTTCAACAGGTTGTGTCAGCTTTGTATTGATTTGTTGGCTGTTCTATGTAGACTGGAGCATGGCAAAATCTCACCAATTTCATACAAAAATAATTATCAAGATTACCTGTTTTTTTTCATTTTTCTGGAGTTTTAACTGTTGTGAATGTCCGCATTTTTTCAAAATATTGTTTGATGGTAGTTGTGGTACAGGGGTCCATTGCAAGAAACTCACTAAAGTTCATTTTTGACTTTAGTCAAAATTTGTCCTCATTGGGTAAGTTGGTAAAAATTTAGACAAAATTTAAGTCAAACTTAAGATCTCTTTCTTGAAACTGGTTTGAGACGAATTTAAGTTTTATCTTAAAGTTGGCTAAAATATAAGATTTGTTTTCGCCAAGTCAGTTTTCTTGGAACGCGTCCCAGAACTTGACTACGGTAAAGTTGGAGCTCCATGTCTTATATTGAAAAAGTGAGAGTATAAAATGTGACTTGACTGCCGTATTGTGTCCTAAGTTGGTCAAGTTTTAGCTCATTTAAATATTTTTGTGCAGCCTTTTGTACTTATTTTTGTGGATCTATGAAATGGTGCAGTGTTATAGGCGTGGATCTAGAGGGGGTCTGGAGTGCACGCTACTCTTCAGTTATTGTAGTTACAGGGTAATCTGTGCTCCCAATATTCATGCATCGTCAGACCCCCCCTCCTGCCGACGAGGATCGAGAACCTTATTTTGAACAATTTGTATTATGCATTGATGCTTTTTGTTTAATTCATAATTTCCTAATTTTGCTCGTTTTTGCACCGCTGCTATCCCATGGGTGTCATTAGTGTAACATAGTACAGAATGTCTTCATAAGTAATGGGCACACCTGTTGGTCATTAGGCTCTGTAGGGACAAATTGGATTACCACGTCCTTTCATCAGAACATGGGCTTGTCATGAGTGACTGTTTTTATTATGTTTAGATTTAGTATTCTATCTGAAGCTATTGCAAATATTTACACTGTGATTAAAGGTCCTTGTAATGAAAAGCAGGCTGTGAACATCTTAAGATGGTGAAGAGAAGAAAGTTGATGATAAGTTGGAAGTTTGCCCACTATTTCATTTCCCTTCCATCTTTGATGTCGATTTTTGTGTGGTTATGCACTGCGTAGCATTTGTATATTGTCCATATGTAAGTTATGTATATGTGCAGTACTTTGTTAATTGCTGTTAACGGTGGACCACAACTACTTACTAGAAGCAGTGGATAATCCTTGTTGATGTATTGTGGCTATGATCCATGGCAGACTTATTGGTGTGCAGGTGGTTTATTGAGCTGCTCTGTATGTGAGGCCCTCCATATCACACCCCCAGCACTGTCAGCCTTGACTTTAACCACAACGAATAACTTTGTATTAAAAATGGTTGACTGCGGGTAGCTGGTTGTGATAATTAAGTACAAGCTTTGGAAGGCCTGCCAGTCACCCCAACCCCCCCACATTTTGAGGCTTACTGGTCATGGTTGCTGCGTAACTAGTGACATCTATGGTCACCTGTCTTAGTTACTCATTCTGGTCAGTTTTTATAAGTTTCCACCTCAATAGACTTGTACGCCTTCTTTCAAGAAAACACTTGTACGTTCTGGCGCTTACTGTGGAGGCAATGTGGCTCATGTGTCATCTTACTTCAGTTGGAAATGCTTTCTAAGCTACAGGAACAACTGGAGATTCGTTGGTACTTCAGACCAGACCAGTTACTTAGACCGTGGGTCTACCTAAGGTAGGGCAGGTCTATTCTCGCTTTAGGTGATGAAAGTTAGCTACGCTCTGCATTGTTATGATAGGTGGTAAATTGCGCTCACGGTCTTTTTAAACAATCCCGTCTGTCTGGTTGTCCTATTTTGCCTACTTCCTTCACATTATCCCTGTGTTTATGATTGGCAGTCGTGAGTTGCATTCTCTAGACTAAAGATTGCTTGCTGTAGATATGTGGCTCGAAGTGTGTACTGAACACCGGCGACATTCTGTGGGACTCCCCGCAGTCAGCCGGTGAGGTGTATATATTGATTTAGAGTAGACTGTTAATGTTATCTAATTGTTGTCGTCAATGACAGTGTCACAATGACCGTTAGCCATTAGAGATATGTATAAATATTTGTTACTTAAACATGTATTATTCTGCAGAACTTTTGGAAGTTTAATAAACTATTTTCATGCCAGTTTCTAGTTTTTCAAAATTGAATAGAAGTGGGGCCATAGTTTTTTCTTGAGAGAATACTCTATGATTTTTAAGTGTATCATGCTGTCTGTACAGTCTGGGTATAGTGTATTATATTCTGCAGACTATCGATTCTTCAAGTTTGATATCAGTCGTCGTAAACGACTTGTCGTTTGAAATATAAAGCACCGAGCATGTATTTGCAGGTGTCATGAAGACGATGGGGTTTTATTACCGCCACAATCCTTTGGAAGAAAAGTATTTATATTTCTTCTTTGTAAATGCATCTGCGTTATAACTCCCCTATACGAAGGGGTTCACTTTATAGGTTTTGGGAAAATATTGCCGTGGTACCGACTGATTTGGTGTGCACGTACATTTTCTCGGCCGAGTACGTAGGGCTTTAGTTGCACTTTTGATTCGATAGTACTCGGCGCGTGCTCCCGGGGGGGTGCAGCTGCAAAAGTAGGATATCCACCCATTTTGAAAGTGAAGTAGAAAAGGGACCAATTGGTATGGTTTCATTGCCTTTCATAGATTTCTTTTCCATACGCCTTTTGCTCGTGTATTTGGACATCCTCTAGATCCATTGGCAGTGCAAGAAGAGATTTCATGTTGTCAACTTCTAGTTTTCCAAGTATAGATTCATATTATTGAAAAACTTTTTGTATTTTTTGTGTGGAACGTGAACCTTTTGTGGAGTGAACTGTGTTGTGGGCTCTAACTTGAAATGGACACCCTTTGGTACTGAAACTGGTCATGAAAAAGCCACCCATTCCACGTCCCGTTTACCCGTCTTGTATGGGGGTACCCCCCGGACGCGTGCTTCTCCATCTGCACGTAATGATTGGCGAAAATTGAAGACCTTGTGTCGTGACAAAGATACTACATCCCTGGTAAATAAGGTCGTGGTACGTGACTGAAGAATTAATTGGAAACGACTTGCGTACAGTCTCGTTTGGTGTGGCAGTCTCCCGACAGGTGGATACTGACATTCGTGTGCAATGTGAATATACTTGTTAAATTTGCAATCAGATCAATTCACGGACACTACTTTATTTCAGTGCCACCTAGTGTGCTAAGCGGATATTTTCCCTGGCATCCTATTGCCGAGAAAACGCTCCGATAGGTTCTTACGTGGACAGAATTTGATTTCATCGGTCTTGCTCCGGGTATTTATGAGCTACGGAAAGTTTTCCAGAAATCGTTTGACTACTCGGTCTTGACGAGTTTTTCTCCCAACCTCCGGCCAATGGGCTTAGTCCTCACGAGGCTTGTAACACCTGGTTACTTCAGAGCTTATCCGTACGTCAAGTTTTTCTGGACCAAAATGGATAATCTAAAAGTCTCTTATCTCACGCCCAACGGAATACATGTTGCCATTGTATTAAACACAAAACAGCATTTCCATATGTTATTCTTGGTAATATATTGATTAAAACATTCACACGTCACTACAACAAATGTCATAAAGTTCTCTGCTGGCCCAAGTTGGCGAAATAGGCAGCTAAAATTCAAACTAAAGCGAATTTTTGGTATTTTATACATCGAAACGAATCCTCTTTGAAGCGGGTACAAAGACTCCCCGCTAAAGCGGCATATTCCAGCATCACCAATAAGCGTGGGACCCCGATGGAGTTTCATTATTGTTAGAAAATGCGAGGATACACTACTTGGGGATTTTTTTTCCTGTATCAAAGATGATTCATTTTGGTGTAATAAATACCATAAATTAGGTTTATTTTGATTTTTTCGTCTTATTCGCCCAACTTTGGTGCGGCAACTACTAAAAGTTTTAAAACCTCTGAAGAGACGCATCGTCAAAACCCCATGAGTGCAATCCGACATGTCTTTATTGACAAGGTTGACTTGAGCCACCACCTGTCGACCTCCTTTGGGGGCATAAATGTCCTTTAGTTCAAACAGTAGTTGCCGGCTGACGCGCAAGCCAAGATGTAGGTGGTGTACGTATGCTTACTCCCTGTGACCTGCTTGTATCGAATTAGATTTAACTAAATTTAACCCAGAATACCAATTATGATTATCTGTAGGAGTATAGGGCCTACCGGCGCTGTTTTTTCCAAGTTCACGACACCATAATGTAGATGGTAATTTAATTTGGAATGTTTATTACTAGGCGGCCAGCAACAGGTGTTCGTGACGTGCGAGGCCAGTGCTTTACTGTATTTTCGACAGAAAGCTTGATCGTGTAATAAACATCCGTTTACACCAGTGCTTCTGCTCGTTGTTGGAGCATAAGTTTGAAACTTGTTTTGTTTTCATAGTGTTAATCTGTCTTGTAAATTGATGGCACTTATAACACATGAAGTTACGTTAACGTTATGTAGGACCTTATCGACTGGTCTGTACATTTGAACTGAGTAAAGGTACATATTTCCTAAAAGAAGAAAGCCTGTAGATTTTGATGTTTGACTTTTTACCAATTTACTGTTAATCAGTTCAAATGACCACGTTTGTTTAGTAAAATGTCGCAAAAATGAATTGCTACATCCTTTAGCAAAACAACTTATTATCAATACCGTGGCCAAGTTTCGTTTGATATGAACGTTTGTAATGAAATCTCAGAAAACTGCTATAGTTTTCTATACACTCATTTCGTTTTCATTTAACGCAACTTTATATTTTTACAAAAAAATCATGAAATACAATACAATTTTCTAGGGTCCTTCATAACCTTGAACTACCTATAATCCCCACCGCCTTCCGTCACAAAAACATATTTATATCATTTACAGTTATGAAATTGGTTTCAAAACTCTCCTAAGTCAAAATAGGTATGATTTCTGGGCGTGGGAAGTATTGGCAGTCCGTTTTTGCTTGAAACCGAGGCTCTATAAGTTGACTTGTCACGGCTTGTCATTTTATTCACCGGACACGGTCTTGGAGGAGTAACGAACAGCCAGTGATTAACCTGGTTCCCGGGCCTCACAAGATGACGTCACGGATTGCTCGAGGGTCTGTGCAGGAGACTAAGCCAGTGCTGTGCAATACCATAATCACTTCTCATCTGTGTAAGGATGTAGTTGACACAAAGATTTTATAGCGATTGGTAAGTGATCTATATCAAAATTTAGTTCCATTTACGGAACTCATGTTTGTTACCGCTTTACGTTTGGCTGTAAATAGTTCTCATGTGAACAACAATCGTTAAAAAATAACTAATTAGACAATGCTAGGGGCACAGAGACATATCAAACGGGTTGAAATATATTGCGCGCAAAAAAAAAACAAACTGTGCGTAAGTTTAAACTTGTTTTTGGGTCAATAATCAGAGTTGTTGAGTTTGATATGAATATTTTTATCATAAAATTAGTATATGAATACGTTTTAGCTTTGAACTGGGTGCTCACCCCCACTCGCACGAGATGAGTCGCATAAGTAAGGTTTCCATCACAACTGCCCAGCTTTTGTTGGGTAATGTGGGTTTATCTATTACTTTTCTGGATACAGGTACTTTGGTGAAAAAACGTAACAAAAAACAACATCCTAAACCGAACCGTTTCAGTACTATACTGCGTGCATTAGCAACCATCGCTGTCACTCGCAACGTTAGCAACTGTACTGATAAACATTATTCGGTTCTATATCTACGCCAGTTTATTTAAAAAACGGCAAAATGCTTTTAACAATTGAAACACTAGCATAACATGTCTGTGTTAGATAACTTTAACGACGCTAATTGTTACTTAAGATTGCCTCTTGTTCTGTAACCACAGCAACGACTATGATATGTTCGTTGTATGGTATTTCGTTGTGCGTGCTGCTGCAGAAAAAATGTAACAGAAAATAGATAACAAAGGCTTTGGCAACAATCAATGTCATGCACCTATTTTCAACTCATACACACATATCCAAACATTTCAATTTTTAGTGACTAGTCATTTGCATTGTTCATCTTACCGGTGTGTTTTTTTCCACTGATGATGTTTTCAGTTAAGAGGCGAAACGTGTGGATGTGGATGCGCGTGTGTGCGTGCGTGTGTATGTGTGCGTGTGCGTGTGTGTGTACACAGATGTATTGTAAATAGATTATTGCTCAAGGCGGCTTGTAATTTGTTTTCTGTTATTACTCTGTTATTACTTTGACCTATAACTAGAATTGTCATTAGAAATGTCACAGCGCATGGACACTTGAACATGAACTGAGTAAATACAGTTTATTGGCGCCGGAATTGGTCTGGCAGGTCCGACAACCGTCGGACCAATATTTCCATCACCAAATGAAACTTGAATTTTCAAAATCTTCTGGGGGAGGCTCCCCATTGCCGACTTTATTCCTCGGCCATTTCCGAGCCAAATGTGAAAATGCTCCCGCGACTCCACTGATGTTGACTAGTACTGCACGTCCCCCAAAATTCTCTTCATAACAATATATTGCGTTCGTAGAATTTAAAATACTGCAGTAATTAAGAAACGATGAAGAGACGGCTCACTGGATTTGCAAAAGCAAGTTAGAAAAGACGTGAAGTGACAAACGAGAGCAGCAATCTCGTAGTAAGCTAACTCCACCAGCCAACGGAGATACTGGTGTTTATTTTTATTATTCATATTTCAAGCCAAAGAAAGCTCTTTGGTCACGAATAACGATGTCGCGGCTGCACTATTGCCACTGACAAAACTTACTGAACTATATCTTGCAACTACCAGAGACCAGTCTATACGTCTTTGCTACTACCCATCCACCTGGTGGACAGTACGAAACTTGCACCGATGCTGGAATCCAGCAGATGCGTATGTACTAGGTGTTGCATAGATAGCGCCGTACATGAAGCTCCAAAGGGTCCATAAAGGAGTACGTTTCTGCGGGTCGAAATGTGCTTATTCAACGCACACAGTTGCTTAATAAACGCGCTGAGTTAGTTACTCAGCGGACAGAATACGGTTCTAAAGCGATTATTTCTGTGCTTATTTAACCCACACCGAATTTCATTTGTCCAATAAAGGACAAGTTTACAGTCAGTACGTACAGCCGAAAACGCAGTACAGAAGAAACATGGCTTGACTAATTAAAACTACGCATTGAAAAATTAATTGAATAACCAATTCTGCGCGTTGAATAACTAATACTACGCGTTGATTAAGCAATGGTGCGCGTTGGATAACACATTTCAAAGCGCTGAAAAGTTCTCGTTCGGAAGGACTTCATGGTCGTGCCCTAGTGAACGCGTTGGTACCGAAGGCATGTGGTCTTTCCTGGGACTTATACCTTGTATCATGTCACGTGGCAGATTTAGAGGAGAAAGACAATTAGTGATGTCTTTACACGGATATTGTCGATTTTACGGCCGACTAACTCATTTCGGGATAATTAATGGATAGGGTATCGCAAACATTTGTTATTGTTATTATATAAGGGCAGTAATTAAGGTTGCATTTTGTTTCCTAGACAACTGGGAATTGTGTTTTTAGAACAAACAACGCCAAAAAATGTTTTCCACGTCGTCAACAAGTTTTGCATCTGGCAAGCATTTTTTCCTAAGAGGCGCAGGTCCCAGGAGTTTGTCTATACCGGGCTGCAGTGGCTGTCGTTAGATGAATTAAAGCGGTTTAAACCCCCGTTTCGTCAAAGTAACTAACTTTTGATTTAGTCGTCTTTAATGCTATACGACTGGAAACAAGGGCCTAATCTCTTTACTCGAACTCAAAATCGAAAAATTGTTATTTTCCATTCTAGTTTAAAGATACTCTGTCCGATTCATTTTAGCTATAAACTTCATAAACTGATTTAATGCAAGTTCGTTCCGTCGAAAGTTAAGCATAAATAATGGTTATTCAACAGAACTTGTAAATTTTCAAACTTAACTGAATTTGGTATGATTTTTTAGTTTAATTTTTACTTTTAGTGGTGCAAATGGGTGAACAATCCAAATTCGCTCTTTATGACCACAAGATTCTAGCTACTGTGCAAACTCGACTAGAAACTCAAGATTTTGAGTAGAACTCGAAATTTAAAGCTCAGACTCGTAACTTGTAGCTTTAATGCTGGCGTCATGTAGCGCAAATATGATTGCACAGTCATCCATGTAAACCACATTCTATCATGTGGTCGGGAAGTTCCCAACATGGCGTCTCTGCTTGTGTTCCAGACTTAGGCCCCAGTGGATTGACAGTCGTGACAGAGAACCCGAGATTTTTTGGAATCAACCCTATCAAAAGGGTGGTACTTCTGGAATAAAAGGGTGACTTTTTCATCGGAGCTTCCTACAAATGAGTATCTTTTCCCAGTCCACTTTCTAAATGGGTATCCAAAATTTCCAGCTGCACCCGAGCAAAAATACAGTCAAGTGCAATGTTTGTAAAGAAGTCTGTTTTAATGTTACGACAAAATGAACCCAAAGGTAATAGTTTCAATATAGCTGAGTGCACGTCTTTAACTTTCCGTACCCCCTCTGCGGGGTTCCATGGGTCCTTGTCTTTTGAAAAGGCGACGGAGTCTCCACTCAAGAAGCGTAAGTACGACGACTCGAAAATCCTAAAAATGTCCATGTGGCTAAATAGGAATGCAGTTAAACATTCTCAGACAGAAATGAGCCCGTTATTAACGATTTTAATGATCCGCAGTGTCAGCCAGTGTCACACGCGCCTGATTGGAATTTAGTTGAATTAAGGACAGCAAATCCATTTGACTTTGCCTATATCTATTGGAAAATTAAAGTATTATCAACTGATAGATCAACCACTCATTTCAGACAGTTGTCGTGGACTTAAAACAAAGCCCATGCCGTCACTAAACTGTATGAGAAACAGCATGTTTAGGATAGTACTGTCGCACCAGGGCGTAATGCGGCTATTGAATCAACAATGTTTATGTAAATAAATCGGCAAGCCCCAGTGCGTGCCCTGAAAGCAGCAAAGCACAGACAGCTGATTGAATAGAATCTAACAATAACTACAATTGCCGGCTTTAGTTCATCTATTTATAAGGAGGGTCAACAACAACGGAAAATCGCAAATCGTGTTTTGGTGGCGCGCCCATACGCATGGTTTAATCAAATGCACACACACGTATCTGGACGCTGACGGCCAGTTCGGCTGACCGTGTGTGAGTGTGTGTGTTTCAACATTTTCAAACCTAGAGATGGACGACCTGTACGTGTACAGTACAAACACGGTGAGCAGGGTTATTTGAGTTATGGTAAGTCACGAATGTTATGTCTGCTTATTTGGATTTCGTGCTGGTTTCGATTTCTGGCGTTATAATATAAACCAAGAAGAATTGACTCAGGAAGGACCGTATGGATATCTCTGATTTATGAACTATAGCGGATTTACGGGGAGGATTTACGTTTCGATAAACGACGCCCGTTCTGTCGTTGTTTGTGTGACAAAGTACACGATCGCATGCAAGGAGACGACTACAATTTCCAAAGGAAGTTGAACGACGTTATACAAAGATTCATGAAGGACAAGCGGTCGCAATATCGGCGTGTTTTGCTTATAGGAGGCATGAGGAAAGACTAGTGTAAACTCGGCCAAGGCAATTGAAACCGAGACACCGAAATTCAGTAAACAGTTTTGCAACGGGCATGGTGTATTTTCATTTCCTGGCATACAAAAATGACTCCACTGATCTGTCGGGTTTCATAACCCCCCTATGATCCCTTCATTACTCATATGAAGACACGACTGTAATTTTACCACCAGCATTGCAGTTCAGTTATTATTTATCTCGTCATTAGTAATAACCCAGAAGCGCTGAACAGTGGTATAGTTATATATCACATGTCATGATATTTTTGTGAGTATCGGCTTCAAAGTCATCCTGTGAAAGAAAGAGAAGTAGAGCATTTTAAGGAACATATTGTAAGTTATTTCCGGTGGAAGGTTCATTTGCAGTTGCGATTGCCTTTTTGCCCAACGTTGTGGATTGACTCATAACGAATATGTTTTTGACTTTGTGTTGTGACTTTTGATTGACTATCCTTTCAGATGAGAGTTTGCTTTCTACTTCCTGCTGTTTAAAATAGTGTTAACAAGGTGGCGACGTCACTGTAGATAAGTTTTTCTGGAACATGAGTTTCCTAGAAATTATGGAAGTTTCATGTGTTCTGTGTGACTGACGTTGTTAACTTTAGACATGAGTGTTGATTAACTTTTGCATTTCGAACTTTTTTAAGTGACTTACATTAATCCGAGAAACCTTGGTAAGAGGTAAGTCAGATCTGGACTCTGGAGATTCCTTAGGTTTTTAAGTATAATTTTACCTGATTACTAATTAATGCAAAAACAACTCACTGCAATTAGTGATTCTGGTAGAAATGCACAAGAATGGTCAGGAAAAGTATTTACCATAGAAACTTTTCCGTGGTACCGGAATCTTCAACGGGTTCACTTATGTCTCATGTCCCGGCGGGACGAGAAACAGTGGCGACTTGTTCTTTCGTGCAACCTGCAGTCAGGCAACAAGCTATACACACAACTCCTTGTGTCATAAAAACCCTTTCGCTAAAATGGTCATTTGCTGAAGGGGCTAACCCTCCCCCCGATTTGCTCAAGGCTTGCAGAAGACGTGCTACTGTTTGACGATCTGCTGGGAATCAATGAAATGAGAAACGTGCATTCCGGCAAAGATTTTACAGTTTGGTTCCCTTCATAAAGCGTATACCAATATTTTCTTTTGTACTGGTACGATACACTTAATACTGTAGACCTTCAAGTCGGTGGGTGAAATGTTTCTGTTTTCCATTTTTCATCATGATGGTCGGGACGCGCTCATTTTTTTGGAACAAATGTGACCTACTTTAAGTATTGAAAAAATAATTCCGTTGTCAGTTGTTAAATAAATTATCCCATGCATATTTTACGACGGTAAGCGAACTTGATTCTAATTTATGTCTAATCTGCGGGAGAGTATTCCCATTTTGGTATGAAGAGGGGCGAGTGCCTCGGAACAAAAGCATATATTGGTACATAACTCTATGGCAGAGAAAAATACAGTGAGATCACTGTTCATGGGTGACGACCGGAGAGTAAACCTTAACCATAGGTTTTCCAAATCAGCAGCGACTCGCCCCAGTCCAATAGTGGATGGTGTACCCCCCTCGTAACTCTGTGTGAGTGGTATACAGCAGTTGTCTGTGTTCAAAATAGCTTCGGTTGCTTGTAGATCTTGTTTAATAGTAGAATGAACATTGACCACCGACTCGAAATTAGTACTACACGTACATGGGATTTCAGTGCCACTCGGAGTGTGTGATCTTTATTCCGTAACAACGCCCCCTATTGGAGGAATGACAGATTTAAAACATATCATGGGATTTATAAAAGCAGAACAAATAACGAACGTAAGAAACTAAATGTGTAATCATAAAAAGGCGAGACCAAGAAATAGCTGCCATATAGTAATACGTAACATGCATTCGAAAAGTCTCAGTGGAAAGCCACAGAAGAAGAACCCGTGGTGAGTTGGAATGATTTGACTGAATTTTTTGATTATTTATCATAGTATCCGGGCTTGATACATTTTTAAAATATTGTAATTAAAGCTCATGGTTTGAACGAGACTAGTTATGTTGCTTAAAATAAAAAGTCCAATTTGAATTACTGAAACCGCGAAGCCCTCCTGCGATCAGTTCGGTTTATTTACCCCCACGATGAGAACCGTGCTTGGGGGTTACTTACATAGTCGAGCATAAGGGACGTTTGGCTCAGATGATATTTTCACGCCCAGAATCCTTTTTGAATGTCTTTCCCAATCAAGTCCATACGGAATGGTTTACTTTATATTTCGGAATTTTACAAAATCGTCCACTTTGCAACAGAATTCTCCAGAAAGATTTCGTGTAGATCAGCAGTGTCCAAAGGGTTGTTGTACGGGTAAACTTCTCACGCTAACGTTATGCAACAGGATCAAGCTGCTGTGCGTGAACTTGGAATCCTGCTTATTAATAATCTCAAGATCGTATATGCGTGAACTTGGAATTGAACATATATTTGGGCAATCAGGTGAAATTTTTTGTTCAGTGTAAAGAATTTTTGTAATTATTGGCCTTGTAATGACTCACTTTCTCTTTTACCGTAACTTGTGTCAAAGAATCGGAGGATTTTGTGATTGGTTTAAACAATTATTGTCTGATGAATAAGATCGCCAATAGCTGAAAAAAGATTTGTTGAATTTTACGTTATTTTAATAACATACAATTTGGTTAAGTGCAGTTCAAATTTTTACCCATGTGAACGTAATTATTTGAGTGAACTTGTCAAGTTCACGCAACACTCACTTCCGCTTAATCTTGAGATTAAGCAGGATTCCAAGTTCACGCACAGCAAAGCCTCTTCCAAAAGATGACGTTTTCACAACTACGCAAGTTCTCAGCATGTATACGTGCAAACTCTCGTGGTATTTATCGTGCCAACAGATGCTCTTACGTGTCAGCGACACACCCTCCATCACAAATAGTAAATAATGCAAGATTCAGCCCTTGAAAACAATGAACCTTCTTGAGTCGCTAGTTTTTGTCCACTTAAAGACGTTGTGTCACTGAACATCACAAACTTCCCAGTATAACGTACACTAGCTCGAGAGTTCTCCCCTATAGCGAGTCGTGGCTATTTCGCTGCAATCAATAACACCAAATTTATTCAAGGTCAACTCAGTCATCCCTGGTTTGTTGTAAATGTTCACTTTATTGGTTTGTTTTAGCATCTTCCTCACTCTTCCGGTGCCTTAGCCAGTCAGACATTCACTGCAGTCAAGGTCGATGACTTCAGTTCTGATTACCAGTCAAACTCACTACCATTAACCGAGTAGGATTTAGTCTCATTATCAGAACGAAGGACTCCCAAGGATTGCAGGTTCGGTGCGATGACGCAGGTCTCAGAATTTGAAATCATTTTTCTCGCCTATAATATCCCTTGAGCAGTTTAATGACGTGAAGTTAAGAAAAGTGTCATCTGAACGGAGATAGGTTAGCAAATGAAACTTGAGACCGAGTTTGGAATGGTAAGTGGCCAAGTTTCTAGATTTTTATTTTTGTTTTTCCGATAACTACTAGCAGGAGGAAATACAATTTTCATATGAAAAATATATATATTATGTTTGCTCTTATTGTCGAAATTTCGGTTAATTTACGTCGCTATATAATCACTTTAATCCCATACATTGTTGGATTAATTAAGTTAGTACAATATTAATCAGAACAGATGTTGCCACACCACACGTACGTGATTAGCGTATGGCGGAACAGCGAGAAGTTTCACAAGTTGCCAGGTACCAACTTACTACGCGTGTATTCTTCGTAGCAGACGCTCACTCGTTCGGGGATGTCGGTACGACGATAAGTTGACTTTGTCGCCAGCTGTATCAAACAATGCGCACAATACTTATCGCCCCACTGTTCAATACTGATCACTTATGGCGAGACTTAACATAGAGGCAGTATTGATTCTGAGGCACGCATCGAAGTGATACTATTGTCAGCGAAACTACACGGACACGGTCAAATGGTAACGATTTATGGAGCGTGGTATATCACACATTCCAACATTCCTGGCGTGTACGCTGGATGAACAGGACCGAAGTCGTACTCAGTGTTTATTTTAACTGGTCTATTTCCAGAAGGCGACCCAACAAGACTTGCATAAACGCGATTCAGGCCTCGGGACGTCGCTTCCATGCCGTAGTGAAGTTGGTAAGTAGCTGTTTGCAGGGTAGCTGTGAATAAACGTCAGAAGCTTCAGAAAACCGAAGCCACAATCATTCGTCAATTATTCTTTAGTCACGGCTGTCGTAGACGATTTTTATTTCCCTCCTATTGCGAGTCAATGGCTTGTCGTCAGCACCTCAATCTTCATCCGGGTGGAGGTATGCCCAAAGAAAGTGGTTGCAGGACGTGGCTCTCGTATATGAGTACTCAGTTTTGACTGTCTAAGAAATGACAATTTCGTCAACTTAATTCCCTGCAGTATAGAACCTTGAGGAAAACCCAGGTTTGTTGGTTGGACAGGATTGTTGTCGAGCTGACTTTTAAAATCTAATTTAACAAATAACTTGCCTTTTTATGTGTTAAACCCTCTACAGTTAAGAGTGGTGCAATGGCTACTAACTTCTACTTGTTCACAGTATGTCTTAACAAATGATCGCACACGGCTGGGCAGCGTTCTCATCAGGCTCAAATATGTAGCCACCAAGCTTTTAAATTTGATCACCTCTCTCAAATCGTCTCCATTCTCAATTTGTGAAATGGTGCATTAAGTAGTCTCAACTTATAACTTCGAGTCACGTAAGTCATATTTTCAATCTAATGTTCACCGTGTTCGGAATACTAGCATTTCTATCAATATTATCCCCTATCACATAATTCAGTCTCCTATTTAATTGTTCCGTCTTTCCCACCCCGCTCAAGTTTAATCCTGGTGGTTCGGTTTATATGATGCTGTTTTTGGTAAAGATTACGTGTGCCTATCATAATTTTTAATCGTCACTTCCACATCAAAACAATGGAGTATACCTCATGCACACACCCCGGGGGGGCTCAAATGAGACCGCCCCCCCATTTGGCGAAGTGGGCAAAAAGGTCCGCCTCAGAGAAGCAAAAACTCCGAAGAAAGTAGAAAACGAGACTAAAGTCCACTAAAAAGACAAGAACTACCAATATTCGGCGAATGCACAATTCTTAGCTCTCAACGTACCCCGTGAATCTTAGTAAAAGGTCCACATTTTCAAAAATTCGAGCCCCACGTTTTTTAGGCTGGGTGCGGCCATGGTATCCCTCCGTGTAAAACCACCGTTATCAACAAAAAGTACTGTGCTCCATCCGACATGGTATACAAACCTGTCGTCCTCTTTCATTCCACAAAAACGCAATGGGAAAAGTATAGGGCCACAGGGTTGTTACACATTGTGCCTGTCAGCCCGAAGTAAATTCCTACGCGTGACATGTCTCTTCCAGCAACATAATAACCCCTCTCCGTTTCAGTACACCTCACAGAGCTCAGTTGTGTTTGTCTCCGTCCATGTATTCCGTATTTTGCATATATCTTTGCATCAGGTCGACCGACTTCCACAATTTTTGAGTTCAGTCATCAATGCCTCGAAGAACAAATGCGTTCCAGAATTTTTCATTTTTAATTCAAAAATTCCTTTTGAGTCACTGACTGACCTTTGAAACGCCGAGTAGTTAAGTTGCTAAGAAAACTAAAACAAAGCCAAACATTTTTGTATACATCGTGATAGTGTATACTCGAAAAAAATGAAAGAGTACTTTTTCGATAAGAATTACATAATTATTTTTTTGGTTTTCCAAAGGTTATAATACTTTAATTATGGCTCAAACCATTATCAAAATGGATACAGAAACGTATATTAAACAAACTCTCTTTGACTGAAATTAGAGAGAACTATACAAAACACAAAACACATTTTTAAACCTCAAAACTACATCTTGCCGGCCATTTAGCTGTCAATGTTGAATTTTTATGAAGTTCCAAAGGGCTCGTAAACCGATATCTTCCTTCGCGTAAAACGTGGTTATTCAAACCTCAGAATACGTTATTCAGCGCTCAGAAATGATCATTTGACTTTAGAATCAAGATGTTATGCTACGCACAGTCGTATAATTGCGCGAGCAAATTTGTTTGACACAAGCCAATTTCGAAGATCAGTGCCGATTTCTAACAGTCAAGCATGTTAATGAGGATGTATGTACTACTGCCACCGTGGGTAACAAGCGAGTTTAAAATATGACATACATAAAAATCACTTAATTTCCTCTTTTAATGAGGGATGGCATTCGTTGATTGACTTCAAAAACACCACGCACACTAACAGAATATAGAACTGCTCAATGAACGACTTAAGGTTACGTGTATTCCTAATTGCTATCCTATATTTATCCTAAAATATCTAATGAAATAGCCACTGTCAACCCATGAAAGTACATGTTTTCTGAAAGTAGAAGTCAAAGCAAATTCATCTACGTTATCCACAACATTGTGCCAATGTTTTGGTCCCGTTAGTCGGCGTTTTAGGTGAAAAAGCTCTGTTTTTGAAAGGTACATGAATAACAAATTAATTCTTTTACCTTCATTATTAAGACTTAGACAGCAAACTTGCAAATTTGCACCAAAACAGTGTCTGGGATTTTGAATATAACAAACCTTTTTTAATATGAAAAATTACATTATTTGCAATCACTTTTTTAAAAACAACGTAAAAAATCAATGAAACCTCTAGTCGAAAATCTGAGATAGGGTTTTCGTATTGAATGGCTGTGCTGTCTGAAAATTCAAACACCGAAGAAATCCGTCAGCTCTTTTCGAAGAAATAGTGGTTCGTAGTTAGTCTAATGGCCCAAACATCAAACAAAGAAAAACGCGCCGTTTTGTGTTATCTGTAGCCCTCTCACCGTTTTACCGTCGTATTCAGATTAAACCTGTTCTTGGTAGCTGTGACAGCTGGTGAAATGTGCTCAAAGACACTTCTATAGTTCATGTTTCGATAGTTAATGAGGCTGAACCAATTAACTTTTAACTATGAGAGTCCGTTTTCAGTACATGCTAGTCAAACTAGGTCAAAGGCGGAGTCAACAGTAAGTAAGTCAACAGTTCATTGTGATTCACACCACGCGCCGCGGAGACTGATACCAAGAAACCAACCACAAAATGGACAATGTAGATCAAGTCAGTGGTTAAAGCGTGCCGAGGGCACGATATCGAAACAGCAAATCGTCAAATTACCGATGAAATTAATGAACATGGGTGACGGTTTATCTTTTTTCACAACTTTCTGTGTTCGTGAACTCTGACGAAATCACAGTCGCCGTGTGGCTACTCGGCCAGACTCGGTCCACTCGTTCTAAACGACCGCACAATTCCCTCAGGATCAAATCTACGTTTGTTAGTCTGCGGCATCTTTCTATGCTATCTGCACCTCGTTGACTCAATATTATGGCGACTCACTGAATGGAAGGACTGCGGGTACATACGGAACTGCTCTATGCTTAGCGGGAGATTCGATTTGAGAAACACCTCTGTAACCTTTGAACTTGGATAAGAATTTAACAAACAAATTTACACGCTGTTGACGTGGGTCTGGGAAATCGTTTTTTTCTACCATAAACAGGCAAGTTGTCGTTTTAAAAGTTAACTAGAAATGAAGATAAGAGATTCACCCACGCAGTTATTCAGTATTGCAACAAAATAAAAGAATTAAAAGCCTGTTAAAATGTTATTTATCGCCTTTGTGTATCGCATTCACAAGGGAAGGCTATCTTGCACACTCAACCAGGGGCGCGTTCCATAGAAGCAAGACGCACGCGAGTAAAGTTCAATCACGTGCTTTGCTTATAATGCTTGTGTGATCGGGCTTTTACATCAAGAAATTTGCCCTACGGAACGCATCCAGTGGCGGATTTAGAGAGGGCCCAAGGGGGCCTTGGCCACCCTAAAATTCTACCAGATACCATTTGGGAGTTTGCGTGTGAACTGCTGACTAGCGCATGCGCGCAACCAGGGGGTGAATAAACGATGCACAGGCCCTGAAGAAACCTGTTCACCGTTTTTTTTTAGTCAACAGGTACGCAAACCCTAAAATTCGAGGCCCTGCATCCCCACATGTGAGTCTGGGCGCGCGCATCTGCCGAAATTCTGGTTATTCCTGTNTCCTGGATCCGCCCCTGGTATCTCAGAACAAATTAACTCGGAGGTGTAATCCAACAAACAAACACATTAGTGACTATCTACAGAAAAAGCTTCTCATGTTTAATCGATGTCGTCTGTAAATACTTACTGTTGACTTTAGCTCAATAGTTTTATTTAATATCGCTGTGTTTTGCAGTAGGGATATTCGCATTATCAATTAATACGGGAGCAAGCCTTCACACAACGAACAGTCCAGTATTCAAGATAAATGTGTGTATAATGACGTTCTATTCTACATCGTTCACAGGTCTTCACCTTTCTCAGCTATGAGGCGTTTTGCTGGCCGGAAAGTCAACAGGCGGACACTTTTTGTATTTTGTGTTGGAGTTATCTCATGCTTCGTGTTTCTGAATATTCTTCCACTGTTAACAAATTCTCCGGTCTACTTCAATGTGGGGAATTCGTCTGGCAATCACGTCTTTGCAAGGGAATACCTCTTCAACCAGACCACAGCGCTTCGTTTGTCAACAACACAAACTACAACAGCAAGAGCGATTCATCCAGTGAACCCGCATCCGTTTAACTATATCATTAACAACGCTAGTCTATGCAAGACAAAGAAACCTCTGAAATATCTAATATACGTGCACAGTGCTCCTTCGAATTTTGCCAAACGGCAAAACATGCGAGAAACGTGGGCAAGCATTAAAATATTTCGGAATTTCAGTTCCCGTGTTGTTTTTCTGTTAGCCTCAGTTGCCGATAACGATTTGCAACTGAAAGTGTACCAAGAAAGTCTGACGCATCACGATATCGTACAAGAGGATTTTATTGACAGCTATAAAAACTTGACATACAAAGCAATTATGGGATTGAAATGGACGAGTACTTATTGTTCAAATGCACACTACGTGATTAAGAGCGACGATGACACTTTTTTGAACATTTTCGAATGGGTTGATGTCTTAGACTCTGTTGCTAAGCCGCGATCTATATCAGGTCTTGTATGGACTACTATGCCCATATTGAGAGATCCAAAAACTTGTATGAAATGGTGCGTTCAGGAGAGCGAGCTCAAGGGTCGTTTCTTTCCGAAATACTGCGCGGGGCTGTCGTTCACGTTGACATCCGATATTGTTGGGGAGTTGTACAGCGCTTCGCTGAGCACACCTTTCTTCTGGGTGGACGATGTGTACGTGACTGGTTTACTGCCGAAGAAATTGCTCAGTATTACATATACCAACCTTCACAAACACTACGAACTGAGCAGTAGTAAAGCTTTGAAGTTGTATCGAGAACACGGCACGCCTCTCAAAATTTTCGTCACAATGGCGGGATATACAACCCCGCACCTGTGGAAGGAGACGTTGAAAAGATTAAACGCTAATCAACGAAAACAATTATCGGACGAATTTAATCTAAAATATTCTAATTTATTGCTTAAGAATGATACGGTGGCTGTTAGCAGTTAGGATAATAAATGGTGCTAATCTGTTATTGCCTACTCCACACGTGGTGGATATTGGAGTACATCGGGTATTTTCGTAGCCTCAAATTTCCACACGGATGAATTCATGTACTTCGTAATCCAACACGTGTAACCGCACAAAAAACAAGATATCTTGTAAGATAGGGCGTCAAAGGTAATATCATATGACCATGGTTTTGATAACTGGACTTCATTTCTGTTGCTTTCTTAGCTCGTGTAAGTTTCAATCTTCTTTTGGCCGGAACCCAAAACTGTTGTTTGACCAGTGGCGGATCTAGGATATCACAAGAGGGGGCCTAACATTTTGTCTCTAAGCATTTGCGCAAACCACGATTGCAGATGCGCATAGCACCGAATGGGGGGAGGTCGGGAGGGAGGGTTGGCCCCCTCCCGCTCAGAAAATAAATTTTTCTGTTTTTTCCTTGATTCCTGAAGTATTATCCAAGAAAAAAGGCAAAAAAACGGCGAAAACAGGAAAAACTGCAAAAAACCAAAGACTCGATCCCGGGTATAGCGCGCATGCTGTACCACTACACCACCACGACTTTACTTCTAAGCTGATACTAAGAGACCTATTTGTTCATGGTCCACAGCGTTTACGCGCGAAACTTTCTTCTTTTTGTAATGCTTATTACACGCTTTATATTTTGTGCAATCGGTTCGTAACAAATTTGTTGTATTTAAAATAGTCTTCAAAAACCCAAAAGGCCAAATCCGTTTTTCGTGTTGGCAATAACGACGAGGTTGCTTTGGAAATCGTCTTAAGTTAAGGTTTGACAAAGAGTGAATTATGAGTTTCTGAGTGATTCACTAAGGCTTCGATTAAAATTCACATCTTACCAGCAGCTTCTGTTTTTTCATCGTCACTCAGGTTCCATTGTCTTTAAAAAATGAAGTAAATTTTCTTCATTGCACAGTGGAGCAGACGACGGAAACGGAGTCGTAGTGCGCAGCGCCACTGCCGGTCGCCTGGGTTATCGCAGGAGAGCCTATACTTAGCCATAGTTCCGTTACGATTGCGCCGTGTTCCAAATTTGACACTTGAAATTGGATCTGAGGCCCCCCCAAACACTAAAATTGTACACATTTAAATCTTGTTTCATCCGTATAATTTTAATTACCGGAGTTAATTAATAAACACAACATTTCCCTACGCTGTTGCTGTTTTATTTTTTGCGGCAGCCAAGGGGGGGGGGAGGCCGGGCCCCCTGCCCCCCCTAAATCCGCCTATGTTGACGTGACAGTGTTTGGTGAGCTGACTCGTGCTTGAGTCCGTCACGCTAAATGTACCTACCGTGGATACGCTTGCATAAAAGTTGTACGCCAAACAGCAACAATTACGACGCATTAACACGCGTCATGTTCCTAAAATTTAACAATCTGCTTGACGTCATGCAAAAATCAAACTTACCCCGTGTAAGTGTCGAAGTTTTATGCAACTCAGCCTGCAGAGGTGTTGGGTATCTGCACATATGCAGATATGAATTAAAAGTCGTAGTTAGAAAGTCATATGACATGCGGCGTGACTCTCTTACGCACCGTCCTTGTGGTGAACGGAATCTACATTTTCTAACCACTTCACGTCTCTGATTATTCGAAGCACTGTGTGCCACCATAACAAACAGGGCAATAATTGACGCATACCTGTCACATTGCTAAGTTTGTTGCAAATGGTTATCATTTCACACCAACTAACGGTGGACAGTTTTCCGTTGTCAAATAGCTTGATTTCAAGGAACGGGGAGGCCGCATGGTTTAAATTTGCGCATGCGCAGAAAATCAACACTTCTGAGGGGTGGGGCTGTGAGTACGAAAATACCCGTGGTGTTCTGGATGATACGGTGCATGCAGTGTGAAAGTGTCTCACGGAAATAGCCGAGTAGTTAAAAGAGGGTGTCCACAACTCATCACAAGCCGGGTTCACGAGTTGCAAGTTTCTTTCGCTTTTTCCTGTCTTGCGATTTTGAAGATTTTTGCAGAAATCATTGCAACAATGCTCGAAAAAGACTGCGATTGGATGGTATTTTCGCATGTCTGCGGACTACGATGAGATAAGCTATACTGGAAATCACGGAAAAACATTTCGTGCGTGGCCGGAAAAGGGCCAAGATGCCCCTTTGGTTGCGTTTGTAGACTCAGTAAAGTAAGGCCACGCAAAAACGCTTGAGTGAATGACAAGTATATTCTGGACATTAAGTGCAAATTTGAGGTCAATGAAACGAATGACTTGTGAGCGTGAGCCCCATAAGCTGAAATTTCTCACCATAAGGGTATCATGCGTATCTTGGGCATTATACAGTCTTAGACTTGGAAAAAAGCCTGCACGCCGGCTTTATGGAGCAGTTGTTTATTGACATTTTGTCTAATGCCGCAGATGATTATTCGATATACTGTTTAGTGCATGTTCGGTTAGCATGTGCTGATGTGATAGTTACATTGGTTAAAACGAGATCTGTGTGTCGTGTATGAAGCAAATTAACCAGTCGCGACTTGTAGGATAAAGATGGAGAAACTGTTTAGGTGTGTATTCAACACAGTATTCACAACAAATAGAGCGAACCTTTCGGTTGATGGAGTTGTGGCGAGTTTCCGTTAGGTCTGGTTGTGTTGTGCGTGCTTGTAATTTTCCCTTTTTTTAAGAACATTTCTTCGCGCAAACTGTGATGTCGATCACGTGAGTCACGTGACATCTCGGAGGCCTGTCGAAGTCCTCGAGAGAAGGACGCAACGTTGCCAACTCAATCCGTAAGTCCAGTAATTAATTTAATTTAATTTTCTACGTATTTCCCCTTTGTTGGTTTCGATTTCCTCTTATTTGATTCCTAGTTTCGTCTTTTTATATCTCTTTTTTCACTATTTAACTTTTTTCCTGCAAACGTACGTTTAATTCTGGTAGATAAATTTTACAAAACAAAAAATAATTCTATCAAATGAACCTATTCATTTGTAGTATCCATACGCCATCTGGAAAATATTCCTCCTCTTCGCCATTGGTTGTGAGCGAAGTATCGAGTAATATAAAGTACATGTAGAGTGAGGCAGAAGACACCCTTGGTAAGCGAGCGCCCATAATTTCGTTGTCTGTTGAACTTTTACAATAAAAAACAAGGAGTGTTGGCTATTTGACAGAATGATACTTAATAAAACGCCAACAAAACCTCGTTCCGTCTTAGAATCCTTTGTCTCAATTTTTTCTTATTGAGTTGAGAATTAATTTTGCAAAGAACTGGCGGTTCGCTCCAGGGCATGATCGGAAAATAAATTATACGCATGATAACTCATCTGATATAGCCGCGTCTCAAGCGGTAGCGAACTGTCAGTAGTTTTTTCCAAGCCGATAAACCATTCTTGTTTTTATTAAGAAAATATTTGGGACCAGTTTCATAACGGTATGTGCTCTATCTAAAAAGTTGGTTTTGTGTGGGAATGCGGGTTTACTGCACAAACACTTAAGATGATCTGATTTGCACAAATATTGTCTAAAACAATTTATGGCCTTTGCCCATTTGCCTATGGCACAAGGCCCATCCCTTTGGGGTGAAATAAAAATATGAAGTTTATTCCAGTTTGAATTACTTCAGTCACGTGACGAAAGAGGAGCCGCAATAATACGCTTATTACGATGGAACAGGAAGTTAACTGTCTGAGAACAATGATAAAATAGCTTGGTTTGCCAGAAATAATGCTATGTGTAATTACGCTTAACGTCACTAAAGCATAGCACAATCGTTAAGTTTTCGAGTTTCTTTGGAACAACAGTAAACATCACAAACACCGCGTGACTCTAATAATAACTTGACACAAAATTACGGGCACTTCGTAAGTAGACGACCGGGGTTTTCCGTAGATAAGCCCAACTGATTAAACGCCCATGGGCGTTTATTTGGTGTTACAACTTCTGGTGCCAAGGGTCCAAATAGTGGGGCGTTTATTCGGAAAATTTCCTCTTAAAGGCTCACCCATCGTCAACTTTTTGTCACCAATTCAGTTTTGTGGAACATTTATCATTTATAAAAACGAACGAATGCATATGTTAACATAAGATTTAAAAACACAGTTTTGAATAAAGAATGCCAAAGTCAGCACAACTATGACTTTTCGTTTAAAAGTCCACCTTTTCCGAATAATTTCCCTGGCGTTTATTTGGTGTTACTATGCGCCGGAAAAATTTATTTTCCGAATACACGCCCATGGGCTTATGTATGGAAAATCCCGGTATCACATGTCGTCAACCCATTGGCCAGGTCAGTGACCTTGTTCCTCACTAACTCAAATTTCTGAATGTACCTCTAGCAACACAGTAATTTGCCAGTTCCCGAGCACATAAATCCTTATCCGGGTGAATAAGACACAAGTTGAAAACGAGGTCCAGCGGCAAATGTATTAATTTAGAAGATTTTGATATTACCCGGAAGAAAATCTGCTGCTAAGCTTAACTGGAACATCAACTCTCTTGGAATCGAAAGCATACCACAAAGATTGGGGCACTGTCGTACACAGTTCTCAGTACGGTATAAAATCGGGACAAAAACAGAGCGAGAACCTACTCAACGTGGTATAATCTCTGTAAAGGACTGCATGGACGCTGTCACATTCGAGGCATATATTGTCAAAATTTGCCTGGTTCCAGCCAGGCGCTCCCGGCTGAAGATCTTCACGTGGTCTGGGACTTTGCGATAAGCGTTTGCATTGACAGCGCCATTTCCAGGGGATAAGCATGGGCGGCGCACCATAGGGGGCTGGGGGACTATAGCTCCCCACTTTTTTCAGTGGTACGCCGCCCATGATGAAGCGCTTTTGGTTAAAATGCACTTTTCAACTTCACAGAATTACCCTAAGCATTTTTCCACATGTGGCGAAACACATGGAATCGCAGTGTTTTATTTAAATCGTAAACGTATGCCGTACGCCCATATATCTGTCGGTATGTCTGCCTGTCTGTCCACACAGAATGGTTCCAAGCCGTTTGCGTCGCGCTATACGAAACCAATTTTCTGTATGGACTAGTTACACAAATTTGATATTAGTGTAAAGAACCGGCGAATAGTTCTAATGAAAGTTGACAAATAATTCTTTGTCGAACTAATTGTATCTGTAACAGCATTGTTTTCCGTGCGTTTTTGGCTTTGTATTTGATGTCTGATATGTAATTATCCATAAATCGCGTGCCACAGTTTTAATTGTAATGATGTCTCTCAACAGTTCAACCATCTTATCGTTCATTGTTAGCTTGCAAATCATTCGTCCAACGGACTGACTGTGCGCAAGCCTAGTGCAATCAAAGCTACACACATGTTCTCGAGAGGCAGTGGATAATACGGTCCTGTTCAATGACCCTGTGTAAACAGTTCTCTTCCCACTTTAATTAAGTCTTGGCATTAAATTAATCATATTTGCTGTCAAGTTGCTTTCGTAAAATAGCCCTTATAAAACTACTTGACTAATCCTTTCACAGCCTATGTATGGTTAGAAAAGGGTGTTTCTCCAAACGCAGATGTCGTCTACAGCAGCACACAGCCAGACAAGTGTCTCGATCGCGGGGGACCCTCGGGCATCCTGCGCCATGAATACTGCCCTTGCACACGTACGTATGGAGATGGATAGGAACCGGTAACATATGTGGACATTCACTTGCATTACTTCTATCAAAATACGTCCACATTTTCTTACTTCCTCTTTTATTTGCTCAGATACATTTTTAGTCGATCTGTGTCATTTGCAACACTTTATGTGAATATTATTTGCCTGATTTAGATACAAGGCCGGTAAGGTCTCTACATGTGGACACTTGAAGGGCGACGTGGAGAAAGAGCCAGATTCTTCGCTCGAACACAAGTAAAATGTGTTTCGGGTTCTCGGCTGCACACCGGTACTCGAGTAAAGCTACATATCCGATAGTGACATAAAAAAACGCTAACAAAAGTACCGGAAATGCCACAAGAATAATGATCTTGGAAATAATATATGAATGGAATTTACACTAGGGCGTTCCCATTCAATGTCTTTATTCAGACATAGAGCAGTTGTGAACGTGTGACGTCTTGCTCCTTTGTTAAGTGTCGAACACAGTTTTTGTCGGTGGTATGACAACATGCAAGCCAATCATTTACAAGGCTTCAAAGGGTTACTGAAACCAAGCAGAACTAATTTCGACTCGGGTAACAGAACAAAAACAATAAATGATGGTAGCCGAGGTCATGTTTTCTCGGTTTGTCAATGACCATTTTGTCGTCATTGCCACTGGGGCTTGTTCCATGAAAGATTTAGCTTCAGTTGGGAATGGACTCCAGCAAGCATTGTAACTCCGAGAAGTCGATGTGCTCTCAAGCTGGTTTGTTCAGTAAAGAAGAGCCGCTACCTGTACCCGCTCGTTTTGTAAGGAGCTTGGCGCTGCTGTGCAGCTTCTTAGGATCACTAATTCTGGACTTTGCCCAAGAAAGTACGCATTACTGAGGAACCGATCTGAGCGGCCCGTTTCATTAAAAGCCTCGCACTGGGTCGTGGCTGGTCCTATGAGTAGGGCGGTCGAAGTCGGCCATTTTGTTTTTGGATCATTGATTTTTTCGTGCTGAACGTCCAAGTTTAAATTTTTTTGTGAAATTTAATTTGTGAAATAAAACTCAAATTAATAGATCCTGAAACACTCAGTATCCTAATTCCAAAAGTTTGCGAGAACTTCAACTACCTTTTCATATTCCACGGAACGTTCGGTTGCGACCTTGCCTTGAGTTCAAAATTGACCCCACGCAAAATGGACGGCACCCACAAGCTGAGTGACCAAGCTAGCCGTCTTGCGAACATAGGATAGTTCCTATCAAGGTGTCTTAAAGGAATGTTTACACAAAAATAAGGTCAAATTGTAGGAATCCGGACGACTCATATTTTTATATTTTCGGTATAAGTAAAATTTTTAATTAAATTGGAAATTTCTCATCACAAAAAATCATATTTTTATCCGGTTTTATGAGCTCCAGCAACCTCGCTCTTAGTGTGAGCGTGAACACTTATGGAAATATTAACTACGTAAGCACGTTTTGGAGAAATCAGCCTAACTGCGCGCGAAAGTCGTAGCATATAGGAACCACGTGACTATAGCTTTGTAATCAATTTGACCATGATGGAAATGCTTGTAACTAAATAAACCCAGCACACCTGGCGTAATATCTTTATTAAAGTCGCATATAATACAAAAAACATCGCGTTGGATCAAATATAAGAATCATGTATTTGTATCATGGGTGTAAACGTTATGAATAGTGTAGTGGTTGCACCTTGTTGCCGACTGCGTATGAACACAGTCAAACCCAATGCGTTCGGATAGAATAGACTCTTAACTTCGGTAGGAGTTGGGTGACTTTGGCGGGTGATTCAAAAACTGAACACGATCAGCATTTGACAAGGAATTCAGGATTTTTATTGGTTTGTGTTCAAACAATTTATAACTTATCTAAAACGCCGTAATGTTGCAGAGGGTTTATTATATCTGTTAGCCAAGGACAGCGCGATCAACTGTATTAAATTAGCCACACTCACTTTCTCTTTGCTTTGGGAAGATCTGCTGAGAAGGATGTTCAAGCATTTTTAAACACCTTCAAAAGTTTAAGATGATACTAAATCCTGCTTTTATGTTTTAACCAATTCTTGCACTGTCACCTATTGGCGTCAATCTTCCAAGTTAAAGCCAGGAATCAATCTAAAAACTCATGCTCCCTATGTTACACACTGGACATTATGCTCCTTGTCGGGTGGTCTTTTGCCACAGTTGCCGTGTAATACGCTTAAAGCGAAAGTCACGTTTGCCCGAAAGAATTTTTCCAATTTTCCACCAAACGTTTGAGGGTTGTCGAGGGTTACAGAAAATTATTTTGTTTCAGAAAACTGAACGAGGAAGTCGTTTCTGTTAATTGACCAAAACTGGCTTCATAGCAGAATTTGCCCATAGCAAAAAGTATGACCCACTTGGACCCGCTAAGTGTATCATTCCACATCAGACACATAAAGGCTGACTTTAGTACGTATTTTTCCATACCGACATTTTTAGAAGAGAATTTTTCAAGAAAAATACCATTCGCTGAAATCAAGGCCAATGTCATTATCATTTTGATTTTACGCGTGCATGTATTTAAAAATACGCTTAAAATAATGTTCCATTTAACGCGTGGATTAGTTCAGCCACAGGGCGATAAACTGCGACTGCGAACGAGGCGACTTTGAGCATTTCAGAAGGAAAATGTTTATTTCGCCTAAAATGTCCCTTTGTATAAAAACAAAGACCAAAACAAACTATTTGTTGACACTTTTCAACACGTGAGAGAATTCTTTTCCCATAACTCCACAGTCTTTGAGCCAGTTATCATGTCTCCTTTTTCGTCTGCACAGAAACATACATCTCCGCTACACTGAAAAATGAAGTAAGAATAGTATTAGAAATTTTCTACGAATTCAGAGCGGCCAAACCAGGGCCAGTGACCAAACATTACTCGAGACTAGATTTGAAAATTGACCAATCCAGTGGCACATTTTCAAATTGCACGCGATCCGATTGATCAGTTTCCAAATAGAGTTTCAGTAGAGTAAACGTTATTGGCCGAAGCTCAAGTGAGTAAACCTCGACTCATCCCCTAAAGCACACGAAAAGAATCACCACGGGCACCAACAAAACGAAAATCGACTTAGGCCTTGTATTCTCATAAAAGTGGTCTCATACTTCTCAGTCATTACGTAATACGATTCCATTTCTTTTACCAACTAGAATATCGAAACCATCAGCGACTCAAGAAAACTTTGGGGTTGGCCAAACCTAAAATTGCGAAATCGTACACAGTGCATGGAGTTGTCACCTCGTTTGGTAAAAATTCAAGATCGGACGAACATATTTTAAAACCCCAAAGCGCTTCGTTTAAGAATTCAGTGGCATTGGCAGGTAAATAGAGGCGAAATACTCCATATTAAAAAAATGCTTTGGGACCCGTACAACTTCTGTCAAAAATAATTTTTGATTCAGACAACTTACAAAATTGTCCTCTAATGTTTTCTTAGTTGCTCGGCGACGGAAACTATTCTTTTCAGCGGTGCTCGGTAATTAGTATTCAGTTAGACAACCCTGCACATAAGGCGGCCATCATCCTCCATAGCGGCCAGGAACGTAGCCTGGCAGCGTTACGTAGACGTGAGAACCTCCCAAAAACGCAAGACCATGCACGCAAGCCTTCACAAGATATCAACCTGCATCGCAAGCAAAACACTTGTCCACACTAACTTAATTCGTTGAGATTATTGGGTCTAAGGCCACTTCGAAGCCTGTGTAGCTCCCCTCAGATGGGGTGGGTCGGGTTTGACGGCAATTTTGTGGACTAAATGGGAAGTAATTGTCATAAATGGTATTTAATAGTTCCTTGAATTTGTTTTGAGTAAACTGAGTCCAGAAATTTGGCCAGTGCCCTTTTCTACTAGGATACTTAAGTGCCGTCATTTTGAGAGCACAAGTCAATATGTTGATTCTTGAATTCATGGCGCGAATCCAGGGACTATTCAGACCAGTGGAAATTGTTAAAAATCTAGTTGTTAATTACATACTTTAACCTGAATTTTTGGAGTCTATAGTGAAAGAACATTCGGGTGATGTCTCCGCCACAACTGTGCAAAACAAGAGCTTTGATTAACCCAGGCCGCCCGGCAGTGATAAAGGTCGTCTTAGTCCTTGTGGTAGTGTGGTCGCCTTAGTCCTTGCGTCTATGGAACTTAGTTCCGGCCTGTTCTATAGTTGGATATGCAGTGCCGTAGTGGTAAAATTAGAGGTAAGTAGGCGCCCAAAGGCCACCGTATCACCTTGAGCACTGAACATAACTTACGGTGCGTAGGCGCTACATTCAAATGCCAAAAGGTGGTTGGCTGCGCCTACGTGCGCCTACGTCCCACTACAGCACTGCTGGATATGGGGTTCTGTCACAGGTTGATTTCCTTCGTCGAATTTCATTGGGCCCTCCGATTTCATAAGGATTTTATTGGCCAGTTGCAGGGTAGTTCATCATCATGACTTCGACTTACCAGGGAAGCGTTCCGTAGAAGCAACGCACTCGTGAGTGTGGTGAACGCGTGCTTCGCTTTAATGCCTGGTGATGTCTCGAGAAGAGTTTCGTGATTTGGCGTTTTTGTGAATTTCTGTGAAGTGCACGGAACTCGGCCCGTGCAACATGCTCGTTAAACACTAGGCTTTCACGAGACCTTGCTTTATCGCTATAAACTTTGTCTAAGAACGCTCCCCCTACTTCAATCACAAACCACGCGCAACACTAACTTCCTGGCTAAAATGTCAGTTGACAGCCATTGAAAAAACATCGCCATAGTATTCCGTATGTCGAGGGCTTCACACGACCTCGACGTCAGACAGTGAGTACTGGGAACCAAGTTACAGTTTTGTGTTCAGCTCCTACTGGCATAAAGTGTAGAATTGGGTGAACAACTGTGACATCTGGTGCCGCGATCTAATTTTTTATTCAAACTCGAACATTTTCCTTTCTACTTTGGTATGAAGTCAAGGTCTTTTATTCCATGCACAAGTATATTACGATTCACGTGGATGACTGTAGTCCTATTTTGCATTGGAAGACCCCAGAATTAAAGCATCAAGTTCGAGTTTGAGCTCGATATCTCGTGTTTTACTCAAAATCTCGAGTTTTTACTCCAGTGTGTTGTTCGAATCTAGGGGTCAACAAGTGTAACTTTAGAATAGACAGTGGTTGGTATAATTCATAATCAACTCAAGCAAAAAATTATAATTACTTTTTATAACTGCAAGTTGTCGAAATCAAAAGCTAGTATTTTGTGGTAGAGGGCAGGTTCACAGCAATTTATTTCCTGATAGTAGCAAGGAAATGTGTGTTCTGCCAGGTGAAAGAATTATTCATTTCGTCAACTCATGCTGGACACTTTGCAACCAAAAAGTTGCTCGACCTACCCGTATCTTTTCGTAGTTTCCATTCGACGAACACCGGAACATTTTGCCAATCAGCATCGATTTCATGTATTCATGTTGAGCACGGGCACATTCTGCAACGATTTAAAAACGTGTTGATTGTCTTCAATGAACGTGACATAGACGCCGTCCTCTTCGTGACGATTTCGTTTTCTAATGAAAGCGTAGCTTTTTCTTCACGGAATACGACTTCTGTCTACACATTCCACTGAAAAACAACCAAATACGCAACTTTTTGAAAGCGCGGAGTTTTTAAAGACCTATCCGCACGACTATTTTTTTTTCATTTTGAAAACGCATCTTTTTGCGTTTTCAAAAATATTTTCGTCCACATTTATATGCTAATGCGATCGTGACGTCAGCATTTTTAAAAATTTCCGTTTTTGTTTGTCAGTGGATACGCGTAACTGAAGACGTATGCGTAAAGAAAAAGTTGCGTTTTCAAATGAAAACGCAATGGCGTGAACGGGACCAAAATCGCCGTTTTCCTTGAATTCGTGTAGACTGGCGAAAACTTTTTAAAAACACCGTATTCACTGTAATCGTGAGAACGGGTGAAAACTCTGACTTAATGATTGTATTAGTGTATTCGTGTGGACGGAAACTTTTGTGAAAACGCAATACAAAAACGATTCCGTTTTCAGGCGTATTAACATATTTGTGTGACTGGAAAACCGATAGGTGTAGACGGAAAAGGACTTGAAAGCGCGAAGAAAAGTTGCAGTTTCAAGATGAAAAGACAACCATGTGTGCAATTGACCTGGGGATCTTCTAGATCGCAATGATCAGAAAATCAAAAGTGTTGTTTTAATTCTCCTTCTTTTCCACAATTCAGATAGGAAAGATTGTACTGTCAATTGAAAGATAGTACTGGAATAGAAACATTTTGTTAGTTAGAGATAAGTAAATATTTGAGTTTTTACTAGCAGGTCATAAAAAGTAATTCAAGTGCGGTGGCCATGTTGATGATTCACAAGAATTCTGAAAAAAATGACGTTATGTTGAAAGATTATTATTTGGGAATATGTTGATTATTAGCAATAAATTCATTTATGGAGTTTTAAACTGCAAACAGCTGGAAAGGGGTTTCCTTAAAATGTATTTCTCCACATGAACAAATGCCTGTTTTCAACATTCGTAGTGTATTGTTGATTTAGTGAACAATTTAAGCTACACAAATGTATGAACACTGTCACTACAGCTTAGTCAAGATGTTAAATAACACCAATTATGTTGCGAATGCTTACTGCAATCCATGTCATCAGCCTCCCACCTGGCGGCGCTGTAGTTCAATATTGGGTCACCTTCAGCCGAGACACACAAGCATCTGGGTAGGCGTTGGAAGTCACGTGAGGAATAAAGCAGATTTGTCGTTTCCAGTAATTGACGCAAAGTGCGTAAAATGTAAAAAAAAATGTTTAAATGTCAGGACTAAACACAATTCTACTGGCTGATCAGTAAATAGAGTAAACGAGACAAGAGAAAGCATAAATAATGCACAATGCCACCGTTTTGAGTTGAACCCCCCCCCTAAAATTCTCTCGGATTCCATTTGGCTCATTGTTCGGGGTTGCGAATGTCTGACAGGCAAAATCCTGGCTAATACTCTGCCCTGCCCCCCGCCCCTAACTCAAAATCCTGGATCCGCTTCTGCATAGGAATCCGAGCATTACTGCTGTAACAGATCACCAAGAGTAGACAATCACACCGAATCCTGATCACCGTTGGAGAACTATCGTTGGAGCGAATTCAAATAAAGGGCTGAAGCATGTTGTGGGTATTTAACCTTACTGAAGATTGACAGGACTGCAGGCGAAGACCGTCTGCTTCAGATATAAAACGATATCACCTAGATCCTATGCACTGCTTCATACTGTAAGACCCGTCCTTGTCACAGCTTGGTATGTGCACGCCACGGGGATATGGCTTGCCGCTGGATATCTGGGTCTTTATTAATACCACTTTCTCTGATACCTCCATCGCACACGTACCTAGTGGGAAAATTATCACGAATCATAGTAAAAAGATAATTATATCACGACCATTTCCTTAGTTTTATTCCTTATGTAAAAAGGCCCTGAATTCTGGACCATTGTGTTACTAAAGAGGGCCTGTCCTTAGACAAACACCTGACACGCACAATCCTCACTTGCAGCAAATGTAAAAGTGGCAATACAGAGCCTTTGGTGCCCCTCTGTAGAGGGCGTTCCAACCCGGCGCTTCATGTTGTTAAAGAGGTTATGAACCATCTTCCGTCACAAATACTATTTTTCGACTTACTGTTATTAAATTGCCCTGACAATGGTTGCATAGTCAAATTAGCGACGATGTTTCTTGTTGGAAAGGACTGACAGTTCAGCATTGTTCGAGACCAGACTTTACAATTTGACTTGTCAAGGCGGGTCCTTTTATGAGCATAGTTTGACGTCAAGCAATAACGAATTATTACCTTTTCAGGCACGTAAATCACTTTCGATTTGATTTAAAAACCGAGATCGATTAGTAATTTCATGGTTTATAGGAGTTCAGGCGGGACGGACTCAGTAGCCACTGAATCGTCAAACTTACGTTTTGCATTGACAGAATAAGCCTTCAGTAATTGTAGTGTTTCGTTGCAAGTGGGTGGGGACTTTCGGTCACGGGACAAACGTCGGGGACAGAAGTATCGGATTTCCGTGAAAAGTTTCGTCAAAAACTAATCTATAATCAAAAGAACTTACTGCAACAAATTCCTGACGTCTTGGATGATTATTGTAAAATCGAAGAACTTTACATGTGTTGGTTTTAGCTTATTTTTTACGTAAAATATGTGGTAACATTCGCGAACAGTTGGCGATGAACTTGAAATCGGACAGTTTCAAAAGAGCCACCCGGCTCTTACTGTGAATAAACTCCTTGTACTACCGGTACGTCACAAATATGTTAACTGGAATTGGGCCAGAATTGAACTTTCTGCTTGGTTAAAACGCAAAAGTAAAAGGGGAAATTCCCCTATAAGAAATGAGGTAGGCCTAAGGATGTGCACAGCCTCGTAAACTTTTGTCTCAAGCGAGGTAAGCGGTCGGGATACACACTGGCTCAATTCGGACGGTGGCACTGTACGGCCGGGGTGTATTGCCTATCCTATGCTATTCTACGTGCAACTAAAATACATAAACAAGTTGTCTTTGCTACAGATTTGCTTATTTTTAAGTAAGCATTAAGCTGGTATATGTAGCTTAGATTCCATCGACAATCTTCACGTTCAACGCCAGCGAGTAGTCGGCACACTCGTGTAAACCAATATTTCTTGGGGTTGATCGGATTTGGAAATGGAACGAACTCTATTGCCCAAGAATATTTACTCCCTCATTTGCACAATGCCCATTGACATCTGTTATCCATTTTGCCTCGAAATGCACCTGTGCCGGTACCATAATACAAAGAAGTGTCTGCTAACCGTTGACAAACGTTCACGGTCACATGACCACACTTCAGTCCTTGTCCGATTGGTCGTTGACGCTTCGATGAACACCTGGCGACTGTTTAATTGTCTCCAGGAATGGTGTTACACGACCAGAATAGCAAATATTCTATATTCAAGGTGCCTACACGGTTAACGGACTCATAAACACGGCCTACGGACGCATGGACACGACTCACGGACCTGCAAACACCGTCCACTGGCTCACAAACACGGGAACGGACTCATAAAACACGATCCACGCATCCAAATACACGGGACACGGACTCGTATTCCCGAGGAAATACGGTTAACGGACCGCCAAACACGATTTACGGGCAAAATATGGAGATGTCAACTGACCCAGGAAGCCGCGATGAGTCCGTGACTCGTGTTTGGCGGTAACCGTGTTTCCTCGTGAATATGAGTCCGTGTCCCGTCATTATTTGGGTGCGTGGATCGTGTTTTGTGAGTACGTTCCCCGTGTTTGTGAGTCAGTGGACGCTGTTTGCAGGTCCGTGAGTCGTGTAGTTTAGGTACCCTGATATTCTGTGAAGCAGTAAGCGCTCCCCAGGCTCCGATCAATAAAAATAACCAGAAATTACAAAAGTCTACCCACGGCGTTCACACTTGAAAGTGAGTGGATTGCAATGCAATTTGTTTCCACATTCAGCGTCGATCTTGTCCATCAAACAGCTTTCGCCTTCTCCTGAAATAGAGAAGTTTTATTAATGGTTACTCGATTGCTCTTCACTTCCACGCCTACGTGGGTTGTTCGTGTATGTCTTGCCATATGGGCTGCGGTTCATCCGGCCGGGTTATCCGTGTAGATATAACTGGATGGCGACTTCCAGCTTACAAACCAACCGTGCTGAACCGTTCATGTGCAGCCATGCATGCCTCTTGTGTCGCATTCAACCTCTATTAGCATTAGTCTGGTAAACAACATCTAGCTCTTTAGTGGCCCGCGGAAGAGATGGCGTAGCCTCGTAGTGCAGTTGTTCCCTAAACTGTAAGATAGGCTATAATGCCTATAGACTAGACTAGACACCCTAAGCCATTATTGCTCATCATTGGTGATAAAAATGAGGTTGAGTAACTTAGCAACGAAGATTAGGCCACTCAACAAGTGTAAACATTGACCCCAAATTGTCAACGTCTTTTGGCTCTACTGAAGTTGATGTAAGTTATGTCGCTCAGTCACCTCAAGTACTAATGTATTTTGATTTTGTTATAATCATTAAGAACTGACAAAGGTCTTTCTAATGATATGGCTCTTATGCAATGCGGGTGTAAAACGGCGGAGTTGTGAAAAGTTTTAATGACAGTAAATTGCATAGCAAGTACACGCACGGGAACAAACGAATGCAAACAACTCTCACGCATGCGCGACGCAACCTCAGAGATCGGAGTTGGCATTTCCTGATGTGCATCAGCCAAATTATTTCAATCTGTTACCCTTCAAGGGTTTAATCTTTGTGAAATCACTGAGAATTTCACCTTAACACAACTTACTAAACTTAACGTGAACAAGTAGATTGGCAAGAATGAGATACCTTCTAGATTACTGAAACTCGCGGGACCGTTGATCTCTAAATCGCCTCACATTTATTTTCAACAAATCGTTGGAAACTCAGTCCAAAGAAGGCCAAAGCCGGTGACACCAATTTTTAAGGAAGGCGATAAAAATCTTCATTGTAAACAATTATCGTCCAATCTCAGTGATCCCTGTATGTATATGTACAGTTATGGAAATTTTAGAAAGAGGTGTACACTCATTACTGTACTCTTGTTTAAAGTTAAACAATCTTTTATTTGTTGAAGTCAGGGTTTCGCCCCGCGCACTAGTCTACAGCTACTTCCCTTCTTGACATAACTTACTATTTACTTGACAACATGGACAATGGTAAAGTTACTGGTGCAATCTTTCTCGACCTAAAGAAAGCATTCGATAGAGTTGACCAAATAGATTACTGTTCAAACTTTCTAACTGTGGTGTGTGCGACGCCGAACTCGACTGGTTCAGTAATTGTAATCAGAATCAACAGTCACATACCACTTGATGTGACCTGTGGTGTCCCCCAGGGGTCGATACTGGGCCTGTTGTTATTACGTGTGTATGTAAGTGATTTATCTACGTCAGTGGAACAATGTGGAATTAGTTTGTATGCAGACGACACAGCCCTCGTCCTTGCCGCCAAATCAATAAACGAAGTCAAGGAGATTTTAGCAGACGAAATTAATCGTGTTTATGCTTGGCTTGTAGAGAACAAACTGTTGATAAACCAAGGTTATGACTATTGGTAGCAGACAAGAGACTGACTGTGTTGTCACCAATCAACATTGCGATAGCTGCCAACGGGACCCAGCTTGCAAGCACAGAGAAATATAAATATCTAGGCGTTATGATTGATAAAATTTCACTGATTATGCACGTAAAAAGTTTCACAGCGAATTGGGCTTTTGTACAGAGTCAAGAACTATGTCAATCAGGCTACTCTGAAGACTCTGTACAAGAGTCTAGTTCTACCAAACTTTGATTACTGTGATGATGAGTGGGGTAATGTACATCATACCTCCAGGATAGACTTCAAAAATTACAAAACAAGGCTGGGAGGCTGATAACCAATTATAGTATCCTTTATAGTGAATTTCCCATTACTAACCTCCTCGATACACGTCGATCGCTGGTGCAGCCAGGTTAGTAGGCATGCCTTTCATTTAAACCTTGTGGTGCACAAACTTAAGCTGAACTTACACCAAAGTACCTCAGTACTAAATTCAAAGCAGTCAGAGATTCTCACAATTACAGTTCTAGAGTGAGTGTTTCAGGCTGCCTGGTGCCAAATAAACCTGAAAACAATTGCGACAAAAGTGCTTTTGCCTAAAGATGCACCATCGCTTACAACGGGCTGGGAATTACCGTCACGAACGCGCCCAAACGTCTTTAAACAGACATACTGGGACTTAGTGAGAGGATCGGGACTGTAGGCCTCAGCTCATTATTATTTTACTCTATTTTATCTTGTTTATTCATCTAATTGTACATAGTAACTAATTTATTACTAATTTATTTATTTTATTAATCTTTCCACTCTAATTATACATAACTTTCTGTATTTTATTTCATGTAATTATTTACGACTGGGCCCACTTGAAAATCAGTGTATTCACTGAAATGGTCACCCAGTCTTTTTAAAGAAGTTTAAATGAATAAATAAATAAAATTCTATGGCTGGTGTAAGCTCGTAGTAAATGTGCAGTACTGATATCAATGTTACCCAGACCTGCCGGCTCGTCGATATTATACTGCTTGCAAAATATTTTATAGTCCAAAGGATAAAAACGAACAAACACAACGTTGTTTGTGGTTTCTCTACAGCCTTTCAATGCTAAAGTTTCGACACCCATCAAGCTAGTTAACTCACAAGACTATCTTAGTAAGAAAGTCGAGGCAGTCTGTATCTTGACTATTTTATGGCTTCTATGAATCCGAATGCACGCTTGAAGTTGGAACTAAGCTATCTGCAATGTTTACAATAGAGGCTCAGGCACCAGGTGGCGATGCTCTGCGTGAACTTGGAATCCTGCTTAATCTCAAGGTCGCGCGTGCGTGAACTTGGAATATACAAGGAAACATAACAAGTTGACGTTGTAGAAAATTAGCACTGCACCGAAGTAAATTACCTGTTAATAAAATAATCTAAATTTTAACCCAGCTTTATTGTTTTCTGCAATAGTGGAATATAATGTGCCCATATTTCGAGAACCAGTTTTGATACCCGTTATTCAGTGGAGAAAACTAGTTTTCAAAAGTCGACCATTTCCGGCTTATTTCATTTATAATCTTCTTCATCAAACAATAATCGATTAACAATTCATATACTTCTCTGGTTCTGTGAGGCCAATAATTACGAAAAAAATCTTTACACTGAACAATTTTTACTTGATTGACATAATGAATACTTAATTCAGATTTCACGCATACACATTCTTGAGACTAAGCAGAATTCCAAGTTCACGCACAGCAGCGAGACCATCTTGTCTATGATTCAGCTCTGTACTTAGTGGAAATCGACATTTCATGAGTCTAATAGAAAATAATTCGGCAAAAAACAACTAACGCGAAAGCGAAGCAGAACTGATTAAATGCAGAATTGGTTGCTTAGCATTAAATTTTACATCCGATTTGAAGGCAATGGCATGCTGTTTTCGCACCTGATTACATGTGGAAATAACCTGAATCTAAGTATGCAAGAAAATAGGCTACGACGTGAATCACACTTTCCCAGCACCTATCGCCATCTTTTGAACGTTGTGAGAACGAAAGTGCTTCTCTAAATTGGATAAGAGAGTTATTCATGGTATCATCTGTGTGATTTTTAAGCGCATTAGTTTAAAGCCTTATCCGGAAATTGCTCTGACAGATTTCTGTCGTCTGAGTACATCTGTTCGAACCACCAGCCTAAGTGAGGACAACTTTACACGCATACCAAAAGAAAAAAACGTTAGCAATATGGATTCCAATTCGTTCGCTACCTAACATTCATGCTCTGTTTGCATCAAAATTGACACACCTTACTTTCAGTGGGCGAAACATTCAAAGTCGCATACCTAACGGCGGGTTTGGTGACGTCGAGAGAGTCACTCCGAAAACGGCGAATAATATTAAGAGCATCTTAACGGCAAACAGGCTTACGCTGTAGCGGCCAATGAGCTTGAGCCTTTTATACCACAGACGACATCATGTGTGATGCAGAAGAGTCTACGGTAAATACACGACGTGGTCTTGTGGGAGTAATTTGCTTCCAAATTCCATTGTCAAGAAACATTTTTAAATAAATGTCATGCATCGGTATTACTTAAGATTATTTCGACTCTATCGGGTGAACTTTAATTGAGCGGATCGCGTTTCATGACAGGTATACTAATGTTTTGCCGGAAAATTGTACCCTGTTTAATAATACTGGAACCTCGGAGAAACGACAGCTGGATGCGTTATCTTCGATATACAACGTCTGTTGACTTTGTTTCGAGTTCCTTGGGTCCCCATCCTGTATGTTTAAGTTAACCTTTAGCAGCAAATTCCTTATGAATTTAAGATGGTACTTAATTCAGGAGTGGTTATCGAACCCTTAGATACCAAGGACCGCAAAATCTTACCACAGAATGGCTTTTACTACTTGTGTGAAAATGAAACCACTTTTAACAAAACACTCACAAAGCACCGCAGTAACACCAGCCACGCACAAAAAACCTGAACACGTGCAATTTTTACAAAAACCTTGTGGTGCGTGGAGTTCTTGCGGTGAGAAATAAGGTTTACAGTGTGGGTGGTCAGAGTTAATACGTTGCGTGGTAAGTGTTTTGTAGAGAGTGGCAAGGGCGCTGCTCTCATGGGATTTCTTAACCTCAATAACGTTCTGCATCCAGTGGTAACGGTCCGATTACCACTCTCCGCTGAAATGCATACGTCACAGTATAGAGCGGCAAAGGGGTTAATCGAAACGTTGCGACCGACAGTGGATAAGCCTTGCCACGAGAGCGTTACCGTTTACCACTCTCCGGCAACAAAAACATACCACGCATCGTCCAAAGTTTTACCACGCACAACTAATTCTTTCCAATTAAGCACACTTTCATGCATTCTGAAATTTGAAAGTATGAAATGTTTTACCAAATAACTTGTGACGATCAGTGTATATGCATATATATGGAGTGGGAATATGTTGCAAACATTTGAAGTCTTGTCAGCACGCCATCTGTTGGCCACATCACGTGACCTAATGAATATAAGTCTGAAACGATGGCGTGCTGACAAGACTTTTAAAAAATGTTTGCAATATAATTTCACTGTTGCGAGAACTTCCAGAATAGAGCGTTGATGAATCGTAATTCCCCATACAGCACCATGTTTCGGAGTACAAAGTAAAAGAACGGCTTTGCAATGAAGCAACTAATCGCAGAAACTATACTATGATTGTATTAAACTACACTTGGCCCTCGTTTACTACGTAAGCCAATACTGCGTGTCGCCAAACGACTAGAGCGACGTCTTTCGTGAATATGCTTGGCCCTAACTACAACACTTGCGTAAAACTTAGTTGTGTGCCATTTTGTCGCGTTCATATGTTTGGTATCTGAAAAGAATCCACTTTATGAGAAAATAATGACATTAGACTGATGCAACTGTCATAGTTCAGCGTTAACTTAAACAGAAACAAATTTGCTGTTTTGCGTCAACGTTGGACAAAGCAGCAGAGGTCTTAAAGTGACAGTATCGGCGACAATGTTGTATATTGGAGACCAGCCCCAAGACGGACTCGAACCCATGACGACAACAGAGGTCAGAGTCAGACGCTTTGTAAGTGGATAAATGTGGTAAGTAACTGAATTTTTGTGGCTAGGTCACCGGCTTCTTCAGAATCATGGCTGGCTGTAGTCAAATTGCTTCCGGAGAACAAAATGACGTCAGCCCGTCAAGCCAACGCACTGGAGCTGGCCTCAAGCAACAACAAACTGTCCCTGCAGAAATCTTTTCTTGTCTGAGTTGAGAAATTAATAGCAATTTTATAACGGTAAAATGGTGTAAATCGATAGGCTAATTTGTCAGAGGGCACTTAAAGGTTTAGGCTTAGTGCAGTTTTAGTGGAAATGTGAATGGGGCTTAACTGATGGAAAATAACGAAAACACAGAAGTAGTTTCTGTGTACACGAGGAAAGGGTCTGCATAACATCAATGTTCTCAAGCACAAAAGATTAACCACTTAGCATCGTCTACTTTACCGTCTAATAAAAACGATAGTGAAACAAAACGATGAAGATGAAGGCGCCGCCCTGGGCTTGGGCAAAAAACGCACCTTGGGATTATTCGTGGGAGGAGCAAATTCCTTTTTGCACTATGAGTAAAGCGCCTCACTACGACTGCTGAGGTTGTGGGTTTGAATCTGTCTCGAATTGGTCTCAAATAGACAATATTGTCAACAATAATGTCCCTTAAAAGGTGTAATATATAGAGAATCCTACACGAGTCTCAGGTGTATGACATGGGCAAAACCTCTTTGAAATTTCTAGGCCTCGGGATTTTGACGAAATTTCCAAGAGCCCATGTCATAAATCTGAGACGAGTGAAGGATTTGTTTTCTCACATAAACCGTAAAAACAATATTTTTGTCGAAAAACTCGACGTGTCTAAAACGTTCAACCACACGACGCAACGTTTGTAACACACGCTTGCGCAATGTAAAGTAATTCAGTATGTTACTTTTTGTTAAATGGGTTTATTTAAAGCTTAACAATTATAAATTGCATTCAGCTTTTGTAACAAATATTCAAGTTAAAATCTAATAAATAGTCTTTGAAGTTGAATGAGCGTGGATCTAGAGTTCGCCGCCAAAGATGGGTCCGTTAAAGAAGTTGTAGTTTGCATGTCCTTCCGACTGGGAGTACGTACAGTTGCAACACCCGATTTGTCACTGCTTCTCGGAATTCCGGCATTGTTTGGGTTGGCGCGCGTTCGGTTGTTTTAGTGTTTTGCAAACGATAAAATGTAAGGCGTATGGATTTCTACTTTGCACTAATTTGTGATTCGCTCATGTAATATAAAAAATACGTACTCGGTGTTATTAACCAGTCGTGTTGTAACACATTCCAGGTCATGAGAGAAAATTCGTATTTAACTAACCGTATAATTATGTTTAGTTTAAAGTGACCAAGAATCCGAAAACAGACTAAATTTCATTCTTCAAAGCGGTTCTCTGCAATTGAAACAGAAATCAAACTGTTCACCAAGTATGTACAGTTTGATCACAAAGAATTTCAATTTCTGCTGAAATCAAAGCATTTGATTTGTGCTACAAAAACAGTGAAGCTGACTAGAAATTCTGGCAATATTCAAAATGAATACCTCTCACCTCAAGAAGTAGATTCGCCATGATTTGTTTAAAATGTATTTTGATTTTTTGCGTTCCAGACCTCTTTAAGTGTATAGGCAATTTTGATATATTGTACCAAGCAAATGCATCGTATAGCCAATACTTAGCTCTTAAACAAGGTTAGTTTACTGACTAATGATTCATGTTCTTTAGTTAGTGCGACTGACCTTGTGCCTGCTGTCAATCGTGAAATGAAAAGTCGCCAATGAGTTGTGATTGAGCGTGTAAAAACTGAATAAGTGTTGATGAAAAAAGAACTACAGCTTGTTATAAAAGAACTGTACTAGTGATAAAACGAATATATTGAAGGTAAATTTACGGTGAGAAAATCATTTTTCGAAATCAGTCCCAACGCGTCATTGAATTCAAATGTCTCTTGTCGCAGACGAAAGGACTCAACTAGCTGACCTATATCACACTTACTAAAATGGCGGAGTACTTGAAGTGTATTTAACAGATAAAGTAAACGGTCAGAATTTCAGCTCGTCTGGGAGACAACGGCGAGATTTACAGTAAAATTACAAAAATACAACGATTTTATTGTTTTACTGCTCTTGTCAAAGCTAATAATTCAAAAAAGTGTATTCCATTCAATAATTTCAAATAATCACAAAATTACGTTTTTTCGGCAGTAAACCGATAACGTCCCCTTAAGAGTTTTTGTCTGAGAACTTTCGACATAAGCGGGAACATGACATATTACAGACCTTTTGACATATAACTTATTTACATGATTGATTAGTAGTCTCAATTCAAAGCACGCATCGCCTCACGGAAAACGAGAACACCCACATCTACTTAGCCCACACTGGCAAGCGGAAATGCTGTCATTTTCTTTGAATTGATTCAGAAACATGTGGCAATAAAATAATTTGCTCGAGTAGCTCTATTTTTTGTGAAATTAAGAAAGTGCAGTACATGTACTGATTCTTTCATACACTATATGTAAATTTAATTATCGTTTTTTGCGCCTACCTACCACGTTATGAGTGAAAACGGGCAAATTTTGAGGCTTTATCAATATACTGGCATAGTGAATTAGTACTACTAATGTATAAAAACGCTTGTGGACAGCTTCTTCATTTTGATGAAAAAATGCCACCAAACATGCCAGTCTAACGTACAGAATGCAACCATAGCTGATGCCTTGAACTGAAGCGCATTCACTCAGTATACTTACTATAAACCATCTCAAAATCGATGATATGAATCACTGCCAAGACCTTCGTTGGATGCCAGGATATGTATCCGACATCATCCGTAAACAGTGGCTTTTCTTGTTAAATAGTGAAGCGAAAATGATTTTGAGCTCCGTCAACTCACCAGGCTTTTGCTGCCCGTGATCAACTTGTTTTCAAACACAATGGAATATTTTTGATGAGATCGAGATCCTGCGATTGAGTGGAAAAAACTAATTGTTTCCAGGGAGGTTGAACTATTAGGAGTTGTTCAAGACAGCAAGATTAATTGGAAATATCATTAAGGATATTTCAAACCTTATTTTTACAATATTTTGCGTATGTCTAACAAAATACCTTATCGTCATTCTCGGGGAATTTCAAATACAAAATATGTACCGTGTAGCGAGAAAAAATATTTAGCAGAACCACCTTGGAACCGTACAACCGCGTGCAAATTTGTTTACTACTTATCCGAGGTCAAAGGTTACAGAGCAGTTCCGTATGTACCCTCAGTCCTTTCATTCATCGCGTCACTATAATATTGAGTCAACGAGGTGTACACATGATAGAAAGATGCCGGGAAAAACGAAAACAAAACCTAGTTTTGATCCGGAGTGAGTTGTCCATCTGCATGCATACGACCGTTGAGAACGAATGCTCCGGGTAGCCTCACGCCTCTGTGACTTTGTGTTCACGAACATAGCGCGTTGTGAAAGGCGATAAATCCTCACCCAAATTCCTTAATTCGATACGTAAGTTGACATTTCGCTGTTTCGATCTCATCCTCGTGACGTGCTTTAACCACGGACTCAATTTCTGTTATCCATTTCCATGCGCGCACCCAGCCTAAAATGGGGGTGGGGCTCGAGTTTTTGAGAATGTGGACCTTTTACAAAGATTCACGGGGTACGTTCAGAGCTAGTGAATTGCGCATTTGCGGAAATTTGGCAGTTCCTGCCTTTATAGTGGACTTTTGTCTCGTTTTCTTTTTTGGGAGTTTTGGTTCTCTGGGGCCGACCTTTTTGCCCACTTCGGCAAATGGGGGGGGGGCGCCCCGAACCCCTGGGTGCGCCCATGATTTTGGTCTCTCGGCACGTGGTGTATATAACAATGAAGTGTTGACCTACTTTTAAGTAGGTCAACAGTTGGTCCTGCCTGTCGGAGTGGAGACGGTAACAAAATTGACGTTGAAGCGATAATTAAGTTAATTACGCACTGCAAATTCAGCTGACATTGCGAGTGAATTTTGAAATAACGAACACGGTTAAGGCATGTATAGGTTATATTGACCAAAAAAGTTTTCACAGAATAATTAACCGAACACCTTGAGATTTTCACGTGTCCCAACTTAATCGGCATTTTGTCGTCTTCGGCAAATCGACTTAATTTGAACTTAGGAACACGAAAACGGCTTTGTGAATTTTTTAGTTAGAAACATAACGTATACCGACGATGGGAATATGAAGTAGGTTGAAAATTGCCAAATGTTTTTAAGAGCGAATTTTGTGGCGAAAATGATCTGCCGCAAATCACTGAGCCGTGCATAGTAAGTAGGCCTATCGTGATGTGGTGCAGATGCTGGCTGTGTGAGCCAGTGAGGTACGTCATTATTACAAAGGTCACCTATTGGCTGATTTTTTGTATTCACATTTACAAGTTGTCAGTGAATACAACTGCACTTTATGTTAAAAAAGCATTGTCGTTTAGTTCCTGCGATGTGTGTGGCATTCTCTTTTAAAGGAGAATGCCACCCGATTTAATTAGTCTTTTTTACCGTCTTAATCGGTCTATATCCACATCGCCTCTTATACGGTCGACCTCACCTTGGCGAGAGGTGTCTCGTTAACCTGTGAGGAAGGTGAGAAACGACGCAGAGACGCCAGTGGTTCGTCTGCAGAGTGAATGCCGCTATATTGCGGTGCGTCGTTCCCGGTTGTCCGAACTATGAAGCTGTGAAGAAAGCGAGAATATCGTTTTTTCGACTTCGTCGAGAGCCGAAATGCTTAGAAAGTGGCTCCCGGTAGTGAAGAATGAAAGGTAGGCTGTTAATAGCAAGTATGAGGCCTTGAAACATCTCCGTGTCTGTGGCCGGCATTTCGTCGACAGTGATTTCTCTGACGAATTACAGCTTACCAAAGAACTATCCATACGTTCCGTTGCCTGTGCATGTTCACGGCGCCTCTCTGGTATTTCTTGATCAGTGTATTTCGGTTCGAACTGATAGCCTGTGAAACCTAACGATCCGACCCGTGAAGTCTTCGTCGAATGAGCTCTTGACTAAGTCGGGATTGGCGCCGGGCTAGTTGCCATGTATTCTGCGTTCTGTTTCAAAATGAATTATTCTCATCCTAACCAATGCTTACATAAAACTGAAACAAAGTCTGTCTCATTAGATACAATTTGTAATGCATTTGCAGTATTTGTGAATGCAAATGTTGAGAAGTCAGCAATGAATAAACCATTGCGTTACCGGCTTTTGATGCCGGCAATGAATAAAGGTATATTTACCGGGCACCGAGGCCGTGTGAGCGCATGCTAATTCTGTGTTTGCTGACAGAAAGTTGTTGTGAAACAATTACTCGATTTTATATGCTATGGTCACATCTTAGGGAAATCTTTATTTAGAAATACAAATATATTATTCAAATCATTGTTAATGTATAACCTTTGCCCTGACGGTCTGTGGAAGGGGAACCCGACTTCGCGGCCCCCGACAAGTAAGTGCCTAATTCACGTAAATAATTACGCGCACATTATTTCTTTGGCTCACTATTATCAGTGTTGAAGTGGGGCGTAGGCGCACGTAGGCGCAGCCAACCAACTTTTAGCATTTGAACGTAGCGCCTACGTACCGTAAGTTACGTTCAGTGCTCAAGGTGATACGGTGGGCTTTAGACGGCTACTTACCTCTACTTTTACCACTACAGCACTGACTATTATAGTCTTTTCGTGACTGGAGGTTTAGTTTCCAACTCAAGCTGGTTTATGTTCGTGCCAGTCCCGCCGGCCGCGATGGGCCTGATCGGGTTACGAGCCACTGGCCGGGATAACAAGCGTTTCGCGTGTTCAGAACTCAAAAATCACAAGTCTAAACAACGTAGGTTCTCTTGCCTGTATTTCACGGAAGAATACTTCGAATTTATCTCTGAACAGACCTCAAACTCCTGCTACAGACCTTAGTACTGAAATTGGCCTGCCGAACTTTGTAGGCTACCGTGTGTCCAAATACCAATAAATGCGTAACAGCAAAATAAAACAACAGGCTTTTATAAGAGCTATGCGTATTTGTAAGGGTTCTATATCGAAGTTTGGTGATTTATTGGTGTTAAACGATGAATTCAAGCAATAAGCTGACACCACTAACCCGTGTTGTGAACTGCTGAACAGACTGCGTGTGAAACCAATGACGTCATTGGATAATTTCAACACCTCTGTCTGCCGTCAGGTGTCAGGTAACGCAATCGAACGTGCCGTTATCGAGTAGAACTACTCGATCTAAATTGATACAAAATGGTTTGTTTTTTGGGTGGCATTTTCTTTTAAGGGCATGCAAAGGCATGTAACCAATACAATAAGGGTAATACAATTATCGGGTTTGAAACCTTAACCCGTGAAATGGATATCCATCACTTTTGATATTCAAGTGTGTCCTGGGTCAGTGGAATTTAAAACTTGTATCTTAATCTTAAGAAGGCGCAGCGTTTAGCTTATGTCGTGATTGCATCACCACTTCCTGGCACCATACGGCTGGAAACAGTGGAGGTGTTGGTGAATATAGAACCGATTGATAGCTGAGGTACTCCGAAGATCCTTTCGTATTGACCAGGCAGGCCCGGGGACTTTGGATTGCCAAGCCAGTTGGTACATCAGGGAAAACAAAGAGTCATGTTCACATATATGTAGCAGTGCTAGAAATGAACCTTCACTGTGGTGCATGATCGGGATGTAGTAAAAACTAAGAAAATTGAAAAAATCTTTGAATAAAAACGGAGATATGGAATATGAAGGGAACCTTAATATAAGCCCCATCAAAGGATACAGTGTTGGATAAATGGACTGGATGATGCAGATATTCCTACTTAATACACAACTGATATATCACCACCTGAAAAGTCTTTTGCTTCCTAAGCAGAGGCCTTTGCAAACACTAAAGGAAATAAAAATCGATAGACATCCTGTCGTCAAGCAGAACTTAAAGAAGTCAAATGATGTTTTGAAATCGCATATTCTCCAACTGTGTATCATTTATCTAAATAATTTAGGTAAGTATAATCGTATCACAGTAATTGCCTGGGCTCCATGGCGGACACATTGGAATCCAGAGTGATGAGGCAGCTGGCCAATTAACTAAAATTGGTGAAGAACTCGATTTTCAAGGACCAGAACCAAATACCTGTCCCTTATGCCCTTGCGTTTTAAAAATAAGGGACTGGTCATGCAAAGCGTTTTAGACTAACAGAAGTGACTGTAGAAGAACAAAAGAGCTTTTGGGTGGACTGAAAATGGTAATCCAGGTGACAACAATCAATGGATTTGTGGAAACCTAAACAGCAACAGGTCGAGAAACAGAAGTCTGCTGTTCGAAATGCTGGATGGCAGACGACATATCATATCGCCATGTCCGTCGGTGTTTCCCATACCAAAAGCATTGGAAAAGACGTGAACTAGTTTCATTGAAAACTTTCATAGATAGCAAAAGTATTTTAATACTGTTAAAACACGCAAAATTTCTCAAGAAGATCGGTAGGCTTGCTGATTAGGAGTAGTGAATTAAAGCATAGTATCTGTTGCAGTGACCCTGTAGAAGGCTTTAAAAACGTGTCGGCCTTTTTGGCAAAGCTTACTTCGCAAACTCCGACGCCACTGTCCTATTATTATTTTTATTATTATTATTATTATTATTGTTGTTGTTGTTGTTATTGTTGTTTTTTGTTGTTATCAAGCATAATGACTCAAACAAAATGACTAGTTTGTTGCAGGGCTGCAAAAATTGATGATTTAAATATTTTTTTTCGAGAGCACACACGACACCTGCCTGTAATGCACGATAGTCTGCTGAACGTGACACATTATAAAAGCTGTGTAATAAGTGAGCTATCCAAAGAAATAAAAAATGAAACTGTTGACAGAGACTTTCGATACAGATTAAGTTTGGCTTAGGTGAAAATAATCTTGAATAGCTCTGAAACATACAAATATTCGCATGCCTGTCGGGGAGGAGACAGTAGGTTGTTTGAATATTTTATGAAACATATAGCATGAGAGTGACTTTAATTGATCACTCAATTTCCTGAAAGAGAATGTAATTTTCTACACAACCTGAATATTGCCGTTGATAACAGGAAAATAAGTCGCTGAAACTTCAACTGCCGATGGGTAAATTTTGACTCTCCTCAGCATGTCCAGTCCGACGGCAAAACAGACGAAATTCAACTTTTTTAAACTAAAAGCAAAAGACACATGATGGCACTTTTGAAGCTTGTTCAACACATGATGAAATTGCACTGTGGAAAATCGATTTTTGTGACATGTCACGTTATTACGAGATATCATGTCTAATTTTTCCTGATCAGTGTTGTCACACAATGATACTTAAAGGGACATTATTGGCGAGAAAAAATGACTTTCTGAAATCGATCCTGCAACCTCCACTGTTGAAGCATAACGCTCTGCTGACAAGTTAAATCTCACACAGAACTTTAAGCGTATTTAACTCGAACAGTCGCCGGTCTTGGTTTCAGCGATGTCTAGCCGAGAACTTTGAGAATTGGCGACTTGCAATAAAATCACGAAACCTCAACGGATTCTGTTCTTTTATAGCCTGGTTAAACCTAATAAATTCAAGAAATTTGTCCCATGCGACAGTACCTCCGAAAATGCGTTTTTGTTACGCAAAACCGATAATGTAAGCCCCTTGAATGAAAACCGACGAGCAGGCTGGGAGGAAGAAATGTAATCTGTGCATTCGATCAAAAACAATTTTTGTTTAGACCGCTTACCGAAATAAAATCGTTCTCAGCTTGTTCCTTTCTGAGACTGCGCTGTATTCGTTTCAGGAGCCGAAGTAGTATGGTCGTCATAGGAAATTCAGGCGCTTTGTTGTTACAAATATCAATTCAAACAAACGACAAAAATGCTGTGACGATGCTTTAGACGAAACAAGTGAAAGAACTTTTTGTCACCCGGAAAATGATTTATAGCGCAGCTTTAAACAATAAATGTACCGAGACATTCATAAGCAGACGTTCAACATATAGACAAACAAGGCGCATAACTATGTTGTTTTCAATGTACCCTACGTCGGAGCAGGTGGTACCGGACGACATTCCGAATGACATCAACTTCAACTAGAAAATGAGAAACACGTAACATTACACAATTAACTTAAAGCGACTTGGTACGTCGGATAGTGCTAAATTACAGTAAAGGTACATGTATCTACTTTGTTTGACCACAAGTGGTTGTGTCCAGACGACCACGGATTCACGTCTTCGGACGTTTTCCTAAAAGCAACTTAAGCATTCTCACGACAAGGCTACTACGAGGATCTGAGTGCTTTCCATAGATACCAAGACACTCACAAAGCCCTTGCGACGAGAAATTTTCGCTTTTCAAACGGAAACAGTGAATTTTATCGCACAATTCAATATTCGGGCAAATTGCAACGAGTTTCTGATGGTGGAGCTCATGCTTGGGGAGCTCGGATTTCTGCCGATGTGGATCTTTTGCTGACAAAAAAGCGGGAGGACTAAAAAAAAAGAAAAAAGGGGGTACCACCTTCACTGCGCGTCTGCGCCTTTTTAGTGGACTTTTGTCTCGTTTTCTAGGACTTTTTGTTCCTCTGAGGCGGACCTTTTTGCCCACTTCGCCAAATGGTGGGGGGAGGCTCGAAACTGAGCCCCCCCCCTGGGTGCGCGCATGGAGTTAGTTGTCAAACAATTGTCAGGTTGCCGGGACGCCAGTTTGATTTCTGCTCATGCTCATGTCTTCCTGATATTATCGACTCCAAATTCCGTAAAACATTGTTAAGACAGGTTCGTACGACGCACGTGCAGTACCAAAGTGTGCCTTTTCCCACTTTATATTTATTCGTAAGCCAAACGAACATTACGGAAAATGATTCAAACGTTAACAAAATTTCACTTGACTAGCTGTGACAAGTTCCACGCCTACCTGCCGTGCCTTTCACTACTGGCCACATTGGTTTTTGAAATAACTCAAAATAGATTACGTCACAATGAACGTTAAATTGTAGATTCACTGCTCTGTAAGATCTATTTGCGGGCCTCGATTTACTCACCTAATGTTTTTAATCCAACGAGGGGTGTTTTGACTGTAGGAATTGAGGACACAATACTCAACAGAAAGTCACGTGTTTGCCCTAGTCACCCTAGTTGCGCGTATATATAGGCCTAGTTGCAACAGGTTTGAGTTCGGCATGAAAATAAAGCAAGGCAGTAATGGTCTCACAATATGACTCAAAAGCGGACAATTCAGATTCTAGGAAACGGAGAGCGTTCCATTGACCAATTCTTTTGTGCGAGAGAAGCGAGATCTGGCAAGACCTCGCACTTTCGATTAAAAGGCGAATGTTTCTCCAGCAGAGAGGTAGATGAAAGCGAAGCTCACGGAGGGCTTCGCAAGATCGGACGATCTCGCCTACTGTCCTCGCTGTATTTGGTGTGGACGTGGTTTCTCCAGTATGCTCGGCAGCTTATTTAAATACTTCGGCCACCGAAGTGATTGGTTGGCGATGGCGTTTGGGTGTGGAATTGTGGGATTGAATTCGTTGTTTCCGTTATATAAGCGACGATTTTTCGCTGCAGCCGGTGCAATCGAATGCCTTGAAGGCTCTCATAATTCGTAAGAACTTATTCGGCGCGACGTTTCGCGACATGTAACCCTCACAGCTGAACAGAGAACCAACTATTATAGCTTCCATATTATATACAGTTATGCTTACTATTTCAGTCCGACGAAAAACGCTCGTCTTTCACTCGCGTGATTTTGTGTTGGTCTAGCTTGCATGACCTTACCAGTGAACTCGCGAGAAACTTGCCATTAGGAGGCCAGCTCAGTAAGAGTTGCGGAATCGTCCTATGAAATAAGCAGCGAAAAAAGTGATCGTGTGATTGAGGACCACAACTGTGACAAGTCTAAGTTTTAGATGCTATCTGACTATAAAGCCTGATATGGATGCTGGCAGGATGTATCCGTTGATCAGCTGGAAATCATCCAGTCAGATTTCCAGTTACTGAAACATCACCTGACATAAAAGTAGTTTATGAGAAATATTGCTAGTTTTTTACTGTATTTTGACGACAACGTCATGTTCTCAGAATTGCACTAAACATCTACAGTAATGTATTTATACGCTGTTCATTTGAAAGAGTCTCAGATTCAGTGTTCAAATGTACTTTTGCACAGTGGAGGCAAATGTTTGACGTTTATTCTTTGGAGATAATCCTGCTGTTACGGAATGATGTACATGTTCAGTTTTAACTTATTAAAATAAGTTTGCGCCTTTCCACAAACACATATCGTCCACATTACACAAGTTAAGAAGCAGGCGCTGATCCAAGATTTTGGCCAAGTGGGCCCGTCAATGGACAAAAAATAAGGGATGCGTAAGATTCCACAATTACAGCAATGTAAAACTGACCGCACAGGAACGTTTGGGGATTTCCCGGACTCCATTGGACTCCTAAATTGAACTTCTGAGAAGGAGTTCAATTTAATACTGTACCACACTTTCAATTCTGCACAATACTGGAAACCGGTATCTAGACAATTGTTCAAAAACACCATCATGTCATGAAAAAAGATGCTCGTGAACCCTGCAGGGCCAAGTCTTTTAAAAATCACACGCTGGATATCATCACTCACATCACTCCATTGCACGTGGCACGCTTCTCATGTCTTACCGGCATGCAACGTTGCTCAGTGAGTTTAAGTTTAGGGTTATATCGTCCAGTATATACATAAATACTGTACATAAGTTAACAATTCTCTTCAAACAAGAATACAAGTAGTCTTTACTCTACTCCCGTGCTGCAAAGCAAATTCACTTTTTCAGTAATGGGTTAAAACTTTCAGACTGTTTCTGCCGACTTCGCTCAGCATCCCCAAGAGTTTTGTTTTCACGAATGCTTGTTGTTGAGAACTTGGTCAAACGAAAACTTGTAGCACGGCTAATCCACGCGAAAGCGGGACGTTTGCCACAAGTGAAAACAGTAAGAAATTCTCTTCTGAATTTCCTTCCAATTAGAGCGTAAAGAAAGAAGTTACAGGCATTATTGCACAAATGGATCATTCGCAGAGTTTGATGAACAAGAAGATAAAGTGCGTGTTCTTCCACGTGGGTTTCGAATCGAGTCTCCCAATACACGTGACGATATAAATAGAGAATCGCGAAAGGAAAACTGCAGATCAAAAAGAAAATTGAAACCACGATCAACGTGCTTGTGATTTGACGACTATAGACACCCCCTGCAGGGATGTCACGTGGTGCGTCGTTCGTCAGACGCCGCATAAGACGTACAGTTTTGCGCATGACCATGATAATGATCGCGTTCAATGTTAACAGAATAACGCATGGAGCAAAGGACAACAATGCAATGTCCAGCCAGATCCAGATTTGATGAAATGATCGGTACATCGTGCTGTGTGCACATCGTTTAAGCGACGGGCCGCCAATTTTTATATCGATAGTCCAAAACATGTGCAAATTTATTATGGCAAATGCGATGATAAGACCCACACAAGCAATGCAGCCATTCCTGCGCGTGCGGATGGTCCTGGTCTTCAGCGGATACGCGGTTACCATGAGGCGCTCAGTCGAGATTAGGATTATAAGCCAGCTAGCCGTGTGTCCGCCAAAGCTGTAAAGAAACTGCGTCGTTTTACAAAAGGTTCGAGTCATTAGGTCTGTATTGTAAAATTCACTAATCATCACCAAAGCGTTCGTCACTAGAACCAGTTGGTCGAAGATGGCCAATACACAGAGATAAATACTGGTTGAAAATTTGCGCATGGTCGGTTGCAGAAATATAATCAGTGAAAGCAGATTCAATGGAGCTCCGATGGCACACAAAGTGACTGGCCACACTTTATACATGAGAAGAGCCTTATTAAACATCCAGTTAGACTGGAGCTGGTGATTGGAGAAGTCGTTTGAAATGGAACCATTTCCATTGGAGTAAAGTAGATATGACTCCACAGGTGTTCCAGTTGAAGACATCGTCCAGAGAGCTGATAGCGCAAAAGTCATGTGACGTAGAATGAGCGCGAAATCGCGGCAGCTGTGGTCACTCAGTCATTTCTGTCGTCTGTTACACTCGCTTACGTGATTGCAAGAAATTACGTAGCCTCGACTCTGAAAAAGAAATGATAGGGTCTTTTGGTCAACGTGTCCTATTTGATTAATGCATGAAAAAAAATACAAATTTTACTAAGGGAATACTCTGGTGCACCCACGGGAATGGACACAGCACAATAGATACGCAGCGTACTGTCCGAAGGTCGAAAATCAACAACTTCAACCTGGAATATAACAATTATTTGATCACAGTAAATTGAGGAGTACTAAAAAATTTTTCAGGACATGCTTATGTTTGTAGCTATTTATATACATTATAATAATCACAATTATGATAAAACTAGTACTAGTGTCGGAAATAAAATAATAGAGTATTATTATTAGTAGTATTGTTAGTATTACTATTTTTGTTATTATCATTATAATTATTATCACTGTAACTGTAGTTTTACTTTTTATATTACTATTATTATTACTGTTTTATTGTTATTACTATTACTTTTACTATTTCTATTACTATTAATATTATTATTATTATTATTATTATTACTATTACTGTTTTATTGTTATTACTATTGCTACTATTACTAGGCATATTACTATTTTCATCATTATCACCATCATCATTATTATTATTATTATTACTATTATCATTATTATCGTCAAAGTCATTGGCATTGTTATTATTATTAACGAGACAGCCAATAACACGGTACCCATCCAATGAAACATCTTAGCTCTGTCTTTTCTCTTCTCTTCGTTTTCTCGCTTTCCGATACGAATCGGTTTTTAAAGTCCCTCTTTGACTAATCAAATACCAATTTCCTAACCTAGTACGAAGTATTGGAATTAGAGGTGGAAGCGCCAGCGACGAATGATAAGGCAGATTGTCCATGACAAGTGACCTTTCAAAACATAACTTCTGAATTATCTTGTAAATCACACTGCGTACATCAATTCTAATATGATAACTCCGGTGATAAACATGAAATCTCGAGTTCATCTAACAATGATCGTTTAGAAAAAATGTTTTCGGAAGTCAATGCCCTAAATTGTGTAAGTCTTAGACAGATTGGTTTAATTTCAGTGACCTAGGGTCAAATTAATTTGTGTACTTTATTTTTCAACTGATGTTTTCCTAACATACATCATTTGCGGTTTGATTAAGAATAAGCTAAAGACTGTGATATAAAAAGCGTATGCTAAATACTGTGATATACAAAGCGTATGCAAAATATTTTTGGACCGGAATCCAGTACCTGTATTCAAAGTTACTTTTGTTGTAAAACCAAGACAAGGCATATTTTACTCGTGAATTTTGACTTCATTAAGTGATACTATTCAGCGAATTGACCCTGTCCCAGTCAATCAACGTGTCTTTGAATTTTAGGTTCACTAAGTAAATATTTCTATGCTAAAGGGTCTTTTCACTGTTTTATGTTACTCATCATAAATTCTGAACATTTGTTCCTCCGTTCTTTATTTGGTTAGCATTGCCAATTTTGTCTGTTGGGTTTGTGAATCAAAAAGCTATGCAGACACAATCCGAAACAGGGATTCAACTAAGGTCCCTAAATCTACTGCGTATTTTTGGACTTGTAAAAACATCGATTGCCCTTTCTTGTATTGTTTTAGTTTCATTACTAAGTCAACTTTTGAGTGTGAGCTCTACGTTGACTTGTCAATATTATCGAAAATAATTAAGGGTCTTTTCATGCAACACCCCCAATTTAAGGACTGAGTCCCTATTTATTTTCAATGAACTCTGGGCTCAGTTTTTAGTTAAATTATTAGAAAATTTAATTAACCAGAGAGGAGCTCATAATGAAGTTGAAATGATAGAAAAATATTGCATCTGTGCGTCCATAAAGACTCAAATGTGCAAAAAGACTTAGGGACCTTAGTTGAGTCCCTATTTGGAACTGTTTCATGCAACCGGCCACTGGTCATAGGACAACTGGGCGTTCAGGTACATTTTATCATCTAGTAGATGAACCACTTTCTCTTGAACCACGTCAAATGAAATGTCAGGGGACATCATTTGGTTGAGCTACACCAAACTTAATAGCCAGCTTTCTCAGATGATATGTTTTTACATTTATTCCCAATAACTCACAATGTGCCACAACATAAATCATGATAAGAAACACATGCCATGCATTCACTCAATGGTAGCTTAGTTTTCGACAACATGGGTAAAATGTATCTGAATCTAGCAAGCTTAGGCTACTTGCTTGATTACAGCCAGCAGGGTCGACCACTGGTGCGCCACCTCTGGGAAATAGCCTCGGACATAGGTTAGTGGCTTCAGTGGCCTCAGACAACAATGAGTTGCATGTTGCCAGCATCGAACATTGCTTCCATTCTGAATATTGTCTTGACTCTCTTGGTAGTGACAAAGTGGTTTGAAAAGCTGTGATTCCGGCTTGTCACAGTGCAGCACATCTACACGTGGATCAGTGACAGATAGAGCAGAACAAAGACCGGGTTATCCTGCACAGATCTTTCCCAGCGCAACAGTGCACGTCAGGATGATAAAAGTACACAGTGCAAGATAAAATGATGGCGATGATATGCAATGACTCCTTGGTTACCTAGCGATCATACGCATTTCTGTCATGAAGAGCACATTAGTTTGTAATGGATATTAATTTAGCGAAACGCTCGTATCTGATGAATTTGTGGCCCTTAATAAAACTGAAAATTTCAGTCAGTTAAGTTTGTGGTTATTTATTTTGATATCATTGGATTTTTGGCAATGACGATTGGAATTCTAGGTTATTTAGATTCTGAAATATTTGGGAAAATCTGTTTCACTGTAGCTATTTAATAAAATCTAAAATGGAAATCTTTGTTTTGTCGTTCGTTTCCAACAATGTATATTTTACATACTCTCCACAAAATTTAACGAAAATTGAAATCCAAACATAGTGAGTCGGGCTTATCTACCNTGTTGACTTAAAGAAAAAATCCCCCCGCCTCCCCCCACGGCCATTCAGCCTTGAGCACTGGCAATCGTGTGGCTGCAGCACTGAAATTGTTTGGAAACTTATTTAAGGTGAGTAAAAAAAACAACATGACCGGCTTGTCTCGCATGAGAATCACTGAGCTATTCTGTTTAGTCTATTCAAACAAGCAAAACGTGTCACGAAAGAAAGGGATTTTCCTCAAACAGGTCATTGTGGGGATTGAGAAGTATAAAAGTAATTCAAAATTTATCAGTTTTGACAGTGTTGGCCAAGACTTTCGGCAATCGGTCGTTTTGTGTTAACCAAAGTGGATAAAAACAAATTCCTCCGCTGCCATGAAGATTTAAAACAGTTTACTTCACTAAGGGATCTCTTTGATGATGTCTATGTTTAGGTCGTAACAAAAACGTACGTCACTATGCAGGAATAGCGTTTAATCTAGAATATACGTCAGGATGTCAGTAATGTGAGGTGTTAGTTGGTAAATTACCTGTTCCATACAGACTTGCCTAACGTCGGATAACAATAGTTTTATAATGATTCCTTTGTTAAAATGTTTTTGATATTATCAACTTCAAATGGTTGCCATGCCAACATTTGATCATTTATTGACGTTCTGATCCCTGCGCTTACATTTTGTTGGTCGATTCACTGAGACCTGTTTTGACCCAGAATTATAAATATATATATATATGTGTGTGTGCGTACGTGTGTGCGCGCGCGTGTGTGTTTATATGTTACGTGGACACATGATTTCACCCAGTCATGAGGGTCAGTCTTGACGTGTGTGTTTCTTGCTGTCAAATTGTGATGCAAACACTACTGGAAATGCTGCATACATTGACCCGAAATCCTCGTGGCCCTCGAACTTTACTTTTAAAGGAATAATAAACAATCTGACGGATATTGTGTGAACTGAAAGCCTTGAAGTAGTTGGATTGTGAGCTCATTAGTGAGGCATTGCACATCATTACATGTTTTACAATTAGTCAGTGTTTTCAGATTTGCTTGCAATATTACTACGGCACTTCATGCTTAATGACGTCATTCTCAGCTGAAAGCTGAAAGAAAACTCATTACATCGGTCTTGACAAAGTGGTAAACAAAAATTGAGTGATGGTGACGTCTTTTCAATTGACTAAGACAAACACAGGTATGGTAATAAGTATATTAAGACTTCACGAATAGTTTACGAAAACATTTTGCTCCGTCGTATTAACATTTATATTAAGCCGTTATACATGGGCGGCATACCATAGGGAGCTATAGGGACTTCCCTGGAGGACCACACTGCACTGGCGACTGAAACTAACCCACCGTGACGAGTAATTCTTCAATAAAAATGGGTTTGTTCTGAGGTAGCAACTGGCCAGTAAGTGGAATAAATCAAAAGATGATTTTTGATAAAAGGCGCGGGTTTACTGCGCCGTTGAGTTTCACAGTCGTTAATTGTCGTTCCCCATTCAGCTGACAATAAAGTAGCAGTAAATTTCTACATGTTTCAAATGAAACGAAACGGTAACAAAACACCGTGTATTCAATTTGACACTTTAGAGTGAAACGGCTATGTAAAAAAATAATCATGATTATGACATTTCATTCGTCTGTTAAACTAGCGAGTTATCCGGCTTTTGTAACGCCTAGCTTTAAGCAAACGTGCTCAATTGCCATGTTGTATAACAAAGACGGAAACAGTGTACATCGATATGAGATTTTTAATGCTTGTCAAGTTAAACAACCCTTGCACTTTCCGGCACAGTTCTGCTTGCTGTTGTTTAATACTAAATATTCGCCCAGAGTATGGTTTTAGGTCTCACAAATATGATTTACGTCGACATTTGTCGTCAGAAATAGTGTTTGAGTATATGATTGTATCAGTGTAGGGGTGCATGTTGTAAAAGGCGAGTAAGATGTAACACGTGATTAATTCTGTTGGACAAATTTGAAACGGCAGGCAAAAGCGTTTTGTAAAAGTTTGCGGAGTTTGTCTGTTATGATGATTGCGCATACCTAAGTGTAGACTTCAGTCCATTGCGTATACGTGTAGGTGCGGGAAGGAGACAAGGTTTTTCCGACTGGACCAGTAAAAGCTCCGCGAAAATCGTGACGATAATAATAATATTGTCGAGCAACTGTGATTGGCAACCCAAAGGTCAAACAATTAGTTGTGTCCCAGCGTTTGATGTCGCTGTTGGACACTTGTCAATCCAGCACACTTAACACACGCGCCAACTCGACCATGAGTTTATATTCATGCAGATTTAATAAAGGGATATACTCAGTTTTATCAGTGAAAAACGCATTCTTGAGATTATTGTTGCATATGATTGACTTTTTGAAGTTACTACGTTGACCGGTGGTGCAAAAACAACGAAACTGATTGTATTACGTGATAAAATTAAAAATCACTGATTTCCCAGGCCGACGCTGGCTGCCAGTAATCCTGTAAAATTAACTGAAATCGGGGACGGTGACCTTGGTTCATGTCATACTGGGTTTTAGGTAACCTTAAGATTGATGGAAAATATACAACAATGACACCAGAATTGTCACTTTAATGAGAAACTATGTTTGAGTGCATACGGTCTTCACTTGACAAATGCCGTATTTTAACCATAGAAACCTGCGTGCCACAGAGCGAGTAAATAGCATTAGATACCAGTTGCACTAACGCCGCTGTTAGCTCGTTACTATGTGACGTATCTGAACTATTTTCTGGCCACCGGTGGAGTAGCGAGGGTCAACGGTGCAGTTTGCCCCGGGCGCCCGCTTAGGACTGCTGCCGACGGGCCATCAGAACCCTCACAAAGTTAGTGAGAGGGTGAAGAAAACGTGAGCACAGGCCTTAGTCGACGCCAGTTCTTTCCCGACCAATTGCCATCAGTCTTTCCTTTACCGGCTTCAGGTTCACCCCCCACACCCATTTTGCATTCCGCCGGTTGTCACAAAGTTTCGACGCCACTAAGCATCCGCCGTCAATTGTCTGCCTGTTAACTAGTCTTAGACAGCATCCGTTTCTGTTCATCGCTTTAGAGGATGAGCGCTTCCCCTATACTTCATATGAGTATCGGCGCTCAAACGGCGAAGGAGCACCTAGAATAAGATGAGACGAAGGTAATTGGTGGGGGGGGGGGAATGAGGGGGTGGTCTGGAACTTAATTGTCTTCTGACCCCAAAATAACCGATGGACGTCTTGCGTATTTCATACAAAGTTTGTATGCCATTCGTAAGGGTTTTCGTAACGCTTTCGTAAGAGCGCTAGTCATGACCATCGACGTGGCTGCGAACTTAAGAAGGATCTAGGAAGGCCGCATTAAAAAGCCCGTGAGAAATGGTAAAAAAATCTTTCGCACAGTTTACGTAGCCGCTCAGATTTTCTGTCCCTGACTTAAAACCGATACAGATTTCACGAAAATGAAGCCGGAAGTGCATATTTTCATGTCTGTGGACAGTTTGAACACAGAAGCACTGGTTTTGGTTTGAGTTATCAAACTTTAATATTAAAATCTCAGCGTCATAAAGTGCTAGGCTAACGAGCGCTACTAGAAGGAGAACTGGCTTCACGTTTGATATTTTTTATTTTCTGTAACAATTCCAATCATTTTAGCACACACATGCTCACCGTTCTAGATTTAGGTTGTTCGATATGAATACTTCAGCAGGTACAATAGGTACGTGCTTATTACCAAGGGTTTATAATGGAACTGCGTTCGCCTTACAGATTTAGGAATTGAAAACTCAGACAGAAGTGTCATATAATTAACAGTTTTGCACCAGACGTTGCGTTTGGGACCTGATTACATGTTGAGTGTTATTTATACTGCAGCAATTGTATTACTTTAAACTATTTTCGGAAAGTTTGGTGATCGAACTGGCCAACGACGTCGAGTCGACATTGACCTATCTTTTCAACATCCAATGTGAAAGGGCACTTTCAAAGTAGTGCGGGAGGTGAATACGGAATACATGGCCATATTGTACGGTACTCGACTGATTCAACGCGTGTGAGTTAAACGCTTTTGGAACACATTTTCCGACAAATCCAACTCGTTTTTTTCTTACACAATTTTAATGCACTGCTGCTTTCTACGCATATCGTATTTGAACGAAAAATCGTGATTTTTTTACTCTTTCATGACCAACAAACGTCCTGCTTTTTTTGAAAGGCTGCAAACACACTTTTTGAAACCAATCACATCATTCTGATCCTGACTTCCATATGAACATTCGAACATTTTCTAGACGTTGTTTTTACAGCTCCTACGTTCAGAGAAATTTGCTTTGCTTGGCAGCCAAGCGAGAGACTGCGCAAAGGAAACATTTGGCTGCTCGTGTTGTCAACGCTCGCGCAAAAGTTCAGAAATTCCCAATGTTCAATGGATGTAGTAGCCTAGCTGTGCCAGATCAAGAAGGTCGTGTTCTGAGAATGCCTATTGGGTTGATTCGTCGTGTGTGAACTAGAAAAATCGGATTAAACGTGGAATTCTCATGACTACCAAGCGGTCATATTGTGTGAATTCAGTATCCGTTAAAAACAACATGTTCTATCTGACCTTGTTCACGTTTGAAAGCTATCAAACTTTAGCCTACTTCAGTTCGAAATTGCTTGAGTTTTCATAAAATTCCAAGCTGACACACATCTAAACCTTTGAACATAGTATGATTTCAGTTCCTGTGCAATTGAGAAACATAAGCCAATCAGAGCTAACAAGGTGTTTATGGATTTTTTGAAGTTAACAAACTCGAAGATTTAGACGTATTTTGAATTAAATGAAGGGAAAATGCTATAAAAGCGATTACCAAGACGCTACTGACTATCTGAAGAGCATCAAAGTTTGACGGCCAGTCGCCTAAATAGTTCAATTTATTCCAAAAACACAATTAAGGTTGGTGCGGGAATTCCGTTACAGCTTGTATTTATACATTCATATGAGATAACGTCATACTAAAACTGACGAAAATTATTTATATTAAGTTTTCGATATAAGATAAAACTCTCAAATCACACTAGAAAACAAACTAGACACAATGTTTTTGGAACTGGCAATGTGAATCCAAAGTACACCAGAGTTTTAGAGCAATTTTTGATGATAAACAGCACCAAAAACCCTCTGAACTATCTGCGTAAATCCGCTTCTCTAAAGAATTATCGATGGCAGATAACATAAATATGTTATAAAACGTGCAGTCTTTGTACCATTGTTTTATTATATATATCCCAATTTGTGATATGCACAGTCAGGCATTTGAACCGGTTATTGTTCGGTGTCAAGACACGTTCTTGCACGGGGAAAGAGTCGGCGAAGAAATGTGGGTTAAATATGTAATATGTATTGTAACTGATAACATCAAAAGCACTGAAATGGATGAGGATCGCTTACGCGGCGATTGTAAAATGGCTCACATTGAATTCCTTTTGAAATTGCTCAAATTACTGTAATTCAACATGTCAATAAATGAATGTGATGAATTTTGGAAACACATATTGTTGCAGCGTGATTCCTTGAAAACGTTTAACTACATGCACTTACTTCTGGAGAATACAAAAGAAGAATGAATTGCAAATGGCTGTGCTCTGACGAGATTGTGGGCTTCGCCAGTTTGCTATGTAGACGTCAAGCAATGCAAATTCCTGAAACTTGGATGACAAAAGTGTGCCTAGATGAAGGCAGGTAAAGATCATCATTAGAAATAGTCACCATTTTTGAAATGAAAGTTTTAGAATTTGAAACGTAAAGCCGATTGTCAGTGCGTCTCTGGCCAGGTTTGTGAACTTCCATGGTGTCAAATTTTTAATAACGTTACAGAAACCTCGGGTAGGCAGGTTGAATATATTTTCTGTTTGACGGTTATTTCAAATTAACAGGTTGAACAGATGTTTGTATCACTCCAGGTGGTGCAAACTTAGTTCACGTGAACGTAAAAGAGATTTTCAGTTATTTGTTTTTAAGCAGAAGAAAAGTGCGGATAGGCTCTGACGTAAACAAGGTTACTTCAGTTTTCAAGACAGTTAGTTCTGTGTTGGAGAAAGCTAATGAATTCCGCGTGACCGGTTTATGTCAGAGCCTATCCGCGCGATTTCACAGCATCAAAACGGATCAGTTGAAAGAAATTAATTATGAGGACAAATGGGGCATATACAAATATTTGACTTTGTTTGTGTTTTGCTTGTATTGTTTTGTTTCGTCGAATAAAACTTTGGGCTCGCAGCGCAACGAAGAGTTGCGGCTACGCGCTCAGTTGGTGAGTGCCACTCCCCACGAAGGTGTTAATCAGGACAACGGTTGAATGAAGTGACCGCTTTCCTTAGTTGTTTGCGGACAACCAGCATCGAACAACGCAGTCAGCTTTCTCGCTCTTCACTGAGTTAGACAGCTACAGCTGGCTGAGCGCGCAGTTCTTCGTCTGCACCGCCTTAGACATTAATGGCTGGCCTATAATGAAACTGTACTAATAGCGACTCAACTCTTATAAAACGGGCCCAACCCGCGCCCCAACTTGTTATGTGCTTCAGGTTGTCATGAAGTCACGACGTGTGATTGTACGCTTTGGTTGTTCCCGAGTGCACCAGACTACTCCAAAAAGAAAAAAATACTGTGAGCGCAGAACTCACCACAATGCGTCACGGTGAACAATGTTTTTTCGTGCCAACAATCAAACCAAAGATTATGACAAGAAACAAATTTCACAGGTGCAGCGATAAAATGAAAGGCAACATGGCTTGTAACGTCAGTTTTGTCTCAGCGGTGTCTTCTTAACACCGAGTTCATCAAAACAATCACCTGCTTAATACTTATTACATCAAATACGTCAGAGGCTCTTGATGTCAGCGGAATTTTTCGTTTTGAATTAATTTAAAAGTTCTGTTTGAAGTGAAACCAACGTCATTTCTTGGTGTGGCTTTTTAGAAACAGACAATGTCACGTACTAAGTAACATTGAAAAAGGCATTTGGAACATTTAGGTAGATAAGATCATTAATTCTCATGGATATATTTAAGGTTTGACAGTAGGTTTAGCATGGTTTGCTAACATTATTTCTCGACCGCAAGTATTTTAGACCCAGTGCGAAACGTGGTTTAGACCGGTCTCAGTTTGGCACGGTACTTAAGTTACTACGCTCGAAAATACCGGACCAGCGAGCGTACCAAAGTTGGTCCGAATACATAATTGCAATGCGAAAGGTTTGGTCCGGACCATTTTGCTCGACGTCCTGGGTTCTTCCCGCCATTTCGGACACTCTCGACCTTTGCTATTTCTGTCTACTCACTGTTCATTGTACAATTTCAAAGTTAAACATGTCACAAAATAAGAATAGCAGTTGCAATAGGTAGTCGGATCTGCATTGCAGTACAGCGTGGCGACATCTTCAGCCGATTTCATAAAGGTGGTTTAACAAAAACAGGTTTAAGACTTAAACCTGGTCTTCCTACATCAATTTGCATTTCACCAACGTGGTTTAAAAGTCTGAAAGCCTGGTTTTGTTAGATCAGGGAGCTGGTTTAGTAAAACCAGGTTTAAAGTATCTAAGCCACCCTGCTGTGTCGATCTGTATTAACCCAACAAAGAAACTATTGAAGTACTTCAATGAAACCTTGATCACCTCGTTATACAATGGCACACACTAGTAGAATCAGTGCAGACATTTGCGAAAAAGGTGTAAAAGCTTTTCCCATGAGGAAAAATGTAATGTGTGTGACCAACACACGTATACACACATTCAAGTACATGCTCACGATTAGCCGTAGTATCATAAATGTCCAAATATATTTCCGTGAAATTTTAGTGTTTATTTTTCGCGGACAAAGGAGGGGCCAAGACCCCTTCCCGGCAACATTATGTCGGAGACCAATGGAGGTGGAACTCAGAAGAATCAGAAAATGCTGTCTTCAGTCAAACCAGTAGCGCTTATGACGATGACGCCCTGCTCGACCAGTCGTATTATGAAGAATCCGCAGGAGACTATCCAGCACGAACTGGTCTACACATAGGCGGATCCAAGGGGGTCAAGGGGTCCGGACTCCCTTTTTGCTTGATTTTAGTGAGATCAAATCTATAATTTTCAAATTGTTGACTTGGTCCCTCCTTTTAAAAAGTCCTTGACCGACCCCCCTCCCCTTAAAAGTCTGAACATTGAAAATAGTCCATTTTCGCTCTAAAACTGCGTCGTAAATGCACACTGCCGCCTCATTCAGTTCCACCTATATCATGCAAGTATGTCATATTTAACAGTTAAACTTAGGTCTGACCAAGTCTAAAGTTAAACCTGGTTTAAGATCTAAATACAGATCTAAAGAATATAGGATTCGTTGTTGAAATGAAAACTGACTTAGATGTCATTATCAATCATTTTTTACTTTTACCGTAATCTTATTTGTCTGAATGTATGTCTTTTTGGTATGTTGTATTGTGTTGTGTTATTTTGTGGGCCGTCGTTAACAAATCAATGAATCAATGCACTCGTTACTAGTAGTAATTTGGTAACGCCGTACACTGTGATTTTGCCTAGGCATTCCCTGACGTCATAAATTGGAGTTAAACCAGGTTTTACTAGACCACTGGTCTAAAAGTTAAGCCACCTTTATGAAATTCTGATTAGCTTTAAGCCTGGTCTAAGTCCAGTTTAAACCAAGTTTAACTTTATACCACCTTTATGAAATCGCTGCTTGTGTTTAAAGTTAGGCGTACGGTGGAATGTTAGTCCAGTTTAGTGAGAAAGGTGACAATTTGGTTCGGTAAGTTATAACGCTGATTTAAGATATGTTCCGACCGCAAACTAGTCCGGACTAGCTCTAACGCTAAAGCAACTGTGACGAAAGATAAGCATTTTTGGTCAAAGGTCATTTATTTGGTAGTAACACCCATGATCCCACGTCCTAAAGCCCCATTTCTGTCTAGTGGTGTACTTATGTTGACCAGTGTTCTTTGCGACTCAAGTGTTCTAAGTGTTTATAGTCTGCGCATTCAGCCAGACATCTAGAAAAAACTACAATATTTAACCCAGTAAAATTTGATTTTTGACTTTACATCATCCTACCAGTGATAAGGTCACGTGAGCATGTCTTTGGAAAAAATACAGGCATGTTCAACGCAAAAAAACGACATCAACAACATGACTAAATTTTGTTCGATACAACTTTTAAGGTGACCTCTCAAAAACGCTATTTCAGTTTTCAGAAGTATGGTTTGGTTTTCGTTTTACGCGTTATTTATAAAAAATCGTGAATAAATGAAAGCCCATTTTTTGTATCTACTTATGCATAAATTGACTATTTTAATACAATTTTGGAGAACAGTGCATAAATCAAACTACCTGAAAGTTTCATTTGAATCTGTTTACCCATTTCTGAGATATGGCGTTCCGAAATTGTCCAAAAAGTTTCTACATTTTGCTAGGGTTCTACATAACCTGATTCTTAAACAATCTCAAACTTATTATCCGATTTTACCCTAGAAAATCAAAGCAAGATGAAAGTGATTAAATTAGATTGACTTATTGCAAAATATTCAGAAATCAAGGCCAGAAATAACACAATCAGTTCTGTTCTGCGACCGACTCACTTTGAAACACGAGCCCCAGTGTTCGACGGAAAATTCCCTCCCGCATCACTTAACCGAGCTATACAAACATATCTATCGAGGTATCTAAAAAAATGTCTTGGCAACTTATTGACACCGGCGCACACGATGTCATTTTTGCCGGGAGAGGCTAACGATTTTCTCATCAGCGACATACAATGAAATTTATACCCCTTTCCCTGCGGTCCGCCGGAGTACACTCAATCGCGTCAATGGACCGCTTAAGCTGAGAACAAATTCCGCACCATTTCATGTCATATCAGGTGATTTTTAAATGTACAACACAAAACAACACGACAACGATAATACTAGTACACGGACTAGAACCAATATGCTATTGTTTGGCCTAAGATCATGAAAAATCCTGCTAGGAACTTAGTAATTACTCAGCATCGACGGGCTCGACAATGGGCTGAACTTAATTTCATGACTTGATCATAACATTGACGATCCATGAGTGACCGGAGGGTCCAAACACTAAATGCTTATTACAGAGACATCATCGATTTTACAGCCAAAAACGTATTTTGGAGATTATAGTTGGCCGGGATAGACTATTTTGAAGTTATTAGCTTCGACGAGAGCTATAAAGCAACATAATCCGCTGTGTGTGTTTTTTGATTTAACAACAAATCGTCAATTCTGGCCGTTGTATGACCTTTGCTGCAATCAAGATTGGTGACTTTACCGGTTTAAGGCACTTTAAAAACTACATTGCGCCATTTATCGAGTGGGATTTAGTTCCGCCAGCAATGCGATAGGCTACGATCTGTGAGATACATTTTAGATTCCGCGATGAGGCTGATCTCAGAACATATTTTTTCTCGCCGATAATGTCTCTTTAAAACGACGGTATGATTCTAAAAAAAATTATTATTGTTGTCTCGAATCTCATTTGAGGCATAAATAAGGTCACAAACAGTTATAAACAAATCATTGAAACAGTAAACAAATCTCAAGTTTTGTCGAAATCAACGTCTTTCCATTGTTGGGGTTGTCACAACAAGCGTATATATTGGGCAAGTTTTATACGTATTTGTTTTTACTTTTCTTCCCATTAACATTTATAGAGTCTAGCGCTGGCACCAGACACGAATTTACAATTGATCTATAATTGGTATCAATTAATAATGTGAATCTGAATCATCACTGATATAAATTTTAAGATTCCGCGCTGTTATTCGCTAACTGACGTTTGAAAAGCATATGCAAAATACTTGATGTAACCACAATAGTTCATAATTCATTTCATGTTACAGATCACGGTGTTTGACAACAACAAATCGGTGATCCGACTTATAAAAACATTATCGTTTCCGGGCATTAGTGATTTATGACGACCGGAGACTTGGGCGACTGCGCCATATTAGGAGATGTGCAGTTATACCGTGTCATCACAATTGGAAACAGTTGCAGTTTGTGCAACTCTTCAGTTACATCAAATCATGCTTCTCGGCATTTCTTCATTCTAAATATACTGTCAGTGAATTCCTAATTCAAACCAGAAAACGTAAACCACTGTAGCAGGTCTGAAAAACAACAATAGGCGGTGATGACATTCTAAAGTTGTTCACTATTTCCTGTTGTAAGACAACAGCCCGTGGTTTTAAATTCTCACTTACCTGTAATTTGGGTAAATAAAGAATACCTGGGCTTCAGTTGAAGGCGAAGCTGGAGGTCAAACAGCGCGTAGCGCACAAGATCTTGTCATCTGCTTATATCAACGGAGTACGAGACTATTTATATCGGGTCAGCCCATTTTCAGTCCGTCAAGTGAAGTGCAGCGAGACGACGCATTGTATGTATTATGTATAGATTTTAAGTGTGGACAAAATGACTCTTCTTGACAGATTTGCTATTCATGACTTAGGCAGATAACACATTCGTGAAAAAATCAGCAGCCCCAGCGGAATTGTGCTCACTATCCTGCGTCCTCTAAACACTCCGTGAAAACAACTTACGACCAGCGTCACTTCTACTGCCACCGAGTCACGTGATGGAGCTACAAACAGAGAATGGGTTTGATTTTTTCAGGCATTAATAAAACTAGGTTAATGGGTCCCTTGCGCACTGTTCCGTGATAACACCATAATTACTCCATATAAAGACGCCTGTCTTGGGTCACCAATAGTAGGCCTGTAATGGAACTAATTCACAAAATACCTGTCACTTGAAATCCGGATTGAAGGAGGTCAGGATAAGTTACGGAATCCTTGTTTTTACCATTTTACTGGTTTTGAAACTGGACAAGAATTTACAAGATTTCACGAAATTTTGAATTTTTCGACAAACACGCCTGTTTCAATCGACAGGACAAACATTGAGAGGACGTAGATGGTCTTACGACTACGGTTAATAAATATTCATTAAAAAGAGTACCACCTGACCTTAATTTACTAGAATGCAACGAGCATAAACAAATACAATGTGTAGAATTCTTCATCTAACTCGTGTCGACGAAATACCCTATTTTCTCAACTCTTCTTCAACTTTTCTAAACTCCACTGAAGAGCGCATGGTATACAAGCAAAATAGTGAACACGCTACGCAAGTCGAGCAACTGACACCGAAAATGGGGAACGGGTAAAGTACAACGACACCGGGAAATGACACTGACGTCTACCATCGATCGAGTTCAATAAGTGAGGAAACTCCTTGACAAAATCAGCAAGCGTCACCAGCTCCAAAGAAAAAAAAATATCGGCAATAAGCCAGGGACTCAGCAGCAGCTGGAGTTGTCCCACGATTCACGTTAGTCGTACTTTCCTCAATAAAACACTTCATGAAGAACCATCAAGGAACTTGGACGATACCGAGCCACAGGCAAAAACACAAAATGTCACTACAGGTCGCCGCTGTAGCCAAACTTGTCCGGAAATGTTTGCCAGACATGTACTTCTCAGAAAAACGCATATTTCAATTTTCATGATGATTCTTTCAGTCGCTTGGCAAATGTCAGTGAAACCAGGCTCGAAAAACTCCACTAGGTGGCGTAGAAAAATAAGATAAAGTTTAAAAGGGGAGGTGTTATCGTCCCTTTGATTGTAACATATTTCACAAACTTCAGGAAAATCCACTAAGGAACTCGGAAGATACAGAGGAAAACGTAAAAATGCAACTGCCACAACGGTGGTCGGATACGTGCGAAATACGTCGTCATCTATGACGGGTCGTTGGGGGGAAAGTGTCGCTGGAAAAATACAAGTGTAATTATGTACACCGTAAAATTACGAGCGTAATTTAATTCTTTACGGCGTAAAATTACGCTCGTAATTTAGTTTAAAATCTTAGCCAATGACGTTTGGTTTTACAACTCGCGCTCATGTAAATACTTGTTTACTGACAGGTTACGTGATCTACGCTACGAGTGCTGAATCATGGCGGATCAAATGGCTGCTGCATGCCATTACCAATTCGCTGCACATTCAACAGAAAGTCATCTCCATGTCCATCCGTAGCCATATTGGTTTTTCGTGTATGTTAGGTTAGCACTGATTGGTTTAAATTTGGAATGTCCTTAAGGTATTTTACGGGCGTAATTTACGGCGATATTTCCCCATTGAATTTACGAGCATAATAGTACGGCGACACTCCTGCAATTTAATTTACACTCGTAATTACGAAGGTAATTTTACGGCGACACTTCCCCCTCAACGGCCCACCATAGTCATCCGCTACCGCGTTTATAGAAGTACGCTCGCCAAATTGCACAAAGAACCTGTAAGAGGCTTAGGATCAACTGCTTTTAACCCAGAAATGTCATTAGGGGTCGCTATAGTTGTCGAAGTCGTCCAAAAATCATCATGATGATTCGTAGAGCGATTTTGCCGACAGAGAGTCGGACTCAAGAATAATAAAAAATGGCCAGTCACTACAGCGTGCTTCACATCAAATCCATCCAAAATGAAAAGGTGTCGTTGCCTCTTTAATAGAAACCAATTTGCCAAATGTTGTGAAAATCCGTCATAGACCTACAAAGAAACAGAAAAAAGGTAAACAACGTAATTGCCATTAGGGTAACAACAGTGGCCGGATACGTCCGAAACACGTCGTCATGCGTGTTGCGTTCATAAAAATACAGGTTTGCCGAAGCTCACAAAGACTTACAAGACGTTTAGGAGAAACAGTTGTTCACACAAAAATGTCATTAGGGGGCGCCACAGTAGTCAAAGTTGTCCAAAATCAAGGTCAGTCGTGTTTTTCCCAGTAGGAACACACACATTCCAATTCTCACAATCGGATCCTTTACAATGGTTTGACCAACAGTGAGGTAGACTCGGAAATAATGAAAAGGTTACTAGGTGACATATATTACGTCAAATCCAACCGAAAACAGGAAGGTGTGATCGTCTTTATGATAGAAACCTATTTGCCAAATGTCATAAAATCCACCTACGACCTCCAAAGATACGGAAAAAACGCAAACAAATTATAAATGGCCACTGGTGGTGAGCACATCGGCAGTCGGATACATCCAAAAAGTCGTCGTTGTCCTGTTCATAGAAATAAATTAGAAAAATTCAACAGCAGTGGACGCAAAAAAATGCCGCTAGTGGGCGCCACAGTAGTTGGCGCCAAACATCTCTTGCTAACGTACACTTGAAACATTGCATTGCACTAATCCTAATATATAAAACGAACTATGTCAGTTTTGTGGCTACTGACGCACGTTTGAGATTATTGGTGCGGGTTAGTGGCTCCAATGGTATTATTCGGTCAAAAGTTCTCAATGCCCATTATGAAATGTTTGGGATCAGGAAAAAGATGACGCCAGTGTCACGAGTCCCATTTTATCAAGTGTCGTAAGTGCGGTTGGAGCTTAGACTGTCGTAGGTAGGCCTACGTTATTGCGACCTCGACGCTGCATTTTTGTTAGAGCCAAACATTGATATGGACCTAAACGTGATCGTAGTTCACATTCAAGTTGAATGTCCATCTCTATAAACCACGTTGAATTGTTTGCCAATAAAAACTGAAAAAGATTGCATGACTGAGCTACGACCGGGCACTCGGCCTTTGATATTTATGGGCCCCAGAAAAAAGTCAAAGTGAATGACGTCGACTAATACATCTTTCGACGTTGATGCAATAAATGTTTTATAAAAAAGATGTGCAGTCCATTTAATTAGCGTGTTCGTTTCAGTAAACACATTCTGAGCATGTTAGTTGTCAACGACTTCACTTCTTTGCGATGTCTGCCTGTCTCTTTTTTCTGAAAACTCAATACAAAACACACTTCGATGATTCGCTCGTGTGATTAGTGACCGATATTCTCTGATTGACTTCTAAAAATAGTCGGCGCAGTCAAAGTCTTTTACTGAAACTTACGACATTCAACAAATTCGTTTGAAATAGCTTGAAAGACAACCAATCTAAACATTTTTCTTTGTTATTAGGTGTGTCCAGATAGTGTTAAAATATGCCTAAACTATTTGAAGTATAGTGCCCATATCACATGTTTTCAGAAATACTAATGGAATGCTGAGGTTTGTGTCAAAATGTAGAGTGTATTATAGATAAAAGTGACATTTGTTGTGACATACATTGTGCCACTCGACACTTCGTCGACAGGGCGATAATAGGTACAAGAGCACAGTTTGAGTGGCTGATCTCGACGCAATCTCTAGTCTGGTTCAACAAAGACCCCTGTTTCCTTTCGTTACAAAACACCTGAATAGAGCATTAGTTGCAGAAAGAACATTCGAAGAGGTTTCTCAAGTATGAAGAAATCCAACAAAGCCATATCTTTTTGCCTTGTTACTTCCTCCGGTCATTTTCTCCCCAAAATCACGATTGTCGCGGTCCCAGAGCGGAGACAAGAATCATAATGCTTTTGCACTGTAGAGAATTCATTACCAACCATTTTTTTCCAATTTGCATTCGTCTGAATGATACTTGTATTTGCAGCAAGAATTTCTTGTTGAACAAGGAAGTGCTCCGAAACGGGTGGGACTTCTGGATCCGGGTAATACAACAGAGCCAAGTTAAATTTCTGGGCTTCTTTTTCTGAAAACAACTTCAAAGAGCTGCTGAACACGATTCGTGGAAAAGTAAATAATAAAAATGACACGGAAATAATTTTTGGCATGTTTGTGCTGCAGGTAATCCTTGGGGTGTACTTTTATGTGCGTGTGTGCGCATGCGTTGGTCGCATATATCTAAAATTAAAAAAATGTTGCTAGACCTCATGATATCTGTGATTCGCCCACCAGTTTCATTTGCAACATTTTTGCTCATGAAATTTAATTTAAGTTTCGACATTCATTTTATGTGTTTTCAAAAGTCCTTTAGTTGCTTGTTGCTGCATTTTTACCATTGTGCGTACTGTACAGCCTGTCTAGACCAGTGTCACTCTACAGACAGTCTGGACCAGTGTCACTCTACAGTCTGGACAACTGAGCTTGCTGTTTACATGTATATTTACTTGATTCGGCCTCAGTTTTCTTGTAGTTTATAACATTGGCGCTTTCCTAATTTTTTCCTCATGAGAAAGGTTTCGAGACACTTTTCGACGATACATTCATGGATGAATCAATGAATAAACTTCTTACACACTCGTTCACATCTCGCTTGAAATTTTGCAGGAAAACGGTATGGTCCGTAAGACGCGCCATGTTTGTGTTTATACGTGGAGAATGAATCGACGATTCTCATTGGCTGACCAACGCCAGACATAAAAGGGACTTATGTCAGATATAAATACTGGTGGACATTAATCTTATTTATATCAGATATAAATAGGATTATGGTTGGCATTAAAGAGGCTGGAACGCGAAAAACAGACTAAATTGCATTATGCAAAGCGAGTCTCTGCCACTGAAAAAGAATTCAACATAGCGGTTTGCGCGTAAAGATTTTGAATTTAGGTTGATGTCAAAGCATTTTTCTTTTAGTTTCAAATTTCAAAAAACGATCTGTTAGCTACACGTCACTTCGTCAATTTTTTCTCACAAGTCACGTCTCCTTATTTGGCATGGCACATTTCCCTTGTATAGAAAGTGTGACCCTTGACCATAGACATCCTAATACTGTGATGTCTATGCCCTTGACGTTTGATGTAAAAAATGTCGACTTCAAGCAGAAGGGCGATTAAGAGGCAAGTGACGTTTAAAATTAGTTACAAAGATATCGTATTATTCAAACAAATTCTAAAATGTACTTGGAATTCTCTTTGGGAAATCTCTGGCTTCACTGACTTGCCTCGTACTATTGTGTCGACCTCAGATTCGAAGTGCGATCTGCCGTTAACATTCTTCTTGTCAATCTTCTTGTCGGATGACTGTGAGCGCATGCGCGCATTTATCATTGGGAGGAAGATTAGAAACTCTGTGGTGACTTAAGAGTTTTCCTTTTAGCGGGGAGGGAATATGTGCAGATTTGCAAAAATTGGGCAGTTTGTGACAAGTTCTCGCAATTTGGTACGCTGTTAGGTATAGACCTAATTCACGCGGCGGACATTTAAATCCAAAGCGAGGCTCACTGCGATAAACAACGCGGAAGTTGACATTGCGTGAGTTAAATGGCTTATTTTTCGAGTCCAAAATGGATATTAAATCTTTAAAATGTGTCGATAAGTAAGCACAGAGACACAGAGAGAACATATCAATGCACCAAAGAGTTATCTGACGAAAGGGTGTAAGTTTTTTTCGGAAAACTAGGTTTGAAACATGAAAAGTAAATATGACCAAATCGCGGCGATAGTAGTGTTACGGGTTAGGTATTATGCTGAATGCAAGGTTACGTTTCTTCTTGTAAATTGTTGATAAAAATGGTTTCTACACGAACCAGGCCATCTGCTCGTATTGTTGACGAGTTGAAGATATATTAGACAGCGGTGGCTCATCGCATTTTGCTGCCATATGTAATTAAAATAACATATCAAGCATAGCCTAGGTTCTGGTGAAGTAGGGACTACCGAGACTAACAGTTAATTTGTCATTAATCTGACAGAATAATTGATGTTGTTAAATATAGTTTTATTAAAATAGAAAACCAGGCTCGTAATTGAAAATAATTTTTTGACCATCAATTCTGCTTTCTTGGTTTTATTAATTCTTATGTCTATTTCATGTGTTAAGTTTCAAATATCAATCTGGACCATCATGTGTTAAGTTTCAAATATCATTCTGGACCAAGTGGAATTTTTAAATTAAAACACCTAATTCGTTCGTCCAAAGCATGACCTCGTTTAGAGCTCAATTTTAGTTAACTGAACAGAGCAAACATAGTTATCATGTTTATTCAGGGGCCTCGTTCATTCGAGGGGAAATTTGTACCTGTGCCTTCTGAGAAGGTAATTTTTTGCCGACTGAGGGTAAAAATCTGCCTTCAGATCATTATCAATAGCACCCCCGCCCTGTTGCAAGCTCTCATAGGCTATGTTTCAAGTAGCATTTTGTGCTCTTTCAAATTGTCACCTGTGTGGTTACAGGTGATTTGAACTTCGGAGAGAAAGTTGCAATCACTAAGGGAATTTTTAGGCCTCGTGGGGGGAATATATCGCGTTATTTTTCAATATTTTTAAGAGGGGAATGGGGCCGATTCTCCACCCCAAAATCGAGAGATTGAGGACCATGTCCTTTTTGGAAAGAAAAATGCATCACGTTTCAACCCGTAGTCATGAAAACACAGCCTGGCTGGCCGAAGATTGTCCGGTCGTTGCTACAGTCCGAGGGCTCTATGATGCTCGGCAACCGAGATGCGACAAAATATGATTTAACTTTTCGAAAACATTTGTAAATTTTACTCGGACATCTTTTCTTTCGGCGTATGGCAACGACCCACCGTTTCAGAATCTCAGCGTCCTTAGGTATTGTAAAACAGGCTGTTGAGTGTCCGTATTTTTTCTAGCCGTTGGAGCAACGCGGAATAAAACTATGCCGATCATAGCCACTGAACAAAGATTTCGTAGCGAACCTCCTTTTGGAACGCGCCTCCTGTCGGCGTGAATTAGGTCTACAAGCAAAGGGAATTCAAAAACACCGCAAACAAAGTGTGCTGATCCCCTGGTGATTGTTACGCGCAAAATCTAATATGGCCGCCGCCGAAAATATGTCGGCTGTTATTATGACTACAACAAATTCTAATATTACCTTTTCAATATTTTGGGGGGTAAGAAGTTCACTTCTGGTGTTAATTTTATGTTTTGCGGTCAATTTCAATGCAAATGATACTTTCAAAGTAAATGTCATTCACAAATAACTCAAACTTATGTTTATCCTCGTAGAAGTTACTTTGTTTAATTAGTGGGTATATCGATGCGATTCGCCGCACAAAATTCCAAAATTAACATTTTCCAAAACCAGATTTGCACAAAATAGGACTTTTCCAACTGACAGTGACAATACTTCCAGACCGAGAATATAGAAACGTAGAATAAGGAATTGCATGAACAGAATTGTCTACCAAATACTGCTGGGTGCTAGTTTGTATCATGTATGCATACTTATAAAGCAACTAGATATTGAGAAAGATGGATTGTCAAGTTTAAGAGTCGTTGCTGGTGCAGGCACCTTCACATTTGCACAATGTGGTACACCGGCCGAGTGCAAATCGATGGCACTTACAATTGCCTTTGCAGGCAACAATACAGCTACAGTGGAGAAGTAGGGAACACGCCTGGCCTGCATCTTCCAGATCTGTCCAATATGGCACTCATCTTGTAGCTCTAGCATTCCATTTCCAACCCCATTGGTATGGGTTTGGTATCTGGGTTTTTTGGCAAGAGACTGTTTCCAAACAAAAGCTGCAGTGAGCAGGGAACGCTTAGCATGTTGGAATAAAGCACGCTGTGTTGGTGGTATTGATTCCATAGTCTTGAGGCCATGGGTGAACAGAAGCTTTCCTGCTTCATTCATAGTTCTTACTGTACTTTAGTACTGTCCAGCGTTCAAGGGGTCGTAAAAGAAGCGAGTCAAGTGATAGGGTAGTTGGGTCATAAGTGTTAGCAATAAAAGCATTTGTGACATCGGGGAAAGCAGCCCAAGCATTACATGCACTTCGTTTTTCAATCCCAAACATTGCTGAGACAACATCACAACCTGTCAGTACATGGAAGAGTAGGACGGCTTCACATTTCTGCGCCCCAACGTTTTGAGAGATTTGTTGGATAGGGATATCCTTATAGTTTTTCCAGATGCAAATCCAATCCACAACTCTTAGAGGTCTTGCTCGTGAAAGACGCTGACTGCTAGAACCACCACGACACTGACAACTGTCCTTAGGTAAGCCTTGGTGTGACCCTGAACAGCTGAATGTTGCAAATGGAGCGTCATCATCGTGTCCGCTTCTTTCTGTAGGCATAGAGGCAATGCTGACACGTTTGTTGGTTTGGTGCTGTATATTAGGTCGGCATTTGTTGTAAGAGGTTGGTACTGTGAATCAGCTGGGCTGTTCAGAAGGTCCTGGATTTCAAACTGGAAGAGCTCGTCCTTGTTTTAACAATCTTTGAGGAATGTATGTCACTGAGTTACCTTGGGCATTGGTATCTTAGCAGAAACCCGCGTTTGTCGCACTTCAGTCTCACCACGCTTCACACGAGTCTATGACTTCAGACTATCCTCTCTGTATGTGTCTCAGAATGCGTCCACTCTTCTTGTACTTTCTGTCATCTGGTATTGCATCTATGGTAGCAATTATATCCTTAAACACTTTTGCACGGGGTTTTATAATTTGTATTGTGCTGGTCCTATGGAGAACCACCAAAGAAACTTCCTTGACTGCTAGAGATCGGCCAGGAACGGGCATGCCAGGCAGACATGCAAGAATATCAGACTTGGTTTCTGACCGGAGTTTACCTCTACCACATAATGACGGGGGCTCACGCTGACTTTCCTGCTTGAAAAATCTAAGATCTTTATTCCAGGAGTGCTTGGAGTGACATAAATATCTTGGTGATGAGAGCCGTATTCGCTTTGGCAGATCCCAGCTTGTCACTATCCTTCTTCAAATCAGTGGGTGGTCTGTTGGCGAAAGTAAACAAGTTGGTCCTTGGGATGATGTCAGAGAATGGTGTGGTAACAATTTCTGTGAATTTGGCTTGACCAATGTTCGGAGCTTCCCTAAGGCAGTTGATTATCTGAGGATTCATGATCTCAACAGTGTCCAAAGTAATGAGGTCTGAGCCAGTCTCCTTGAATTTATTGACAACTCGACCCTCCTTCACAAGGTGGCATAGAGCTTTGAGGTCCTTCAGAAACTTTGTTTGTTCAGCAATAGAAGACTCAGAATGCTCCAGATTGTCATTGCTTCTTGACATAGAGAAGCATGCTTCCTCAAACTCATCAATTAATCTCAACACTTTTGACTTTGAGAGCTCATTCATTTCCCTGCGTGCTTGTAGGCCACAGAGTCCCTTTGCACCACTGTAGTCCTTCAACAACTTGAAACTGTGTTATTGGCTCTGGTCAAAGAAAACTTCCCGTCAATACGTTGAACAACAAATTTCCCTTCCACGAAAGCTTCGTGCACTGAAGGGTGGGTCTGTGGAAGTTGTGCCATATCTCTCAACAAAAAAGGCATCCAGCGTGCGTAATTCGTATGTCCAAATGCAAAAAACCATAGACACATTTATTCACATGCTTTCAAAGTCAATGGTCTCTGACCTCGAATGAAGCGACAGTTAATTAGCAGGTAGTCTTTACAATTTTCCAGTAACAAACTGTTGGAGCATTACTGACTCGTTTGTCCGACATATCAAAGCTTTCGTGAAGTCCAGAGCTTTCATGACAGTACTCGTCATCATATGCCTGTTTCTTTAACTCATTAAGCCAGGCAAGAGTGAGCTGGTATGCGTATCTGGTAGACTTGACATGCTTTCCACCCAGGGGAGATGATGCAACACCAGGAGTGAAGTCATTGTCTAGGGAGAACATGTGGTCCCATTCAGATCCGTCCAACAGTTTACCTCCACTTTCTTGAGATGCCACGTCGATGTGGAGCATGCCCATCAAGCATAGGTCTACCATTTTTGATTCACCGACCTCATCAGGGTACGCCCATTGATTTTTTTTTCTTCTGAGCATTATATACAGCCTTATTCCAACCAACAAAAATAATATAACCAATAGATGCAAGAGAACAGCTGCCCGGGACCAAGCGTTTGACATTTTCTATCCGGAAACAATGCGCGGGACCAAGCGGTGGTATTTTCAGTTCAGAGACAGTGTGAAAAGATTTGAATGGCCTCATAGCATAAAAGTAACATCAGAAATGAACTCCCCGCACCCAAAAATATTGAAAACATGGATTTACAACATGCCCTGGTGATGATAGTAGCCAAAATATGCCAATTTCCATTTTCGGCGGCGGCCAAATTGGATTTTGTACGTAGCGGCCATCAGGGGGTTAACACAGTTTGTTTGCGGTGTTTTTAGTGTTCTACCTATTCCTAACATTGTACCAATTTGCAGAAACTTGCCACAAAGTACGCGATTTATATGAATCCCCTCTCCGCTATTCCGTGCGTATTTCCAAACTCTTGAATTTGAGGATTTTTTCTGGAAACTCCCTTACCGGGGAAAGCGAATAACTCATTTAGTAGACATTGCGAGATAGTGCTTTCGTTAGAAATTGTTTAAAATGTATTTTTGACGAGTTTTTGCGTTCCGTAGCTTTTTAATGAATAATGTTGATATTATTCAAGGATTATGTCAGGCCTAAATTTTTTTATATAATTAATTATGATTTATGTTTGACATCAATCTCATTCATGTCAGACATAAATCCGAATTATGGCTGGCATAAATCCGAGTTATGTAGCACTACGCCAACCATAAACATGTACCACTGTGAATCGCGCATTTGGCTTATTTAGTGAAATTTTTGTCCCATTTCTTCGGACTTTTTGTGTCCCTCAGGGGCGGACCTTTTTGCCCACTTCGCCAAATGGGGGGATCGTTCGAACCCTCCCGAGACCCCCCTGCGTGCGCGCATGGTATACATCATCTAAACGTTAGTTTCTTCACGAAACGCGGGTTTATTACCGCGTTATTTTAATAGCGATCACTTTTTTTTAGCAACAGGCAGGACTGATTGCCTCAATAGAAAGTTCCGTTAAACACAGTTAGACCACGCCCACCATAATTAGGTGGCATTGAACAGTTAGGCTGAGGCCAATTTGCACTCCCAAAATATCAAAATCTAGGGGTAGGCCAGGCTTGGGGGCATTTTTAGTCCAGTATTGTATGTAGGCCAAGTGAATGTGGTTTGTTTGTATTTGTGAACATGCTGAGAATGAAAAAAGGCCACTTTCTCGGTTGTAGATGCACTCTCCTTCAAGATGGCGGCCCCCTGTTGCAACTATGCATTGCTGTGTAGCAACTGAGAAATTGGCCGCGATTTCAGGTAGCCCACAATCAAGCCAAATTTGCAAAAAAAAAAATAGTTGGTTGACAGTACTTTTGGACCACATTTCTGGAAATGGTAGGAAATTTGCTTTCGGAGTTTAATGTGGAGCATCGGCAGTGAAGTGGTGGTTGTTGGGTGAAAAATGCCGATTTTGTATTTTTGCCCCTGTTTTTCTTAGTCTAGCTTGGTTTTCACTGGGAGTGAAAGGGTCAAAAATATAAGAGAGAATAAAGTTTCTGTGCTCATCTATATGGCTTTGATGTGAAATGACTCAAAACTTTTCTTTATTTGCATGCAGTTTTGACATAGTGAAGAAAGGGTGAAGAGCCCAGTGACGTGTGTTCTGATAGGAAAACCCCTGTGAGAACTGTTCTGTGCCTCCTTACCGTTGTTGCGAATTCCCACAAGCGCTAAGCCAATATGGCGGAAGTCTTTGCAATCTTACGATTTGCTTTTGACAGTATTTCAAAATAAGTCTTGGGAAAGCGAACGACTATTGCACGAAACGACATATCTAATACACCAAGCCCGTGGGTCCATTCATGTCTCAACAAGTCGAACAGACATCGAGCGTAGTCGTTGGTTCACTTTGCGACAAGATTAGTTGCTCCGATAAGCTAGTTCATAGAACAAATGAAATTAGGGGTGAGCGCAGATGAAGAGCTACACGACTCGAATACAAATAAGCACAGCTCACAACTCACGTCTGTGGCAAACTGAGCCAAATGACTAAGTGAACCATGGCTCACTTTGTTCGGCCACAAGATTAGGTGCACCGATATAAGCTAGTTCATAGAACAAATGAACTAAGGGCATGCGCATATGAAGAGCTACGCCACCCGAGTTTCAATTAGCTCAACTCACGTCTGCGGCAAAATGATCCGCGGGGATTTTGCCTCGCGAGGCAGAGGCGAATGTCTCAACTAGTGCCTTTCTTTTACCTGGCGTGCGTAAGTCATCGCCGCATGGGGGCGAGGTAAGCCAATTAGTGCTAACCTCATCATCTTCGGTTGCTAATGAAAAATAATATTTACGCTAGTGTCTAGCTATAAATGCAAGATCTCGCGAGATTCCGCGAGTTGTCGCCGTGAATTTTCAAAGTCGAGAGAGCACGTGATTTTGCTTAGATTTTTCTCGCCGCGAGACAGTTATTGAACTCGACCCAGCTCAGTGTACTGTGCGGGTAACACGTAATACGCTATGGGATGAGCTCAGCTCGTAGCATTTCGTCTGCTCTCGCCCAAAGTGGGTAAACTACTTCCATGCAATTTGACTGTATTTGAAAGTTTTCTTGACAGGTGCTCTAGTGTTAAGTGACTTGGTTGCACATTTCCTTAACTCATGTAGCCGTTCACAGTCACAGTCACAGTTCCATGATTAATTGTTCATTCAGACTAGGTACTATTAATGAAAATAAAATAAAATTAAAAAGAAAATATCGGTAAAACGTTATGAAGGTGGATTTCTTTCACTTTCTTTACTAGTTACCCAGGCGTATATTCATTTAATCGTGAAGTCTATTACGTGTTTTTATCACCGATGGGCACATTTTCTCTCTCGTCCCCTGCATATTGTTGATATACATTGCAAGTGTCCCAAGTGCATCGTAAAATCATCTTAAAGCTCTAATGTTTGTAGGACAAAGATATCGCTCTGAGGTAACCGTTATGTTTGCATGTTCACGCGACCTGATTGGCTGGAATTATCAGCTTGATTGACATGTAAGAAATGTCCACACAAAGCTTTATGTGTTAAAGGGATATTGAACCCGATTTTGGCCTATTAACGGATACTAACAACAATTTTCCCATGTTGTTCTCTAAGATAAAATATTGCTATGTAATCCTCGTCAGTCCTCAATGATGAGTGTCAGCTAAATCGCCAAGTGTGATTAATGCTTTAGGGGATTTTTTAGACTCCAGACAAGCTTTTTGTATGGTCATGATCAGTACCTGCATAAGTTTCATAATTTGTGGTTTCAATTAGTTGTAGGAAAAAATAAACTGCTTTCCATCAGTTCACCCTGCCTGGGATGACAAAAATGAGGAAAAACTGCTAAGTATTTCTTTCATTACTCAAGTGTTACACGAATGGTGCATTAGCAAGGGACAGGGATTGGTTGAAATCATCAAAACATAAATGTAGGATTTTGCATCTTTTTAAATGTCATGAATCGTCCATTTTTTGGGCGTTGTTTACCCGTCTCTGCACGGAGAGTTGTTACAGAGGGGCCAATAGAGCAGAAAAACACTGGATTATAAATGACCAACTGTGAGTCATCTCCCGCCAAATGATGCAATGGGTGGAAGACGGTTGGCCGCTTGACAATCATTTGCAATGTCGGAACACTGCAGGTCAGAAGACAATGACAATATTAGGCGAGAATTGGACAATTATTATGCAGACAAAGAGGAGAGTGGATACGGGCACTTATACTCAAGTACTTGAAGAATCAGACAATGAATTCGATTTCCCATTTAGCGAACTTTCGTCGG
>NMRA01000031.1:210887-340747 GCA_002633005.1 Phoronis australis | reverse complement strand
ACACTGAAGAGCTTGTACTAACCTATAGAACCTGTACACTGAAGAGCTTGTACTAACCTATAGAACCTGTACACTGAAGAGCTTGTACTAACCTATAGAACCTGTACACTGAAGAGCTTATACTAACCTATAGAACCTGTACACTGAAGAGCTTGTATTAACCTATAGATCCTGTACACTGAAGAGCTTATACTAACCTATAGAAGACTTGATCACTCGACTCAGGCATGTAAACCGGACCGTCGGAGGGTCGTTCATTAGGCGTGCAAAAAGAATCACTGAAGGACTGTTAAAATTTACAATTCCGGCATTGCCGTGTATGAAATTTGATTACATTTTCTATTGCAATAGTAAGAATGATAAGTATTTCCTGTTCAAGCGGGGGTGCGTTCCGTAGACCCAAGCGCCTAACGAAAACTCAAAATCACGCAATACCACGGGAATGGCGAATGCCGCATTTTCTCGCGCTTATTAGCGTTCACTTGCAATAATGGAAGTAATCGAAGTGATTGCTCGGCGAGCTCGAGATGCTGAATCATGGGGTAGAATTCGCTGTTACCGTTCCACACGCGACGATTTCTTGTCCAAGTGAAGCGTAAACAGCTCAACTGTTACTTTAGTCCACCTTCTCTTATGAAAATGCTCGTAATTTGTTCCTTATTCAAAATATGCGATTTCTGGACTAAGAATTAGCTGACAATTAGAACACGTAAGCAAGTTTGTCACGGCTGGTTATTTTATTGTAGCAAGGTATCCAAGACACGGGCCTCTTGTAAACGATGCTAGACGCAGTGGTTGTTTTACTAATAGTGTGTCTTTAGGTAGAACAAGTAACTACTGACAGATGTCTCTTATTCAGATACGGCAGCAACACATGTGAGCACCTGGCACCCGAGGTTCGCGAAGGGGAGTTGACATCCGTGCTCACGGATGTTTATTCGTTTGGAGTTACCATTACCGACGTTTGTCATGCCTTGCGAGAAAAAACTCCTGCCATTTACAAAGAAGCGATACACGAGCTCCTGTTTCTAGGATTGCAGTGCCGGTCGGATGACACAAAAAGCCGGCCACAAAACATGCTGTCAATCATAAAGAAGATTGAAGGAGTTTCAAAGATGATCACCTGAAGACGGTTAAAGGCCGATACTGTGATTGGAAAGTGTGATCTATGTCATGAACCGTCACCGCTGTTTTGAGGAGGGGATGAGAGAATGGACTCATAACTCTATTATTTTCAAATTTTATACGATAAAAATTCTTGAAATGGAATATTTGTGTTTTAAACGTTCTCTTATTCTTAAATATTGAGTATAATCAAGTGGAAAGTTTCAAGAATGCAACGCAATAGGCGTCGTCATCCTTGCCACCGTTTCCCAATCGTTCTCGCCGGCACAGAGCAACTGAACTGCACTATACGTCATGAGGCGCTGGCTTTCACGAACAGAAAATTGAATCTGCGTCAAAAGGATTGTTCGAACTGTCAAACTGAATCTCCATTTATGCGCGTCACGATATTGTTGGAAGAATCGAAACGGAAGCAATCGTGGTTGCAGTCCAACGCTTCGCTGGCGAATCTGAATCAAACACCGCCATTGATTTCAGCGAATGGTTGGAAGACAGCGACTTGTTGTACATTCACACAAACACACTCCTGGGCTGGGTTGCATAAAACCTCAAAATTATCCTCTGGATAAGTACGATATAATTGTTGCCTGACGTCAGGTGCATTGTTCAACAATAACAACATGACTGACACGTGATAACCCGACGTAATTGTTGTTATATGGAGTATCAACTTTTATACAACTGGGCCCTGGTCAAAGTAAATGCTTTAAGTCTATTCGACCCCTAAAACGTCGATTTCCATGCGCAAAGTCCATTATGTCCCTCTGCCAAAAATCGTTTTTCGTCATACAAACGTTATCAACGAAAAGTCGAGTTAACTTTTGTAAGGGTTAGAATTCAACATTGACAACGAAACAGCATCGAAATGCCTTTAATGTTTAAGGAATAAAAAGGTGCACTAGCGTGTCGTCCATTCAAAAGGATAGCTGTTGCATAGTAGAAAAAACATAATCCTACTGAAATGAGTTGCCTAACGCGGACGCGAGAATCTCGCGAAGGAAGTTAGTGTGACCACGTGATTCACTTGGAAAACGCAAGTCGAGTCAGTAACACAGAGTCGAGGGAAGTGCCACCTTGCTTCTATTTCGGAGGTTGGAAATACCCAGTCAAATTTTTGCACCATTTATAAGTATACCGTGACTAATAAAAAATTTGCACAATTCTCAAGGACGATGGAAATACCCTCGCTGGTTCCCTGCGTTCCGTTAGGTGGTAGCCATCACGCAGGCAGCAGGCAGTAGCATGCGCTTTTGGCAATGGTTGATGTAACCTCGGCAGACAAAGTGAGAAAATGGCGGTGTATGAACGATTTTGAGCCTTTGTGATGCAAGTGGCGTAGCAGCAGCTAGGTCGACTTTGCATTAATGTTTAGTGCTTGAAGCACATACATGTACAATAAAGACACATCTGGCCTATTTAACTTGTGTAGTATTCATGCTGTATGAATACAGAACAGCAACGTAAACAAAATGTCAGCGATAGTAGAAAGATGCACTCTAAAAAGGCGCAACCACAATTTTCTGGGATTCACATTTCTTGAACATGAATTAAACACAGATTTGTCTGTACAACACACCACATTTACACTTCCTCCGCTCCGTCAGTCATGCCAGTTTGTTTGCGTAAAGCGCTGCCGATAATTCGACCAGCCAATCATAAACGCAGGTGTAAAAAGTGATACCTGCTTGCTGGCTCCCACCTAGCGGCACTCAAGGAACTAGCGAGGGAAATGTCTAGATTAAGCATCAGGTCATAAAATTCTGTGACTATCAAAGTGTGACCAAAGGTCCGTTGCCAAAAAGACAATATAATTAAGCGTCCTATGCAAACAATCTAGGTACAAGGAGCTGTACTGTGGCAACTGAACCCTACATTCGAATAACATGGAGAAAAATGATACCAATCCAGCATTGAACTAGCCTGAATCAAAGTGTAACATTGCTAACTTCATGAAAGGGTAATGAGATAAATGCATTCACGACTATGACAGCAGGAAATCAATAAATCCGAGTACTCGAAAAATGTTTTATAATAAAAAAGGAACACCAATTTGCATCATTCAAAAAATCTCGAAGGAGCTCGTCCAGCAAAATGGCACTTGGTCAAAGCCATTACTGACTTTGGGAAAAACCCTCGTGCATGTGAAAAGGTTCAATGCATCTCTGACGTTATTCACATGGACAACGAGTGATTGTAGGGACACGTAAGGTAACTTTCGTTCACTTTGGATGCAGTACTCAACCTGTCGCCAAAGCATAGTACAGGTAGCTATAAACCGAGGAGTTGTAATAATATGTAGCAATTTTTCGATTACCGTGCAAATTTTCTCCACTAGTCGAGGGTTTCTCCGATTTGTTTCTTTACAAGAAAGGTACGAATTTCCGTGTTGTGGCTAGCATGGCCAAATTATTAGCGTAAATAGTGAAGGAAACGCATATGCCGAGACCAGTGTTAAAAACCCCAATAAGCAGCGAGAAAAAGGAATTACACTGGGGATCAAAGGAACCAGAAGCGGGTTTAGAGGGGGACCAAGGGGGCCATGGCCCCCCTAAAATTTTCCCAATTTCCATTTGGCAGTTCGGGAGCGCGAATGTTTGACGGCAAAATCCTGACCAATACTCTGCCCTGCCCCCCAACTCAAAATCCTGGATCCACCTCTGGGACCCCCTCTCATTGGGGCACTGAGTTCGGGTATCCCTCTATACATGAAAATCCAACACTGCCAAGTATTCACGAGGGAAGCTGAGATTCCAAATTCATCAAAAACCCAGAACAACCGTGCACAGCACAGCAATATCAAAACATTCGACCCAAACAACCAAAAATGTGAAAAATACAATAGGATCGACCACTATCAAAAACTTGGAATTTTGAAGAACGTGAAGATCACTATTTGTGCATTACACAAAAAATGCTACTTCCGATGGTTAGTTATGAATAATGTCATATTTTTCCAATAGTATCACGATAATAGTATTTCTTTTGATGGTCGTTACTAGGAACTGCTTGTAATAGATTAACGAATGTCGAAAAGATTGGAGGCTACGATTTGTGATGACATTGTACATGTCGGACGGGTATGCAAAATACTCGCAATAAAAAAACTATTTCAGCCGTATTTTGGAGTTCAAGTTAAACTCGTGAACCGTCATAGGTACCTCGGAAATGAGCAAAAATACACCTTAATGTGAATGCCCCATCTCCCATGTTCCCGGGTTACCCGTCAAAAATCTGCGATCATGCCTGCGGAAATTGCTTATAACATACCGTTTTGATAAACAAATTCGTTGATTTCTGATTTACATGTTTGTGTATCCATGAAAACCGACAGGTTAATAAATAGTTTTTGATGATGTTTCAATGAATTTAGTTGAAGCCTGAATATGGAAAAAACTCTATAATCTGATCCCCAAATAGTAAAAGTGCACTTGGACGCTTCTTGCCTATCAAAAATAACTCTCAAAGATATTGATGAAATTTGGATAATTCACAAAAATCTACTCACAATTTAAATGACAATAAATGCATTGCCTTTTGACTTCGGTACAAGATTTGTCGTTTAAACTCACTAACAGGGATCAAAAAGGAATTAAGTCATTAAATCAAAGTAAACTTATTGCTCATGGATTCGATTGTTGGTTTCTGAATTACACGTTTATGTATCTAGGAAAATGAGCTGATTGACTGGTGATTTTTTTACACTAGAAGCTAAACTTGTAAGAAATGACAATGTTTCAAGGAATTTGAGTTGCAAGCAGACACTGGAAAAATTCGATCTATCATCAGGTCCCCAAATGTAAAAGCACACTAAACTATTTGATTTGTCTATCTGAAAGAAGTCTCAAAGATATTTATGAATGTCGGACAGCTCTACAAAGTCGTTCTAAGATTTTCTCACAATTCAAATGACAATAAACTACTTATTGACTTAGGAAATAGATTAGTGAGTTTACTTTCACAAACTGTAGATCGAAGAAGTTTTTAAACTTCTTAAAAGTAATAAAATTAAACATATAGCTCATCAACTTGTAAAGGTTCTCTTTGCACTTCTTTGATTTTGTTAGTTTCCAATAGGCCTAGTATTACGCTGGAATTTTCTTCAAAACTGAATCATTTACTTTCCATTCTTGTGCATATTACCCACACGGAGCAAGTCATGTTTGACGCACCACTATAAAAATAAGGTGTACATATACAGTGGGCCTGCGCAGAATCTCAGTGATGCACGGGAGCTGAATTTGAACTCAAGGCGTTGAAGTGTGTACATTGTTGGAACATACTAGCTGTATCATTTCCTCCAGCCACACAAGAAAGTGGACTACCGGCTGTTTCATAACGGGATTTTGAAACGGCCTCAAAGTCACTCAACCAGGGACCTCGGGACCTCACCTTTCCAAAAAATTCCTTCGAAGAATGGCCATGATAAAATGAAGTTTTCCAGAATGAACTTGATCATAATAAAACGAATCTGACCTTAGAGTCAGTGCACAGGTATAGGCACGAGCTAAGCTGCCAGTCTCAAATGAATCATAGCTGAGCTGATCAGCGACTAGCTCTAGTTCATCGAATCCACTGTTGAAACCCAGCTACCCGTCAGTGCGCTGGTCCTAGACCCATTCTTGCTCTCCGTGGCGGCCGAGTGTCATGAATGAGTCAGTGCGGCTATTGTAGGATTGTAACGTCTTAGTCAAGTTTTGCATTTGTTTCTCGTGTATGTTTATCTGTATATAGTTCTCTCAAACTGTTGTATTATTCTTCCTCCATTTCTGTCCGGGGACAAGTACATGTGCTAATGTTTTATCTTTTCAAGAACAACACGGACTTGAAATAACCTTTAGTTCCCCTTAAATTAGTTACTTAGTCCACCACCAGAGGTCCCTAGTACTGGAAAAATGGCGACAGCTGTGAGTGTGTTGTGTCCGAACGGTCGAAGACAAAACGTAAAGCTTTCACCCAACACCAAGCTGTTACAAATTTTAGAAGAGGCATGCAGAAAACAAGGGCTAGTTGTAGAAGAGCACGAGTTACGTCACGGACGTAATGTCTTGGATTTAACCATGCCAGTGAGGTATTCAAACTTGCCAAACAACGCAAAACTCGAAGTGGTGAGATCCATAAAAATTAGAACCGAAACTAGCGTTGTAATCGCTCTACAACTTGAAAATGGAAAACGATTTCAACACGAATTTGAACCTAGTTCCACGCTGTATAATATTTTGGAGCATTTTGGTAAAAACGGCGACTCGGACTTGTTTAGATGCACGAAAATGAATCCTGAAAATTCGCAAGTCATGCACGCTGTGATTGTTTATATGCGGGAAGAGGTTGCTGGCGAAGTGGCCTTGCGAAACACCACTCTACGAAAGCTCGGGTTGACTTCAGGAAATTGTATTTTGAGACTTGTTTACAGAGTTCTCAACGAGTCAACACTTTCTGAAATAAATGAGCAAATTTATCAGCATGAAGCTAAGCGCCAGAAGATGGGAAGTCCATCAAAGGTACCAACTCAAAACCAGGGGGGTGTAGAGACTATTTCTTCTTTGCAATTAAAAGCCACTGATGAGGAAGGCGGAAGTACCCATTCTCCCTGTGTTCCACTAGTCAGTGAAAATGTAGCAAAAACACCTGCTGGGAATACTGCGGAAGCGTCCCCAGAGCTTCCTGTAACTGCACAGTCGTTGCCTCAGTCGTTAAGTCACTTTCAAAGATCTGTGTTTCCACCTAGTGCACCCACGGACCCTAAAGCTGGTCAGTACCGGGATGTTTACCCTGTTCTACCTCAAGCCAGGTCACATTTTGCAGATTTCAAATTCCCTGAAGACACCAAAGGAAAATGTGTCTATCAAAACGAGTTGAGTGAAGTCAAGGAAGAAGAATACAGACCTTGTGGTAGAGAAAGCATGGTTTATTCTCTTGTTGATTTACATAGTGAAGCAATGGGTTTAGCTACCAACGATGAAGATATTTCCGATGAATTTTTTGAGGTCACTGAAACTGACTTGAGAAAAATGATGATTGACCTGCAGAATAAAGTTCGATTGGCTAACGAGCAGCCTCTAATGACGCAAGCTATGAGACAACAGCAATTAGAAGACAAGATGTCCAAGTACTCCCATGCCATCATACGGGTGCAGTTCCCTGACAAAAAGATTCTACAGGGAGTTTTTCGTCCTCGTGAGACTGTCCGAGCATTGTACAAGTATGTGCAGTCCTGCCTTGCGGATAGCTCCATGCCTTTTTACCTGTACACCACGCCTCCAAAGAAAGAGCTGGATGATCAGGCCCAGTTGTTGTTTCAAGCTAACCTAGTACCTGCGGTTCTGGTGTATTTTGGCTGTCACTGTGCACGTGACCAATACTTAGCACCGTGCATGCTAGAGGGTATGAAAACAATAGCTGAGGCTGAGAAAGTGGTTAAAAGCTACCTGTTCAAATCAGCGACTCAAGAAAATGAAACTGATAATATCTCAGCAATACCAGAGAGGTCGGCCAGTTGCAAAACTCAGTCAGATGTACAGCCGTCTTCAAGTGCTAGTGGTTCGGGCAAAGTGCCTAAGTGGTTCAAAATTGGAAAAAAGTAGCATTTTGAACTAGTTATCTATTGAAATATGCTGTTAGGTGACAGATTTGCGCTTATTAACGAATTTATTATTGCGCTGTGCTTTCAGGGTTGGGAAACCGTTTAAATACTCTAGACAGACCTCTCAGTGGCTTAGCTCTATAAACCTTGCACTCATCACTCATGTTAATAGGTGGGGGCCAAACGTGAATTTGTTCTTGACCAGTGAAGGGGGGGGGCTGAAATGAGTCGCACCCTACAGTAAAGGGGTTAGGGTTTTTGGAATGAACAGGGCGGCCATACCCCCTGTTGTGTCCCTCCCCTGGCAGGGTACGCCAGTGACTGAACTTTATGCTTAGATCCAAGTACACTGCAGGCCAGTCGGAGGACCTGTTAACCAACTTGTTGGCCAGATTAGATGCAGCACCAGTCCACCTCAGAGGTATTTACAATTCTGTGGCTGTGTTAAATTCCACCTAGGATCCTTTAAACCCCAGTTCTGGACCAGCAGATAGCGAACCCTTGGTGTAAAGCCCCAAACCCGTGCCCATACTACACTTGTGCACTGAAAATGCTCCCTGCAGATTTGAGTTCGTTGAAGAATCTGGTCTCCAGTTCTGGAGTTTGATCCAAATTCAGCTTAGGTCAGGGATAGTTAACGCAAGTTTGATGTCTATTGTTCCTGTACTAGAGTTTAGTCAATAGAGAATCTTACTTGGAATTAAGAGGCACGACTGCTGTGCGTGAACTTGGAATCCTGCTTAATCTCAAGATCGCGTATGCGTGAACTTGGAATTGAATATTTTAAAGGGAAATAGGTGAAATTTTTGTTGGGTGAAAAGAATTTTTGTAATTATTGACCTCGCGATCAACCATTTTCTCCTTTACCGTAACTTGTGTCGCTGAACCGGAGGAATATGTGAATGGCTAAATCGATTATTCTTTGGTGAAACTGATCGCCTGTATTTGAAAAGGTTAGTTAAAATTGACATTATTTTATTCAAATATAACTTGATTTAGTGCAGTGCAATTTTTTATGAACATGAACGTGATTATTTGAGTGAACTTGTCAAGTTGCCTCGCGTATTCCAAGTTCACGCAACACTCACTTCCTCTTAATCTTGAGATTAAGCACGATTCCAAGTTCACGTACAGCACGACCACGGAATTGGTTACCATCACCATCACCTATTTCTCTCGAACTGTGGCAGACAAGTGGACACTTGTTTCATAAAAATCAAACATTTTGAAGACTTTACTCCATTAATAGCATGGCATTGATTTAAAACAGCTGCCTTGGAGTCGCACTGAGCATTGGTTATTTTTTGTAACAAAGTATCCAGCATTTTGAAATGAGACAATTTTATTTTTGACAGCAAAACAGAAGAATTACAATATTGTTACTTTTAGCTGTCTGGCATTTGGCCCCTGCCCAGATTTTAGATTGTTTGTAAACCTGCCCCTTGAAAGTGCATTAATCGTCAATTGGTAAATTACACAAACATATGGCGTACTGCTGTTGCTTATTAGTAAAAGTCACTGATACATGCGCGCACCCAGGGGGGGGGGCTCGTTGGCGAAGTGGGCAAAAAGGTCCGCCTGCAAGAAACGAAAAGTCCGAGAAAATGAGACAAAAGTACAATAAACAAGCAAAAACGCGCAATTCACAGTGGTGCGCCCGTTTTTTTTTTTAGTCAGCCGGCTATTTACAACGTTAGGAATTCGAGTCCCCCATATTTAAGGCTGGGTGCGCTTATGTTGATATGATATCATGTTCACGAGTTTTTACAAATGATTTCAAACAATAGTTTATTCTTAATCAGGAATGTTCCAAGACACCCTTTGCTTTGATGTAAACATATTTGTATTTTAAAAACAACACTATAAATTTCAATCGAAACATGATTACATGGATAAATTATTGACGATAAAGTCCACTGTATCTCCTAAATCCTTGTTTACAATGTTGTGTTAAAGCAATATGTACCTGCACTTAATGTTAATAAAGAGCTTTGTTGCTTGGCGACATTGTCAAAATTAAAAGCAAAACTTAAATTCTCGGACGTCCGCCATTTCATTTTTGAATGTGAGTTCTACAAATTTGATTTTAAAACTTTTATCATGATGATAAATGTTTTGTGATCAAATTTATGATACTCGGACATCCAGATGTTTTGCTATCACAAAAGTTGTGTCAAGATGTGTAACCTCAATCACTGAACTGAACACAACAGCTATTAAAGACTATTTACAATGGAAAAGATGAAGTAAAAATGTTAAAATGGTTTGATTTGAAATATTTTTAAATTTCAAGGTCAGACACCCTTGTTATCATACATAGGCGGATTTAGAGGAGGAGGGGGGTTCCCCTTAGCTGCCGCAGGCAAAGATGGAACAGCAACAGCGTGAAGCGTGAGAAAATATTGCGTAAGCAACGAGGACGCGGAAAAGGGGTGTTCCAGATCGCGGCGTTCCCTTTTTTTCTTTTTTCTTTTAGTCCGCCGGTAGATTTTTCGAACAGAGGGTTCTCCCGCAACTTCGGGCCTGTGCTACACATACAATCGCGCTTTGCTCAATTCCCGAGACAACATGTTGGCCCCCAGCCCCTTATGGTATCCTACATCCGCCACTGTTATAAAAATGTTAAACTACAAACAACGGACAATAATCGGTGCATGTAGTAAAACAACCATTAGAAGTTTACGCAGTCTGTGGTGTTTAAGTTCAGTGAACGTCTTGCTAAGTTACACACTAATTCATGCGCGCACCCAGGGGCGCAGACGCACAGTTCACAGACCTGAAGGTGGTACCCCGTTTTTTTTTAGTCCTTCCGCTTGTTTGTTAGCAAAGGTTCACTTTGTCAGAGATTCGAGCCCCCGATATTAAAAGGCTGGGTGCGCGCAAGTTATTGTGATAGCAAAACTTGATTAATATTTAGTAATCGCATCCGTAATATTGAAACTGTCAATTTTTGGTAATTGAGAATTGCTTTGCCAAGAATGATAAAACATTTTTCACGAAGGCTCAAGTGTCAAGCAAAGACTGGGGACAATCTCACTTTTTATACAAGTATCACTGTCCTAAACTCGAGGTTTCAACGTTTTCTAAAAACTCAAAGAATCAGCTGAATGGAACTGTGGCAAGCGAACCTCACAAAATGAAAATAAGTTCCCTTGTCAGTAGAGGATCTAGGATACCATAAGGGTGGGCCCAACATGTTTCCTCAGGGAATTGGGCAAAGCGCGATTGTATGTACACAGGCGGCCCGAAAGTTGCGGGGGCCGGGGATGTGGACTTTCTGTTCAGAAAATCTATCGGTGGACTAAAAAAAAAACGGGAACACGATCCCGCCGCGATCTGGGGTCTCTGAACCCCCTCATCCGCTACCGGTTACTGAACTCAATATTCCCTCACTCTTCACGCTGTTGCTGTTTCATTTTGCTTGCGGCAACTAAGGTGGGACAGGGGCTTAAACCCGCCTATGCTTGCTAGATAGATCCACTTTCTACAGGTCAAATATGTCCATTAACTTTTTGGTTATCATCGAAATTTGAGTATTACGTCTTCTTAAAATGGTGGCACTTTCGTATCCAAGCAGACAAGAGCACACTGGCAGGCCGAATTTCTGTACCCTGTTTACTTAAAACAACTTTTAAAGTTGTTTAAAAACAAACTACTGAATATCATTCGTGGCAATCACTCCCCATTCAGTCCACAAAACTGCCTTCAAACCTGACTCATCCCATTTTTGGTGGGGGGGCACACACCACACACAGGCATGTACTGTGGCCGACCCTCATGGGAAATATAAATATCTTCTGCGCAGTGATTGCCCGATGCCGTGACGTCATTAAAACAAAGGCAGGTTTTAATTATTTTCACAGGCGTTGTTGCTGCCATTTATGAAGCAGAAGACATTGTTTTGGTTATTGTCTGAAATAAAGTTTGTTTGTTCACTTATTTTCAATTCTTTTTCATTAATAGTATCATATAGTAGAAATTAATCTGTTTTCGAATCAAAAAACAATAATTTTGACCGAAATTGCTGTAATATACCGTTAGTTTTCATTTTAATATTATACTGACGAAAATCTCAAAGTTGATATACACACAAAACGTACCGAGAGTGGCGTTTTGAACGTTTTGTATTTATCCCATACGCTTCGAATTCCCGAGCCAAGTTTCTTTCATTTTTTCGGCAGATTTTTTAAATACTTCATTCAGACTGTTCACGTGGCGGATCACATCCTATACTATGTACTTGCGCGTTAGGTTGCAAGTTTTCTCACGTAAAAGAAACAGCTTTAAATGTAATGATTTATAACTTGAAAAGAGATGATAAATATGAAAACAACGATAACTGTGCATTGAACTGGTAACATCTCCTGAAAATAGTTAAATAACAACATTTGATAATACCGAGGAATCGGTGTCCGCGTTGCAGTTAGTAATTGAAAACTGACTCGGAGACAGAACTGCCATATAATTAACAGTCCTGTTCCAGATGTTACGATTGGGACCTGAGTTGCATGTTGAGTGCTTCTTACACTGCAGCAACTAAATTGTAGGCCTATTTCTTTAAACTATTTTCGATAAAATCGAACCACCTAACGACGTCGAGTCGACACTGATCTACCTGTTGAACTTTCCATGGTAAGGGGGTCACTGCTCGCTGGTTCCTTGCGTGCCGCTAGGTAGACGGTTGCCAGCACGCTGACTAGGCACGTTTGGAACCAGCAAGGGGGGTCACTGCTGACGGAGGTAGTGCGGGAGGTGAATACGAAAAACTCTATTACCTGTACATGGCCGTATTTCCCTCGACACGCCTACTTGTAGTATTCCGGCGACTTTCATAAAAATGTGTCAGAATTCTGACACATTTCATTTCCCATAACCAAGCCTCAAATGGCCAATATTCTATGGCCCAAACCGCCTCAGCGCCTTGTCTTGAGGCTTCTTGGGACAAGGCTGACGCACTAATAGTCTGGTTGAAAGCAATCCGTGACGTCAGTTTGTGAGGCCCGGGAACCAGCCTCCCGTTCAGTGACGCTAGGACCTCGCTAAAAAGCAAGACTTTGCGAGATTACGCGAGATATTGCCGTGTATTTTAAATAAGAGCACGTGACCTTGACTAGCTTTTGGCTAGGTCCCGGTACTCAATGAGCTATAGTAGCTATATTTATCTCATTGGGCAGGCTTATAGTTTCCAGAAAAGGTGGCCCTACATGTATGTCAAAGGATAGATCCTATATTAGTTACTCGAGCTCTACCCGGAATCGGAACCAGGTTCGAGGACAAGCAATGACGGTGATCAATAGTAGCAACCGAGTTATATGCGACTAGTTGTTAGTTGTAGCAGCTTACGTAGGCTACGACCGCTATTGCATGGCGGGCGGTGCAGCAGGCCGAAATACTAAATGAATTAATGAATAAAAATTCTTCGTGCGCCGGCCGGGTTTTCAACTTTATTAATAACGCACCTTAATGGCGGTATTTAAATGTCACCNGATTTTTAAAATAAACTTTATTTTTTTGCCAATAGTCGACAGGCACGTAGTTTTATGGCATAATGAGGTGTCATTAAAGGATTACGTACGTGACCAAGCAGCCCAGGCAGCTGGACTGAATTCAATGGGCTATTGTGTTCGCATTAGCAAACTCCAACCGTCGGACGAAGGCCGTCCGACGGTCAATTTTCAGCTGGAAAGGGTTCCTCATGTCAACTGCATGGGTAATTCACATCAAAAGCGGCCACTGAACTATTGCACAAAAAATCACCATTTTTATACCCGAGGCGATCGAGAATTCAGTTAACAAAGGTCTCTTTGCTTCACAATACATCATACTGAAATGTTTGTCCTCCAATATGCGACAATGACCCACGTCATGAGCAAACACTCAAAGTTTAATCTATGCCCACACTTCCGCAGTATCTGGGCGACCCGTCTTCTCTCCTCCTCTTCACTATAGTCAGCCGAGGAATAGCTACCGTGAAGAGGTATGATCATGATCATCCATTAACAAGCACATGGTTGTGACAAGTGCCAACTCGAAAAGACTTTTAGATTTCAAAGAAAACATGCGAAAATATGCAAAGAAATAGGATAACGCGCACTGTTCACCATTATGCCTTCGTTTTCCCACGACTTCCATTAATAGACGAAAAAGCCCGTATGTTCCCAACAAAAGAGTTGCGCGCAGAGCAACCACTTTACGCAAGCTCGGGTTGACTTCCAGGAAATTAATTTCGAGTCTTGTGTTGCAGTCAGAGCTTTCAAAGAATCACAGCAACTGAAATGGACGAGGAAATTTATCAGCCTGAAGCCAAGCGCCGGAAGATAGAAAGTTCAAAAAAGGTACCAACTCAAAACCAAGGGCAGGGCGAAGACCATACTATTTCTTGGAATAGAGAAACTGTGGTTTACTCTCTTGATGCCGGCCAAAAGTGTCTAGCTACCAATGACCATTCTGATGATTTTTTTGAGGTCAATGAAGCTGACTTGAAAAAAAGGATGGGTGACTTGCAGAATGAAGCTCGAGAACAGCCTCCAATGACGCGAGCTATGAGCCGGCAACTATAGAAGACACAATGGCCAAGTACTCCCGGGCCACCATACGCGTGCACTTCCCCAGTGACAAAAAGATTCTACAGGGAAATTTTCGTCCTTACGAGACTGTCGGAACGTTGTATGAGTACGTGCAGTCCTGCCTTGTGGATAAGGCCATGTCTTTTTACCTGTACACCACGCCTCCGAAGACAGAGCTGAAGCATAAAGAACAGTCGTTGGGTCAGGCTAATCTCGTACCTTCGGCTGTGGTGTATTTTGGCTGTAAAGATGCACGTCGCGACCAATACTTAGCGCCACATATGTTGAAAACAAAGGCTGAGGCTGACGAGAAAGTGGTTAAAAGCCGACTGCCACCCGATAATATTTAAACCGACAATCACAGTGGTCGTATACCAAAAAAGACGGAGACGGCGGGTCGCCGGCCCGGAAGTTGCAAAACTCATTCTGATCGATCGAGTCTTCGGCAAGTGCTAGTGCTTCGGGCAAAATGCTCAAGTGGTTTGAACTCGCGTTTGCAGTGAACTAGGCCTAGTTATCTTTTGAATTATGTTAATTAGTGTTAGGGACAGTTTTGCGCCGCGGCACGCAGTGTCGGGAAACGGTTTAAAGAAGAAATCTAGACAGACCTCTCAGTGGCTGTGTAAACCCTGCACTCTGCCTCACATGTCATGAAAAAATAATTGCAAGAGGTCTGGTACACGTTTGAACTAGAAACCTGACTCAAGGGTCAAGCAGTGTGGCCCAGCGGCCGGACTCGAACCCACGACCTCGGAGTAACGAGAGCGGGAACCTATCATACTAGGCCACCAAGATACTGCCTCCGAGTCTTTGCGGCACTCAGTGTATGTAATGAACAGAGACAGACCTCTAAGCTGGTTTAATAGCTCTGTAAACATTGAGCTCATGTATGTAATAGGTGATCGCCAAACGCGAAATTGTTCCTGGTTACTTAACTCAAACGAGTGTCACTCTAAAGTAAATGGCGTAATGAACAGGGTGACCATCGCGCCCGTCAGTGTGCCCCTCCCCTGGCAGCTGTGTCAATGACTGAATTTTATGCCATGCCAGACCTCCAAATCAACTTGTTGTCCAGATTAGATGTCGCACCAGTCCAACCTAGATGTGTAAACAATTCCATGCACAAATGTGTTAAATTCGACCCAGGATTATATAAACCCCAGTTCTGGACCAACTGATAGCAAAACTTAGGTGGGAAGCCCCATATGCCCACCAACTCCCCTTGTGTGCACCGAAAATGCCGGATTTGAACCCGTTGAAGAATCTGGTCTCCACGACAAATTCAGTGGATTAGGTCTGGGATATTTACCAGTTTTGATGTCAATTGGTCTTGTGCTAGAGTTCAGTCAACGATCTTACCTTGACTTTAGAGGCATGACAAAATAATTGTTTACCAAGACCAGTCACCAATTTAGCTCAAACTGTGGCGGACAAATGGACATCTGTTTCATAAAAATGAGACATTATAAAGATTTTACTCCATAATAGTATGATTTGTACAATAGAGTTGTCATGAAACCGGGGAGCAGCCATGAAGTCGCACAGAGAATAGGTTATTTTTTGTAACAAAGTATCCCGCCTTTTGAAATGAGACAATTTTATTTTTGACAACAAAACTGGAGAATTGCCATTGTGTTACTTTTAGCTGTCTGGCATTTGGCCCCTGCCCAGATTTTAGATTGTTTGTAAACCTGCCCCTTGAAAGTGCATTAATCGTCAATTGGTAAATTACACAAACATATGGCGTACTGCTGTTGCTTATTAGTAAAAGTCACTGATATGATAGCATGTTTAAGAGTTTTTACAAATGATTTCAAGCAATAGTTTATTCTTAATCAGGAATATTACAAGATACCCTTTGCTTTGATGTAAACATATTTGTATTTTAAAAACAACACTATATATTTCAATCGAAACATGATTACATGGATAAATTATTGATGATAAAGTCCACTGTATCTCCTAAATCCTTGCTTGCAATGTTGTGTTAAAGCAATGATATGTACCAGCACTTAATGTTAATAAAGAGCTTTGTTGCTGGGTGACATTGTCAAAATTAACAGAAAAACTTTTCTGTGATATCCACCAATTCATCTATGAAAATGAATATTATAAATTTGATTCTGAAACTTTCATCATAAATGATAAATGTTTTGTGATCAAGGACAACACGCAGACATCCAGATGTTTTGCTTTATCAGAAAACTTGTGTCAAGATGTGTGTGTGAGTTTCGGCAAGTCAAGAGGAGTTGACTTTAATAATGCTTTATTAAGGTAATGGAAACATTTCGCAGTTATATTCTTACAAGTCTTCTCTGTTTAGAGTATCTTAATAAAGCATTATTAAAGCCGACTCCTCTTGACTCACCGACACTCACATTGGTTCTCAGTATTGCAGCTCCCATCCTCTCCTCTCTAAAGCCAAATGTACCACTGCCCACCCAAGTGTGTAGAAAACAAGTCAGCACACACACCAGTTCATACACAAATGTGAGTCATATGATATGTAAATCTCACTTGGCCTACAAACAGCTATGAATAAACACATCGACATGAGGCTCCCTAAGCTAACAAACGTAAAATATCTTACAATGTGTAACCTCAATCACTGAAGTGAACAGCTAAGGCAACGGACAATAATCGGTGCATGTAACAAACAGAAGAGAATGCTGTTAGTGGTATTTTAAAGCTCAGTGAACTTATTGTAAAGTAACACACTTATTATGATAGCAAAAACTTGATTAATATTTAGTAATCGCATCCACAATAATGAAACGGTGAATTTTTGGTAATTGAGAATTGCTTTGCCAAGATTGATATTTTTCACAAAGAGAAAGCACGTTTGACTTGGGGACAGTCTCGCTTTTCAGACAAGTGTTACTTCCCTGAACTGATGACCACTCACACAAGAGACTTCATCGTTTTCTAATAAATTAACGAGGCTCACATAATCAAAATAAGTTGCCTTACTAGATTCACTTACAACATTTCTTCAAAGTCTATGAGCTTTGAGCAACTTCGAGTGTCAAACACTAACAGGTCATGTTCCATAACACTCATTTATACAACACACTTTGTAATGTAGTAACCGTAGAGAACTCGAACAAGATATTGCGATTACATTGTGACGTCATCATCTAAAGAAGCAGGGCAAACACGTTTTTAACCAAATTGGCAAATGATGTACAGATTTACACTTACTTAAAATTTGATGAAGTGGAGTTTGATAAAGGTGACATGCCAGGGCCTTAACATTTTCATTTGTCACAAAGACGATTTATGCAGAAGTCATCGCTTTTAACTCCATGCTGAGACTGTTAAGCAAGGTAACCTGTTCACAACAAATAATCAGGAAATTCTCTCTAGTGTAGGTGCTAACTGAATGAGAGTCTGTCAGTCAGTCGAATCTCGGCACATCCTCTATTCATTTAACACAGACAGTTGCTCTGCAATATTTTCCACACCAGCACAGTGCCAGACGAATTCGTCACATGGATCAGCAGCACCCCTCTCACTCTCGTAGCTGCTGGCAGTTGCCCTTCACACAACACTGACGAGAACTGCAAGTCTCCAGTTACATCTATTTAGGATCTGGAACCTAAAACAGAAGACATAAACTTTCAGACATTTAAATTTAAATCTACCATTCACCGAACACACATACAGGTACACAAAGTCAAAGCTTACGACTGGAAAAACCACCAAAGTTACAGGTTGCCCTACATCGACACTAGACTGGAAAGGTGCAGACCTGTAACAAATAAGACTAGACAGTTTTATGCTACAAGACTAGGCAAGATGTCCTTACCCTTACAAAAGTTTGAACAACTTTGGTAAACTTTTGCGAAACAATAAATTGAAAATTAGAGTAGGTTTACAGCCAAAATGAAGACAGTAACTGAGATTCAACCGATGGCATTACAACTAATAAAGAATGTGGAATTAACTTGGAAGTTATGGTAATTAACATTGCAAGGTTTTGGGTGCTGACAAGGCAGACAAAAGTCACAATAACATTTCATTCACGACGGACATTTTGATTTTACGTCACTTTTCTGCATTCATTAGTGTTGTTGTCTTCAGCATATTCTCACTTCTTACAAAGTCATAGTACTAGTGAGAGGTGCTACTGAGTAGGAAAACCTTTTCAACAAAAGAACAAGACTATTAGACACAAACAAGTAACGCAAGACCATTATGATTAGAGGAAAAATTTGAGTAAAAAAGAACTATTACGTTCATGGTAGTTGAGTCGTTGCAGAATGACACGCCTCTAATATCATCTTACCCTATTTAGAAATGATTCAGCAGACTTCAATACAAACTCTTCTTTGCCCATGAACTGCTGGTTTCCACGGTGATTTGACACAGCCTGTATATAAATAGAAATTCAGAATTTTAGCTGGGCGCATCGGCAGGTATGGAATAACGAGCTCAAACAATACTGTGGTGCCCGTGAACAGCAGTGTTATCAAAATAAAAGTGACAATTAACAAAATACTGCAGGTGGTCCGATACATGTTGCAATTTCCTCAGCCACACCCATTGCACGGAACACAAGAAACCATTTTTGCATTTCACATACACCTAACTACACAAATTAAGACCAAGTTGAGTAGCTAGAGACTTGATTCAAGGGTCTAGCAGTGGGATCCGTTGGGATTTGAACCCACGACCATAATTATTGTCTAACAATATCTTAACTAGCTGCTGTAAAGTAATAAGTGGTTACTAAGTGCTTTTGCATCATACCCAGGAACACAAAGCATAAAGATTCCTCAATATGGGATGGAAATAATTGCTAAAATTGCCACATTTCTATTTTTCAGAGGCTTACCACGTTATTAAAGATGGTCAAATTTTTACCATATGTTGTTTGGAAGAAACAACACCATGCTAAAAGCAAAGTAAATTTTCAGAAACAGTTATTTTCGTTGAGGATTTTAACAAAATGGAATTTCACCTGTCTGCCATAGTGTGTCCCAAACTGAAGAATCTTTGCCTAATAAGACTTAATGTGAAAAGTGGGTATCTTTGTAATCCGACTGGAAAGTGTACTTTCGATTTACTTTTAAGTGTAGAATGAATACTGAAAGTAATCATTCAATAGGAGATTTTCACGTGGCAATGTGGCACGTGGTCACGTGAGACCACACACTGTTTGCTCCTTGGGGCCAAGAAGGCAATTTTACTTAAACTTGTTTAAAACACACCACATCTAATCACATACACTGTGACAGGGTCTTTTCACAAAGTCAAGCATGCCACCTGCTGTGAGGAAGTACCTCCTTGTACAGTTAGGTGGCGATAATGGTCTCGAATGATTAGCCCAGTTGCCTTCTAAATGTCTCCCAGTAAACATATTTCTAAAGAAGAAAAGGGTGAGACAGCACTTCTGCCATAATCTAGATTGAGTGTATATGGTTTCTTGCCCAAATTTTCCTGGTGGTCTGTTTCATGAGTCCAAAAGGTCCAAAGTCTCCGAAAATACACACATAACTATTAATGAAATAATTACTATAAAATTTCTGTACAGTAATGCGCTCATAATTACTTCACTAAACCTTTTTGAAGCAATTGTGAAACGTGAGTGTTAGCCCAAAATTCTGTCTCTGACTTAATTCACTTCAGGTCCAGGTTGCTGGGTTCAATCGGAAATCAGTGCCCAAAAGGACTGTGTTATTAATAATTATTCATTATATTGCAGGGTTGAGTCGCTTTATCAGTGTCAGGTTCTGTAAATTTTCTCTCACCTTGTTTAATGCAGTCACCATCTTATCGGGTGCAAGTGCTAATCCGGCATGAAATATCCTGAAAATAGAGATTACTTCAAGTGTTTGTAAACCTACATGTATTAGGTACATGCCCTTAACCAGCTAATGAGAACAGCATGTAGCTTACTCAGCGGAGACGTTAATACCAACTAAAAGCTACAAAATATATTTGTTTGGATTCTGTTCAACATTACAAAGTTCCTCCTTGAGAAATTATCAAATTAAACTAAGTATTTACGCTTCGGGAACATCCGACTGTGGCGATGTCATATCAACTGCTTTGTGTAGTTGTTCTAAAGTTGTTTCACAGAGACACCTATCTGCTTTTTCTGTATGCAAAATGTCCAGACTCATGTACAGATCTTCACTAAGTTGTAAAAAGTCTGAAAAAGATGATGAAATGACCTCATTAAATGATAATCAGGAAACACTGTCAACCTGAATGATAAAATGGTAATAATTCTCACAATGATGCATTCTGTAAGACACTTTAAAATATTATATTCAGGCTACAACTCTTTTCCTTGTTGTCAACTGCTTACCATTTGTGAATCTCTTCTATTACAACAACTAAAACTCAAAAACCATAATTGGTGGTAACTGTTTCCCACGAGTTCATTTTGGTAAGAAATATCTATTAATAAGCAATGAGGACCACTTGAATCACGTGGAGATGAATGATTCCTTCTCCCCTCTATCTATAGCTAGTTATTGCAACAGGCAGGTGCAACACTTGTGATAATTGAACCTAAGCCTAAGCTAAACCCGGGCCCCGATCATCGCCAATTTTAATCTACACCCCAGGTGGTTAGTTGTACAAGTCTCGCACAAACAAGTGCAAAACTGCCGTAAAATTTCACCATTTTAGGACAAAAAAATAATAGCCAAAATATCACTTTTTCATTTTTCAAATGCTTCAAATATTGCTGTGAATGATCACAATTTTTCAAAATATCGTCTGTTGGTAGATACGTTGGTACTACGTGCATGTATCATTTATGAAAACAGTATAAAATAAAGTTCCACTTAGCCACCATGTTGTGTCCTAAACTGGCAAGATTGTACAGTTGTAATTATTTAACATGAACAGCTGCTTTAAACAGCAAACTTTTGTTATTCAGTATTGTATAGTTTAAGGTCAAAATCAAAGACTAGAAGATAGTGAATACCAAAGTTTAATGCAGTGAAATGGTGGTCTGCAAAGCAGACGTCAAGTTTTTTGCTACTGAGGATAATATGAATAATGTACAAGGCACTGAGAATTAAGATTCATCATGCCAATTTTATGTAATTATAATAAATCTTAATTTCGTACAACAATCAAATATTAGATTTTCATAACATAATTTTTGACAAGAAACAACAAAGTAAAATTTTTTCATGCACAATGTGCAGAACAGGTTAAAAAATTGACACGTTTAAGCAATTTTTTTTACAGATGAAGGTTACTTTCAACTTTACACGGAAAGATATTCAGACGTTGGCCAATTTGTAAAAACACAGACGAAATAATACAAACATACCTTGTAAAACTAAACACGTAAAGATTTTGTTCCTGAAGATATTGAAGTTGATTGCCTCATGCTCTCGTACTCGCAATTTGAACACAAGCTTTTCAGCTACTGCGGACGGAACATTCCGACAAATAATTTCTAACAGTTCCATGAAGACTTTACCAGTAACACCTTTCAAATTGCGGCCACCTGAAAAATGATACATCGGGCATGACACGTGCCACAAGTACAGTATGTTATTTTATCACAGTTACACTCATTGTTAATCTGAGTTAAGGTCTTGGTTTAGTAAAACAACAAGACATAAATTTTTCAAATTTCCCACGTTCAGGAGCATTTTGCTCCAATATATGCACCAGTTTCATTCATTTAAAACATTAACACTCAAGTCTGGGAGAATTCCCACCTACAGCCGTCACAACATACACAATTTCCTTATCCTCTGCACGTCAGACAAATAAACAGTATATTGACTACATTTTGATGATGGTTTGATGACTATTGCTCATGAAGTCATGTTGTTTTTGGAAGGATTTTCTATCACTGAGTATTTTTTCTGGATTTGATTTTGTTACACGACCACTGACACCTATGTCCTGTGATTGGCTAGAATGCAGTATGATAACTCGCTTGATGAGGTAATGTTCAACCTGCCATACAATATCACACGCTGCCCAGACGTCAGTCACAATTCACGATCTAGAAAATCAAACAGCTGAAACCAGGAACCCCTAACAGCAAAGCGNTTCACACAACACTGACGAGAACTGCAAGTCTCCAGTTACATCTATTTAGGATCTGGAACCTAAAACAGAAGACATAATCTTTCAGACCTTGAGATTTAAATCTACCATTCACCGAATACACATACAGGTATACAAAGTCGAAGCTTGCGACTGGAAAAACCACCAAAGTTACAGGTTGCCCTGCACCGACAATGGACTGCAGGGCTTGGAATGACCAATGACAAAAAACGCGGAAACTTTTACGGCCCAAATCATGCGCGTTACCCAGCCTTGAAATGGTCAATGTGAACCTTTCCCCGACAAAAATCGGGAGGACTAAAAAAAAAGAAAAAAAAAACATTACCACCATCACTAGCATGTGTCTGCGTCCTTTTAGCTCGTCCTTCCACTCCCAACCCACACATTTTTGGCTGCAGAGCCATAGTATTTGTCGCCGCGGTATACAATAACACGAGACGCCCTTGAAAATCCCACCACGCTTACCAAGATGCCCCGGCAATGTTGACAATTTACGGTCCTCCGAAACATAAAGAGCAACTTCCGCTTTTCGAAGTGAACGTCGTCTGCAACGCCGCGGTAAGAAAGGAATTTGCCGCGGAAATTTTGTATCAAATCCGATTTTTTTACGCGGAAATATAATAAAATGTGCGGACAGAACATTTGAAAAAAGCGGAAATCCGCGTTTCCGCGGAAAGTTCCAAGCCCTGAGACTGGAAAGGTGCAGACGTGTAACAAATAAGACTAGACAGTTTTATGCTACATGACTTGGCAAGATGTCCTTATCCTTATAAAAGTTTGAACAACTTTGGTAAACTCTTGCGAAATAATAAATTGCAAATTAGAGTAGGTTTACAGCCAAAATGAAGACAGTAACTGAGGTTAAACCGATGGGATTACAACTAAGAAAGAATGTGGAATTAACTTGGAAGTTATGGTATTAACATTGCAAGGTTTTGGGTGCTGACAAGGCAGACAAAAGTCACAATAACATTATTTCATTCATGACGGACATTTTGATTTTACGTCACTTTTCTGCATTCATTAGTGTTGTTGTCTTCAGCATATTCTCACTTCTTACAAAGTCATAGCACTAGTGAGAGGCGCTACTGAGTAGGAAAACCTTTTCAACAAAAGAACAAGACTATTAGATACAAACAAGTAATGCAAGGCCAATAACTCCCGCCTACCAGGGGGAAATGTTTGTTTACCATTGTGATTAGAGGAAAAATTTGAGTAAAAAAGAACTATTACGTTCATGGTAGTTGAGTCGTTGCAGAATGACACGCCTCTAATATCATCTTACCCTATTTAGAAATGATTCAGCAGACTTTAATACAAACTCTTCTTTGCCCATGAACTGCTGGTTTCCACGGTGATTTGACACAGCCTGTATATAAATAGAAATTCAGAATTTTAGCTGGGCGCATCGGCTCAAACAATACTGTGGTGCCCGTGAACAGCAGTGTTATAAAAACAAAAGCGACAATTAACAAAATACTGCAGGTGGTCCGATACATGTTGCAGGTTGCTCAGCCACACCCATTGCACGGAACATGAAACCATTTTTGCATTTCACATACACCTAACTACACAAATTAAGACCAAGATGTGTAGCTAGAGACTTGAGTCAAGGGTTTAGCAGTGGGATCCATTGGAATTTGAACCCACAACCATAATTATTGTCTAACAATATCTTAATTAGCTGCTGTAAAGTAATAAGTGGTTACTAAGTGCTTTTGCATCATACCCAGGAACACAAAGCATAAAGATTCTTCAATTTGGGATGGAAATAATTGCTAAAATTGCCACATTTCTATTTTTCAGAGGCTTACCACATTGTTAAAAATGCTCAAATTTTTACCACATGTTGCTTGGAAAAAACAACACCATGCTAAAAGCAAAGAAAATTTTCAGAAACAGTTATTTTTGTTGAGGATTTTAACAAAATGGAATTTCACCTGTCCGCCATAGTGTGTCCCAAACTGAAGAATCTTTGTCTAATAAGACTTAATGTGAAAAGTGGGTATCTTTGTAATCCAACTGGAAAGTATACTGTCTTTCGATTTACTTTTAACTGTAGAATGAATGCTGATAGTAATTTTTCAATAGGAGACTTTCACGTGGCAATGTGGCAAGTGGTCACGTGAGACCACACACTGTTTGCTCCTTGGGGCCAAGAAGGCAATTTTACTTAAATTTGTTTAAAACACACCACATCTAATCACATGCACACAGGGTCTTTTCACAAAGTCAAGCATGCCACCTGCTGTGAGGAAGTACCTCCTGGTACAGTTCGGTGGCGATAATGGTCTCAAATTATTAGCCCAGTTGCCTCCTAAATGTCTCCCAGTAAACATATTTCTAAAGAAGAAAAGGGTGAGACAGCACTTCTGCCATAATCTAGATTGAGTGTATATGGTTTCTTGCCCAAATTTTCCTGGTGGTCTGTTTCATGAGTCCAAAAGGTCCAAAGTCTCCGAAAATACAAACATAACTATTAATGAAATAACTACTATAAAATTTCTGTACTGTAATGCGCTCATAATAACTTCACTAAACCTTTTTGAAGCAATTGTGAAATGTGAGTGTTAGCCCAAAATTCTGTCTCTGTCTTAATTCACTTCAGGTCCAGGTTGCTGGGTTCCATTGGAAATCAGTGCCCAAAAGGACTGTGTTATTAATAATTATTCATTATATTGCAGGGTTCAGTCGCTTTATCAGTGTCAGGTTCTGTAAAGTTTCTCTCACCTTGTTTAATGCAGTCACCATCTTATCGGGTGCAAGTGCTAATCCGGCATGAAATATCCTGAAAATAGAGATTACTTCAAGTGTTTGTAAACCTACATGTATTAGGTACATGCCCTTAACCAGCTAATGAGAACAGCATGTAGCTTACCCAGCAGAGACGTTAATACCAACTAAAAGCTACAAAATATATTTGCTTGGATTCTGTTCAGGGCTGTTCCAGCAAAATCTGTATGGGAGGGGGGGGAAGGCACTTTTATTTCGTACCCACCGCCCATATTTTTCATTTATTTCTCCAACCCATGACCCATAATTTTTTAATTATTTTTAATAGGTTAAAATATAAAATCCAACACTTGCAACCAAATTGCCTCCAGGAGGACCTGTTAAGAACTTAGATGATTGACAGACAAGAACTAGTTGTCTTGTCCAATACTGTCAAAAATTAAAGTAGCCTGTGAACAATACTTTTGGCAGCCACCAGGTGTCTCTGTTCTTCATGTGTCTATAATTTCAATGAACATTTTTTCAATTATAAGGATCTATGAATCTCAAACTGTCTCCACAAACTCTTTTATACTTCTATGTCAAGTGAATATTGGAACTTGTTAATCTTACTCCTCATACTTTTTATTTAAAAATCATCAATTTTCTTATATGTGTTAACACCAGTTTAGTGTTGCATAACTTTTCAATTCAATAGGACTGCAGACAAGCACTTGGCTCAAATCAAGTTGCGCATGACTTGATTAATGGCTTAGTGAACATATTGCACTCTGTTCACTGGCAATATGGGCGTTTTTGTATTGGGATAAGTTGGGATATATGCCAATCGCATTTTTTGAGTTTTGATTTCTTTGGAGATGTGTTGGCTGAATTAACCAACCTGTCAACGTTAACAGATCAAAAAATACCACCCATTTTTAATGCATCACTTCTTGCTGGAACGACCACCCATAATTTGAGTTTTTTTCTGAAGACCACCACCCATGAATTTTTATTTCTACTGCCGTCCCCCCCCTCCCACACGGATTTTACTGGAACAGCCCTCAACATTACAAAGTTCCTCCTTGAAAAATTATCAAATTAAACTAAGTATTTACGCTTCGGGAACATCCGACTGTGGCGACGTCATATCAACTGCTTTGTGTAGTTGTTCCAAAGTTGTTTCACAGAGACACCTATCTGCTTTTTCTGTATGCAAAATATCCAGACTCATGTACAGATCTTCACTAAGTTGTAAAAAGTCTGAAAAAGATGGTGAAATGACGTCATTAAATGATAATATGGAAACTGTGCTTCAATGGAGTCAACATAACACCGTCAACCTGAATGATAAAATGGTAATAATTCTCACAATGATGCATTCTGTAAGACACAGGACTTTAAAATATTGTATTCAGGCTACAACTCTTTTCCTTGTTGTCAACTGCTTACCACTTGTGAATCTCTTCTATTACAACAACTAAAATTCAAAAACCATAGTTGGCAGTGACTGTTTCCCATTAGTTCATTTTGGTAAGAAATATCTATAAATAAGCAATGAGGACCACTTGAATCACGTAGAGATGAATGATTCCTTCTCCCCTCTATCTATAGCTAGTTATTGCAACAGGCAGGTGCAACACTTGTGATAAGTGAACCTAAGCCTAAGCTAAACCCGAGCCCCGATTATGGCCAATTTTAATCTACACCCCAGGTGGTTAGTCGTACAAGTCTCGCACAAACAAGTGCAAATCTACCAAAAAATTTCACCATTTTAGGACAAAAAATAATAGCCAAAATATCACTTTTTCATTTTTCAAAGGCTTCAAATATTGCTGTGAATGATCACAATTTTTCAAAATATCGTTTGTTGGTAGATACTTTGGTACTATGTGCATGTATCATTTATGAAAACAGTATAAAATAAAGTTCCACTTAGCCACCATGTTGTGTCCTAAACTGGCAAGATTGTACAGTTGTAATTATTTAACATGAACAGCTGCTTTAAACAGCAAACTTTTGTTAATTGCATAGTTTAAGGTCAAAATCAAAGACTAGAAGATAGTGAATACCAAAGTTTACTGCATTGAAGTGGTGGTCTGCAAATCAGACATCAAGTTTTTTTGTTAGTGAGGCTAATATGAATAATGTACAAGGCACTAAGAATTAAGTTTCATCATGCCAATTTTATGTAATTATAATAAATCTTAATTTCGTACAACAATCAAATATTAGATTTTCTTAACATAATTTTTGACAAGAAACGACAAAGTAAAATTTTTTCATGCACAATGTGCAGAACAGGTTAAAAAAATTGACACATTTAAGCAATTTTTTTACAGATGAAGGTTACTTTCAACATTACACGGAAAGATATTCAGACGTTGGCCAATTTGTAAAAACACAGACGTTAATAACGCAAACATACCTTGTAAAACTAAACACGTAAAGATTTTGTTCCTGAAGATATTGAAGTTGATTGCCTCATGCTCTCGTACTCGCAGTTTGAACACAAGCTTTTCAGCTACTGCGGACGGAACATTCCGACAAATAATTTCTAACAGTTCCATGAAGACTTTACCAGTAACACCTTTCAAATTGCGGCCACCTGAAAAATGATACATCGGGCATGACACGTGCCACAAATACGGTATGTTATTTTATCACAGTATTAATCTGAGTTAAGGTCTTGGTTTAGTAAAATAACAAGACATGAATTTTTCAAATTTCTCACGTTCAGGAGCATTTTGCTCCAATATATGCACTAATTTCATTCATTTAAAACATTAACACTCAAGTCTGAGAGAATTCCCACCTACAGCCATCACAACATACACAATTCCTTATGTTCTGCACGTCAGACAAATAAACAGTATATTGACTACATTTTGATGATGGTTTGATTGACTCTTGCTCATGAAGTCATGTTGTTTTTGGTAGGATTTTCTATCACTGGGTATTTTTTCTGAATTTGATTTTGTTACACGACCACTGACACCTATGTCCTGTGATAGGCTAGAATGCAGTATGATAACTCGCCTGATGAGGTAATGTTCAACCTGCCATACAATATCACATGCTGCCCAGACGTCAGTCACAATTCACGATCTAGAAAATCAAACAGCTGAAACCAGGAACCCCTAACAGCAAAGCGAGCAGACGATACCAGTACATTAAAGCAAACAAGGACATGCCAATCTAACAAGGGACAAACAAATCAGGCAAAAGAAGCAGCAGTGGTCGTGTAATAAAACAAATATAGAGAATCTCCAGAAAGTTAATTCTAATTTGCAACGACATTACACACAGTCATACACATAAAATATGCACCAAACTATTTAACAAAAGGCAAATTTACCCAGAATTGAAGGACATTGAAGTAGCAACATTCAATTTGTCGGCAGTTCTGCACTATTTATAATTGTCTGATAGTAAACCAAGAACAGTATGTTTACATTTTGTTTCACTCAGCATATCATAAGCTTTGCGTAGATTGGTCTCAAAGATTGGTCGACTGTGATGGGTCAAATAGAGGTGATCGTAAGCTTTCACCACCGGACTAGGCTTCACTTCCACATTCTTGAAACTGAAAAAATTGAATATTAACCATTTCATAAACGGACTTCTATACTACAAATATTCTTGGTGTTTCTACTGCCAGAAGGGACCCCGGGAAACACTGGAAGTCAAGTAGGACTGCCATAAAGATTCTGACGTAACAAATTTATTAACGCCACAAACCTGAGTGTCATCCACAAAGATTCTGACTCTCCGTCATGATAAAATCTGATCAATATAGGACACAGTATGGTGAACATGTGACATTTTGTACAATGAAAGATACAGTAGCACCAAGGAAATGCTTCATCATTTTTAAATTTTATGTATCTACCATCAGACAATGTTTTTGGAAATACGTGGACATTCATAAAAATGTTAAAAGTATTTGCGAAATGAAAAACATGGAGTGATTTTACCCTTACCAAAATGTATTATGCTGTGGTCTGGCTTCTTATGCTTAAGCACCAGAATGAAGCAATAAACATCACATACTGACAGCAGTGAATTATAACATATTGTCAGATAGTGACTACAAGCGTCAAAACAATTTATCGTATACTAGAGTTGTTTTGATCATAAATTATGTTCATGGGCAGATCAATCATACTTACTACTCTGCTAAAAATGATATTGGATCAACAGGTCTGTTTTCAAGCAATGATGAAATCACCAACTTGACCTCATCATTAACACCAGTCCTCTCTGAAAAAAAACATCAGGTAAACACGACCATCACAAGTACGAGCAACAGTGAATAAATGGATGATTGAGAGAAAAAGGGGGCAATTGGACTTTTTTCAGTAGTGAATGGTGGTAGAATTGTAATATTGTATTTGTGATATCCTTTCACTGCTGCTTTATGTTAAATGGACGAGGATCATAATTGCTTCGGCATCTTCTACTAACTCTCCTGGTAGCACAAAAAAATTTAGATTAAGTTCATTTACTTTCGATATTGTTCTCTTGTTTCTTAATCAATTTAGAGACGATTTTAATTCTTACAGGCTTGTCACAGCATGTCATTCTATGCAACGATCACCGTCTCAAGGAGTACAGTAAAATTTCACAAAAAATAACAGCCAAATTTAACCTTTTTTCCTTGAGAATGCCTACAATTTCTGATGTTAACTACATTACAGAATTTTTAGGTTCTTTTAAGCGTTAGCTTGATGCTACATCTCTTTTATGAAAAAACGAGAAAATGGCATTTCATTTATCCGTAAGGTAACAAACTATCAGACCTTTGCGAGACAAAAGATCACATCAGAGTGAGGAACAAGTTGAGATCAATTTTATGGAAGTAAATGGTTCAAATAATTTCCTTCTAAGAAGTGACACGGGTTCATATTGAATAATTAAACTAAATAAATGAGTGAATGTTTACTTTTCCAGCGTCAGTTACTGAGCATGCTTATGCTAATTAGGACAGATTTCACACTTATTATTCCAATCCCACTTTTTATCGCCATTACATTTTTGGCCGCCACTGATAAGCTTATAAAACATGACAAGTGACACCATTCTGCATGTAGCCAATCACAGCGCCTCATTTGCTTAACTCCTGAATGTTACTTCCACAAAATGTGCTCACTGAGAAAAAAAATCCAGCGTGACTTTTAAGAATATGTTCCAATCAACCAAGAAATTGCCTTTCCTAAAAAAATATAAAATGTTTTTATTTAGGAAACAACATCTGGGGAGATGTATTGGCTATGTGATGGTGGGGGGTTAGCCTTGTTCCAGCCTCCAGCATGCAGTTGGCTTCATTCAAGCCGAAAACACAGTCAAGTTCCTGACTAGATCCACTTCCGTATTTAAAAATTTACTCAGTTGATTAGCCTGATGGGTGCCGTATCAGTGCTGCACACTCAATACTAACAAAGTAACACCAACACAGTATACGTGGTCAATGGCATTATAAAAGTGTCGCCGTTACTCAGGAGACATCAACATGAAACTAAATAAAAGTGTTGAAGAAAATAATTGTGATTAATGTGATGATATTAGCATATAGCTCTCATCACTGCTTAGTCACGTATTAGATACGCCCACTAGTCACGTGGTCTAGCCACATTAAGACACTCTCCGGATTGTAACCAGCCATCTGACATAATTTAGCTTTTACTCTTGTAAATATAGTGAAGAGCATTCATTCCACAAAACTATAGCGGATGTTTTACTAAGCAACCGATCATAACACAACAATTAGGGGCTGACTCTGCTGTTGTTGGGATGGTCAGCTGTCGTTGCTTGGTTATTCAACATCATTCTACGACCAAACACGAGCTGTCCAGTCTTAGATGATGGCTTATCTTCATCAATCAGGGGCTACAATACTTTCCATCGCTTTCTGTACGAATTTCGTCCCATGTATTTTAAACTGGCGGTAGGCCAAATCCAGCCACCAATATTAGGAGTTATCACCTTGTCAAAAATACATTCCACACTTAAAACTATCACTTAAAAAAGTGCTTACTTTGTTCCTTTCTACTTTTACACATATCTTTGATGAAGCTTAGTTATGAGAATTAAGGTGACTTTGGCGAAGAGTTCCAACTCCACTTCTTTAGTCACCATTGACTTTTAAGCTTTTCACCACACGCACGATAACCACAAAGTATTCCAACTGAGTCAAGTGAGTCAGGCAAAGGCTAGCGCGAGACTGAGCGAAGCGCGTGACGCTGGTGCATGACACTTGCAAAATAGCATGGGAAGGTATCATGTGAAATTTGTAAGATTTGTGTCCCTTGGACTTTTTATTCGTCAACATGCCTGATTTCACGTACCTGCCTCAAAATGGCACCCGGTAAGAGAAACTCGAGCAAACCGTGACAGTTTTTATCGATTTGTTCACATTATCTTGACTGAATCTTCTCCAGACTTATGGTATGTGTTAATTATAACTCCATGTGCATATACGCATGTTTCATTTGATTTTATTTCCTGTATTTTGAAATTCGCAACTTTTTGTGGGGATGTACTATATACCCCCTGTATGCCTGCGGCATCCAGGGCGATGTAATTGTCTAGATACTATGTGTACCTATGGAGTATACCATGGACACCTTGATTGGGTTTTATTGAAGCTTGAGTACAGTCAAGTGACCGAATTATCGGACGTTTTGGCACATTTTGCATTATATTTAATTGAAAATACTACGGATTGTTGTAAATTCTTTGCTGAAATAAAGAATTACCTTTATAGAATTGTTGTGTTACTATATCTTTACCGAAAGCCACATTTATGTTCCGACTGAACTTTAAAAAACACAACAAGCAAACCTTCGGAGAACCTAAATATCGGACACCATGTTTACCCATACGCCACACCGCGGAAAACTGACTAACCACGTAATGGCCGCGGACACCTTGTAGCTAAATTTCAGCTCGAGTGTTTTGACATATATGCTGCTAGAACACAGGTCCATTCGCAACAAAATTATCCATAAAATGAAATCTGATGACGGCGCCAAGTCATTTCGATGAATTAGTGCAGACGACTAAAGCACGTGCAAACTCACTAGTTTTTATTATCACTTTGACTTCTTGATATGACACCCGCACGTGCGCGGTCGGGGTTTGACTTGAGTTTAAAAACAAATGAAAAAATGGACCAGTAACATATTGTCAGTTCAATGAGAAAGTTTCATTGTGGAAAAAGATATTATTTTCAACTTTTATAACCGATTTATGCGATCGTCCATTTTAGGCCAACTTGGGGGTCTAAATTGCACCCTCTCTCGGTGAAATCAAAGCGAGGCAACGCTGTAAAAAACGAGACTGTGCCGGACATTGAATGTATTACAACGGAACAACAATTGGTGTCATTTAATTCTCAGATTATGCTTCAAGTAAGATTTTTTGAAATGTCTGATATTTAGGTTCCGTCCGATAACTAGGTACACTATGTGTAGAGGCTTAAAGCTAGTGAACCTGCAGTAATACAACACGTGCGTGACTTCCGGGTATAATGTACAGCCATATAAAGCCTCTCTAAACCTCTAGCCAAGCGTTAATTTACTCTTGGCAGAACGGTTTGGGTACTTGTTTTTCACGCGGGCAACCCCGATTCAACTTCAAGCAAGTTCAAGTCTCAGCGACTGTCTCCAGATTTGTCAACAGTATATAGTGATAATCCGACAAGTGTCGAGTGGGTGCAGGATTTATCGCCCATTTTGTAATCACCGGGGACAAACCTAAGAACTGACGATCAGATTCAGGAGCTCTATCATCCGTTGGAGCTGAACTTGGCTTCTTTTTGTCTGTCATCTCAAACTTCAGTTGTCCAACCAGCGACCATTTGTTTACAGATGTGGTGCGATAACAAATATTTGTGAAATTCTCACGGTAAGAAAAGCAGCTGCTTCAACCATATTCCATGAATTTTCTACCTTTATCTTACTATCGATCTTGCCAGTTGTTGGGTACATTTTCTGTATGACACAACTTAGTTTCATTGAAGATATTTTGTGACAACAGCAAAACTTTTGTAGTACAACTTCAAGGTCAAGGGCGTACAGGTGCAGACGATTTTTGCAAAAGTAAGTTGGTTAAGTCATGCTGTGATCAGCTGATTTTTCATTCCTTGGCTAAAATTTATTCCTTATCCACTCTGGTAGCACGTAGAAAATACAGTGGATGACAAGCAAACTCAACATCCTTGCTGTTTGTACTTGTGAAACTTGCTAAAGTAAAGCAAAGCAAGTAGACACTGCGCGCGATACTGTCCTACTCCTACTCCTAGGGCTAGGCCTACCTCTCCGGAGTCGTAGAATTTCAGGCTTAACTGTCACTGGTCAGCGCTCAATTCCCTTAGCCCCAAACAACTTTTATGATGTCTATTAAGCTCAGGGGCTGATCCAGGATTTTGAATTAGGGGGTGGCAGGACAGAGTATTAGCCAGGATTTTCCCCATCAGGCGTCAGATATTCGCACCCCCGAAACTGCCACATGGCAGAATTTTAGGGGGTGAGGGCATGGCCCCCTTCTAAATCCGCCTCTGAAGCTTGCCCTTTGTATTGACATAGATCTGATCTAATGAAGTGGAAAGGTAATAGCTAGCACTACTGTCTCAACAATGATGGTTGTTATTGCACCCAAATTAGTGCTCTGGCCTCTGGCATTTGCACAGAGTTACAGCCTGCCACTGTGTAGTCTGGCTGTAAATAATGATCACCTTCTCTAGATGGCCTAGTAGAGATGGTGGAACTCCTACAGAAGCTTCATATGCTGGAAGCTTTTCAACGAATTTTGCCTCACACTGACTAAAACATGTCAAAGTCACATTCATTGTTATAAATACCATTTGGATGCGCATCTCATGTGACACCTTAGGAGGTATTTAATTCCATATAACTCGAAGAAATACCCTGTTATCAAATTTTTTCTTCGAGCAGTCCCTCATTCAGTTACCAAAATCGGTAACTCTCCATTTTTACACTGTGTACGCCAGGGGATATGACGTCATACCACCTGCTATGTGTTTATCTTGACCAAGGGCCACATCCCAAAGGAATGATGATTTTAAATCTATAGGTTTTCGTTATTTCATTTTTAATACTCCTGTCTACTTGTTTTTTTCTAACTGGAAACAGGTTGATATCTTTTCATTTTATTTTTAAACTTGAAGTACCAAAACAGTGGTAGATTTTTATCGCCAGCGAAGCCCGCTTAATTAGTTTAGTTACCGGTAATGTAAACTCAATTGTGAACTTTCCAGATTACAGCTACACTAAACATTTCATAGTGAACAAAACTTCATGTATCAGTAGTTCAAGTTTAATCTTTATTAGAACTCAAATTACAAAGTATATACAACAGTGCAAATATGGTGATAGCCAAACTGAAGATTTGGATTCTCTGGACAATTTTGGTTGCATCGACTTCATAACTATTCTAGCTTTTTGTCAGTCATAAAAAATGAAGAGTGGGCATAAGTTAAATATAACTGTTTCTTAGTCAAAAATCTAGTTAAACGAGATTGAAAGAATATTAAAAGAAGCATCCATGTGATTTTGATAACTTTGATCAGTGTTTATAAGTCCACCGAGTATATCAATACGCATGGTTGTTTATCTTCCTTAATTGTTTTTTCCAGATGAATACCACCGTGGTGTTTGTTTCTAACAAAAATTGTTGGTTACTACATTTTGAAAATTCGCCATTTTGTACAGGCAGAGATGGTTACTGCAGTTTATGGTCGGTTAATTACCCTTAATTGGGTCTAGCTCACACTGAACAATGCGGTCATCACAACTGTATCTAACTCTGGCCCCACGCTCTCTTAGTGATCCTGGTAAAAGCCGCTCCGAAGGACGAGCAGTGAAAAATCCTGCATACTGGGGCTTTAGAAATGCATGACCTTGTTAAGGCGTATTATTCCCGGTATGTAGCTGGAGTCTGGTGGATGGCCCTGGGCGCTTGGCTGTTGCCATAGTGGTCTTGGCTTGGGAGTGTGGGTGAGTCGGTTCATGGCAATAGGCAAATAGGGTAAGTGAGCGCATATGATATACAGTCTTACACACAATCAGAACCAACACTAAATGGCCATGTGTGATCAAACTTACTGAATATTCAAGTGTACTACTAGTGACAGTGATAGTCTTCAGGACTACAACAAACAGGCTATTATCAACTATTTGAAGAGGCTCATGCATTGGACATTAGGACAATTAATAAACATGACAAATATATCTGGGTTTGTAGGACTTCTTTTTGTGAATGAATGAAGTGCTTTGATTGACCATCTCCAGTAGGTGCCTGCTGGATTGTCTGGACAGTCTATCATGACGAAAATGCATTGCTGAAGCATTCCTGGCTCCACTATTCACTAATCTAAAAAGGGTTACTAAAACAGTCCTCTTAACCATGACCATAAACCCTTTGATAAGCTGTGTTTAGTTACACAGTGCAAATAACACATTTGTATGACTAAGAGCAGGGTTCACAAGGAAAGTGCTTTCACTGACCTTGCACACAGTTTCAAAATGCCTATGGTTTGTGATNCCCCCCCCCCCGGTTTTTGGCATTTTTGGTATTGATATAGGTCTGTTTTTTCACCAATTTGTGTAGTATTTTTGTCAACTTTGGTATTGTTTCAGGTAATTTTTGTACACTGTGAGAAATTGAAATGAGTCAGGTATTGGAAACTACTTTTTGAGTCCATTTCTCAAGAGTTTTCATGTGACTTTTTTCTGATTCCTGGGATTTGAAATAGGCTCACTTTTAGACCTCATCATGCTCACTTGTACCCAATTTCTGGAGAGCTCCCTCTGAGGGGAATTCTCTCATGGAAGACTTGATTTATTTGTAACAGAATTTATCATTTGCTGGAGCCAGCTAAGGCAAAGCAATGTGAAAGCGGGTTACAGTCAAGCCGTATTTGCAGTAGATTAAAGAGCAAAACCATAAATTTAAAACAAAGGATTTCATGTGTTATAAAGTGGCTATAAACCATGGGCCGGTTCCTAGGACTTAGCTAAGATGAATCTTAAATTTTAGTGAATTTTCACATGAAAATTAAATTTGTCTCAAGACCATTTCAAGAAAGAAATCTTAACTTGCCTTTATTTTGATTATGTTACCTGATGTGGAAGTTTCAAAGTTTGGAAGTTAAGAAAGATCTTAGACCTAAGTAAAAAATCAACTGAAGTCAGAACGGCCCCTATGATCTGGTTTCGAAATGACCTTTTCACATACTTGATGCCATGCCTGCTCTTCTAGAACAAGTTATTATTTTCTGATCCTTTGCTTGAAATTGAAATTGGTTCAGTGCTATGAAACGATACCTGGAATTCCGTCAGACGGCCATAGTTCTTCAGTACCAGGCTGAAACCAAGTCCCCCGTGACAAGCAAGCTTCATGAGCACGCACTGAAGGAACAGTCCTTTCAAGCATTACCATTTCTTATTCTAAGTAATGACTAAGTGTTATAAAAAAACGTCGGTAAGTGGCCTAAATGAAAAGCTGTTTTGGACGAAAGGCGCAGGTTCGTTATCCGTAAATCACGAGTGATAAGTATTTTCACAACTAGTTTGAATTAAATTCGCAAGTTTGTGAAACAGTAGCGAGATACTTTAACGGGTTCGTAGTTGCATGAAATTGCAAAATGCACCTTGCTTACCGTGCCTGAGACGGTATGATTGGGCGCTGTTACCTCCTGATCCGGCGGTCAAACATCAAGTGAACATGAATGATACTATCATTCAAGATCACATCTTTTGTTTTGTCAATTGACTTCAGGCTACATGTAGCACCCCTCCGTTAGTAGTGCCCTGATACGCTGCAAAATGTAACAATTGTTACATGTAACGATTGTTATGTGTAACAATTGTTACATTTTATGTTGGTAAGCCTCCCCTAAGTTGTACATTTTTCGTAATTGTTACATTTTACATCGAATGGGCATTTGAGAAATGTACCATTGTTACCTACATTTTACAAAATCAGTCAAAATCGCAACAAGTATCTGACACGGTTGGGGGGTCTCCAGTATTTTTGGACCAGGGTTGCCCACCAAAAATTTGGATATCTACCAATTTAGAGAGTGGGCTCGGACAAAAAAGTGACCCATTTAGAGAGTAATTTTGTAAAAATTCCCAATTTTCTTACAGTTGTGTCACCCTTTTAGGCTGTATTTTGTCGGAAAGAAATCATTTTGGAAAGTATTTTTTCTGTGAAAAATACCCTTTTGCCGGGCGTATTCTATAGGATTACCCTTCGAGCTGTCACGGCATGAATCTGACTCATAACATTATTACTACTACTACCGCTACCGCTACTGCTACTGCAATTGTTATTATCATTGAATGTATTTAACGAGGACAGTGCAATGTGTTCAATACATGCTTAGCAAAGTGCTAATACATCATGCTCCTTCATCTCTTTTGGTTCAACGTTTCCACCGGGCTTCCCATTATGAACAGCGAGACTGCTCATTGAAAAGGATTTTAAAGGGGTTCAACCATAACGATATTGTGAGAAATTTCTTGACGGCTGAGGATGCAGAGTAGGCCTACTTTTTGGTAACGAGGTGGTTGAGATTTAAAATCTTGTTTAGACGTGCGCCAACTTCAAAAATTGTATGTTTTTGAATTATCGGCAAGCACGGTATTGTGCGTGATATAACTATATCCTTCTGTAATCTTACTTGCGACTTACATCTAAACGTGAGGATACCCGCCATACATGTTATCAGTTTCATTGTCTCCTGTTGAAAATATTCCCATGAATTTTAAGGAACTGGGGGCTCGTTCCCGATGAGTTAAAAATTGCATCAACTTGAAATCTGGAGGCAGACATTTTTCAAGAACTGGCGACTATTCTGCTATGGCTGCGGTGACTGGGTCATAAGAAAAGTTGGTAATGGACATACACAACACGCAACAATTTGATGTGGAATAGGCCCCTATATTCTTAGAACACAGCAGTTTAAATGAGGATTTGAACTACGTTTCATTGAAAGACTTGGGTTTTCATATACGTAATAATTATTACGCAAGTGCGTTCTAAGAGGTTAATTTAGTTACAAAAATGTACAACATCTACATGGCACAATTTCCGTTTTTCTCTGAGTGCAGCTTGGTCGAATACTGTGTAATTTATTTCGCATCGCTTAGTCGGTCTACTAAACCAGAGTAGAGTTGCAAAAGCGATGTTTAACCCTGCTAGTTTTATTTGAAACAGATTGTGTAGCGATTGGATAAGCAGAGGGGAGAGATTCTGTTTTCGCCTTGTTAGCGACGGGTTAGGGAATCCTGAATTACCGATAGAACTCTCTTTTGTCCCGGAGGTTAGGCTGCTCTGGCCGTGTTTGGGAATATCAGGCAGATTTTGACTAGTCATGTCGGAAACCGTCCAGGTGTATGACTGGGGAAATATTTCGGAATCGAAACTTATCATTATGAATGGGGGTTCTGTTTGTTCAAAATGAACCGTATGGACTTGCTCCGCCCGCGCTTCCTCGTCTTAATGATGTCGGGAAGCTGAAGAACTTAATTAACGTCGCTTAATGGAAATGTATAAGTTTTTCCAACTTTCTCCTGTCGAAGTTCATGGGCAGACCACGTAGGCCTACAACACAACAGTTGAGTGTTTACGCACTCTATGGTAATACTGCAACTACCGCATTGAAGAACGAATGGGGCAATGCAACCGAGAAAAAAAAAACTTGTAAAAAACACAACAAAAAAGAACTGTGGAACCCCAATGACGCGAAAACACCACGCTACTACGAAATTGCTCGACGGATATCGCCTTTGCGGCCTTGCGTGCGTAAATACAGGGAAATTCGATTGTCACTGTACGTGTAATTCGAGGCATACAGCCCGCTGGTAGAGTTCAGTAACGCTATTAACGGAAAAGACTTCACGAGATATTACGCGATCGAGATATTGCCATGTATTTTAAGTGAGGACACGTGATTTTGACTCGGTTTTGAGGTCCTAGCGTATATACCCTAGCGTTACTGGGCTCTACCGTCAACCTGATTTCCGGGTGACGAAACATTACAGTGCCAATTTTACTGGTCGGGTGTAAAAATGAAAATTGCCTGCGCTCCGGCGCCCTTGGTAAGGACTAATATGTGCTTCCCCAAAAAATAAAGCGTCAACTACATACATGTACAACTAAACTTTGTCACTACGCCGTCATTCATGTGCATCAAGTACTGTACCCTTCCTGAATTTGCCGGGGTGCCGCGGTTCCGAACGTTTACTCGGGACTCATAGCCAGCTGGTGTGAGTTATACCCGCGCTTTGACTTTTTACTGACCTGTTGGATTGTATTTTAAAAACGTGCTAAATAATTTTTTCTTCTAAAACGCACTATTTTTACGGGCATTATATATTTGCACACTTATGTAAACGAGGCTTTGCTCAGAATGTGCCTGCGTTTACTATCAGTCGGCGGTGTTCACTTTATAAAACACTGCAGTTTACTGATGCCCAGGTGTTCAAATTACTAGGCTTTTAAACAAAGATAAGTTTTTCACAACCTGCCTATCGATTAATGTCCACATTAAATCTTGCCATTTATCGATTTCTTGCTTTTCCACGGTCGCCAGGTGTCGAGACCGTGTCACCCACGATTCTGTTCGCCAAAAACTGCCGAGCCACATGCCGTGAGTCTCCGCTCGAAAATAGTTCGACAAAGAATCGTTTTACATATTTTCGAGTAGGCCTGAAGGACGCAATAGAAGTGAAACGCAACCATTTATCAAATCATAAATGGTCCGAGGTGATGGCGCATTTTCTTCGTCTGAAAGTGTCGGTGTGTAATAACAGGTGGAGATAACTCTTACCAGGACAACATACCTAGTACAAGTGTTAGTGCTCGAAGTAAATTTGCTAATTATTCGGGTCGCGTGTACTACAAAAAGGGTGCGTTGGCGAGTGGGTTCAGGTAAGTCGGTTATGATTCCCCAAGTGCCGCGGTTTAGTGAAGACACCATAATGAATCAAAGAAGAGAACGTAAACGAAGTACAGAATCTTGCTTGATGGGAAGCCGTTCAATTAGTCTCACTCAGCTCATTGGTATTCATTCGGTCAGACCGCGAGAATGGTTCCGAGTCATTTGTGAGGCCAGGGTGACATTTCCGCGCAGAACTCAGAGTCGCAACGATTTTCTCAATCTGCCTTATTCATGAACGTCAGAAGGCAAATTTCAATTGTAAAAGTTGAATATGATGATTGTTATATAAAAAGAGCGACGACTACATAAAGGTTTCGTTTGTTTCGAGGTACGTATGACATTACCAAAATATTTGAATTAAAGGGGCATGAAAACTTTTTGAGCGGACTCACTCATGAAATGTCGATTTCCACATTTTGTTTGGCAATACTACTGTTGCATGAAATGTCTCGCGAATAACCGCGTGACTGAACTACTGGCTTTACTCGCGAGATTCTCACGCCTACGGAACTTGGCATTATGTGACCATTACTAACTGCGTCTACGGAACGTGCACTCTTAATATTCACGTGATGTACGAAAGCGAGGGTAATCACGGCAACGTAATGTATGCCTCCGTTTCGTGTGGCCGGAGTCAACCTGTCGTTTGTACCCATTAGGGCCGCCGTCCCGGATTACCGAGCGATACTCAATTCTCGTTGCATTTAACCGTAATATCCGTTTATCGCTTTTGTAGCCTGGCGTTTTCACGCCACTGGTGTTCTGCATATATTCTTTTGTTGTTGTATTACTACATTGCTCTAATCGTAGCCAATGAAGTATTACTGCTGTGCTGAGGGAGAAAGTTGGATAAACTTGATAACGATCCATGAATGCGTGATGTTAAATTCGTCAATCAAAAAGAAGAGAATGCAGAGCGAGTGGACAAAGCAAGTTTGTTGAGTTGAACCTCACAGAATCCTCTTGAAAATACCGGTACTTTTAAACGGTTGAAATCTAGCATATTTCCCCCTGGACGGTTCCGAACATGACCTGTCAAAATGTGCCTGACATTCCAAAACGAGGTCAATGAAAACAACACACTTCGTCATGATTGAGTACCCGCTAACTGTGTCGACTCATTATCCAGTGAGTCCAGACAGCTCCATTCCGCATCTTATGTGTTCTCATCAGGTGAAGATTATTGAGCGCTGCTTTCCTTATCAACCGAAGTTTATTTAATTTTGACGTGTTTAAACTCAGCTATAGTGAACCGATTTTTATGATTCAAACACTGATTTCAGTTGCTTTTTATACTCATTTGTAGAATCATTGATTCTTAAAACTTTGTAGTTTTTCAAAAAGCATTTTACACTTTGACAAGCAGAGTTGTTTATCACATTCTATAACCCTGCTCGCAACGCTCGGTTAATTCTGTTCGTGAATGGAAACATTTTGAATGGTTATCGCTGGCCGAAGAACTGCACTCACGTGGAGTAGGGAGATAATTTAGGACGCTCGCGCAAAATAGTCTTGACCAAAACTTTCGCATTGCGCTTACGTAGTCGGACCAACTTTGGTTCACTCTTTTCGAGCGTACTAACTTTAGTACCGTGCTAAATTTAGACCGGTCTAAATCACCTTTCGCATTAGGTCTAAAATTTTTGAGTTCGAGAAAGAATGTGAGTCGACCATACTAAATCCGTAAAGGTCCTTAAGTCTAGATACCTACGACTTTAGCGTTGCGCGTAATAGCGGCGGGGCCTTGACCTCGCCTGCACATTGGCTGATGTAGAAGTCCAGAGAAGCGATATGATATACCTAAGGGAGGTATTTGCCTGATTTCCATGGGATCGTAGCATTGTGTCCCGGGTTCTATGTGTCCCGGTGTTTTGGGTTATACACTCAGGCGCTAAGCGGACGAGTGTGCAAGTTTTAGCTACAATTGCCATTTTAGGTCCACACGACAATAAATTTCATGATGCTTTTTCTATCCTGTTTTCGGGGAAAAAAATTGACCTCATTAACCCTGATTTGCATTCATAATTAGGTCGAAATTTGGCGTAATGGCATAACTTACACGCAGGCATATCTCTGGAATCATTTGACAGAATCTCAGGATCTTTGGGTCGATCCTTATGGTCACCAGGGCGCCCAATTTATTATTAACACTTAGGAGGCCATTTAAGGTTAGGATCGCGTGACAATTTCCCAAAGAACGCTATGTTTAGCCAAAAACGTACATAACATTCAAACCGTAGGCAGTATGTGCATATCAAATCGCCATACTTGATCCAAATGACCATTTGAGGTGCCCTTTCAAACCTGATAAAAGTCGAAATAGTTCCCATGAGATTTTGTCATTAAGTAAATCGGAAATTAACGTTGAAATCCAGATAGTATCACATTGTCAAAGACACTGATGCTGGCCAAGAAAAATAATGAAATGATCAAAACATTTATGTGTGCGAAACTGTGCACTTGTGTATCCGATGTCGACGAAAAAAAACGGTAGACTCTAGATATAAAGATACATGCTTTTTGTAAATTTATTAAAGGTCGGACTAAGATGCGACTTGTAGATTGCGAAGTACAAAAAAATCATGATACAGTAACATAGGCCTATTTCGGATTGGCAAAAAATTCGGCAAGTAATAAAATTACTAACGTGTTGTTTTTGTGCATCCTCAGTCGGATTGTGGTTGTTGTCAGATCAAGCAAGATGCCTCCTGGAATTTTCGAATACGAGCTGGATCTTGAAAACGCGCCTTTAGTTTGTGAGATTTTGGCTAGTTCGCATACGGCGATCTTGTGTGACTTTCTTGGCTGGTTGAGCGCTGACCAGGGATATATATAGAACCCGGTGTTAATAAACATTGTTCCTCTGGGGAAATTGTCTGGCTTGCGTGTAATTGAATGAAACACCCATGTAGGCCTAATCCACTGAACAACGCGCCCGTACGGTGGCACCAGGCATTCAAATACATGTAGGCCTACGTGCAGCTATGCCATTCTCTACAGGGGGACATCACACCGGGACACATAGAACACCGTCCGATGTACGGGCCTACAGAAAACTGGACACATAGAACCTGGGACACACAGAACCCTGATATGCATAAAACGGAACACACAGAACCTGGGACACATAAAACCTGGGACACATGGAACCCGGGACACATAGAACTCGGGACACATAGAACCCTGATATGCACTAAATGGCGGGACACGTAGAATGATCATAACTCTTCCGTTTTCGAGAATTTCTTATTCAGAAGGCAAACAGTTCGAAAAATCGCCACATTCAGTTCGCGATATATCAATATTATTGGACATAACTACGAATCTTTTCACTGCAACGCCCCCAATTTAAGGACTAAGTTCAGCGACGGATCTACGTTTTCAGTAAGTGGGGGGGGGGTTAGGATTCCCGCAACGGTCGAATCCCAGGCGCGTGGCGCCGAGCGGGGGGAAACCCCCCTCCCGTGAAATTTCCATGCATCCTGGTAAGTTTCTGGCACTTAACATGTCTCTTGTGTTTTTCTTAAGATAATTTAAAACCCTTCTCGATTTCGTCACATGAACGTGGCTCATAAGTTTCGTGAAACCATATTCCTTGTGCATATCTGAGTATGAGTCACGCCACCAGCAAAAATTTTTGTTGGAACATCTGATTACACACACCTTTTTAGCATACGAAAAGTCGTATATGAAAAAGTGTGGTGTGTGTGGGGTTTAGACAACTACCAAATATTCAAGAGCATAAGGAGCACCGACGGGGCGTAAAAACTTGAATATCAGATGATCGCGAAACAGCAGCCTCAAGTTGTTTAAGAACGAAGACCTGTACTGTTAGTCCGGAAATAAACATGTGTTCTATCTCGTTACAAGAAAAACTGGCGAACGATGGTGCTCTCAGCTCATAGTCTATTATTAAAAGCGACAATAAACAATTAGGTATCACTATATTAAGCTGAATCAAGTTGACAACAATTGAAAAACGTCAAATGTATCAGGAAACAAATCATCTGAAAACAGTTTTACGAAACCAAAACATTCTGTACACCGTGGTGAAAAGATATACAGGACCAGTTCGCAGAGCGACCAGATGTACACTGAGAGTACATAAAAAGGTTGGCCTCAGTGGTCCGTCACGAGACCAAAAGTACACCTGTGCTTGGTATTCCTATAAAAATAGTCGATCTGTTTCGGGACCAAACAGTACTGGCTGAGATAAATAGTTTTACAAAGCACACTTTGGTAAAAAAAACATCACAAGACTAGTTCGCAGAGGGACCAGAAGTACACTGAAACTCAATATCTATACAAATCAAGCTGACCTGGTCCGTCGCGAGACCTAAAGTGTACTATGCAAAAATTTTTGAATTAAAAACCTCTCTCTAGACACTTTTTAATGCCCAGTGGTTGCTAATACGTGTATTTTATACATCTGGTCGTCAACTGCTGCGAGAGGTTGTCTAGGAAGGGCTTTCGCATCATTCTGTAATACTCATTGGAAGAAACAAGTATTGAGTACAAATTTAACTACGCACTACGTGAAATAGATTTTGGATATGAAGCAGATAGAGCCAAGTGGAAATACAAAACTGAATCAGTTTCTGTGCGTTCGTAGACCCTCTGCTGTACTGGGTAAATTTGGCATGACCAAATATAATTTCTATTTCGTTTTCATTGTACACAAGCATAAAAAACGGACATTATGTACAAACTGTGTATAACTATAACTTATTACGTGGGTGTTTCTCCAGGAACGTTAGTCCTATCCTGCTGTTCTCTAGACTGCCGAGGAATCTGTAAATCGGATCCAATGGTTTGCTTGTCTTGGAACCATTTTACCCAGACATCTTCGATATTTGTTCCCAACGCTTGCACTTCGTCAACTGCTGTGTAAATGAGCTTGTAAGCCTCTACTATGTCGGCATCTTGTTTCGCAGCTCAGTTTGCACTAAGCCTCCTGAGGTTTCCAAGTCCATTCAAAAGACTTACATGCGCAACTAAGTTTGATCCGTTCATCGTGAACTACTTCAAACCTAGACGATGTATCCCAGGACCTATTTGTATCTCTTGCAATTTTCGGAATAAACGTCCCAATGTCTGAACGCTTGAAACCCTAAGTACTAACATCAAATAAATACCCATGGGCATGAGCGTTTCATCGGGTGGGCCTTTCTGCGGAAATTCCCAGTATAGAAGACGGCAGTAGTGCTTATTGCAGGTAGAAAGACGGTAGGTGTTGAGGTCGGAACTAGTGCTCCTTTGAAGGCCTATTGAACATCGCACGAGTCCCGCAAGACTTTTGCTGTGAAAATACAGCCTCCTCGCAATTTCTGGTACTGTACACTGTTCGCGAATGCGGTCACTTTGCAAATGTGAGTGCCCCCTTGGTCATTCTTTGTATAGACATAACTTCAGTGGCGGATCTAGGATATCACAAGGGGGGGCCAACATTTTGTCCGGCTGTAAGCATTTGCGCAAACTGAACCACGATTGTAGATGCGCATAGCACCGAATGGGGGGAGGTCGGGAGGGGGGAAATTTTTCTGTTTTTACCTCTAAAAATCAAGCATTTTCCTTGATTCCTGAAGTATTATCCAAGAAAAAAGGGGAAAAAACACGGAGAACATGTCAAACAGGAAAAACTGCAAGAATGAAAGACTCGAACTCACGACCTGGCGGATAGAGCGCGCCTGCGTTACCACTACACCACCACGATTAACTAATAATTTTATACTAAGACTCCTTCTTGTTTATGGTCCACAGCGTTTGCGCGCGAAACCGACTTCTTTTCGTTTTGTAATGTTTATTACGCGTTTTATATTTTGTGCCATCAATTCTTAACAAATTTGTTGTATTTAAAATAGTCTTTAAATGCCCAAAAGACCAAATCCGTTTTTCTTGTTGGCAATAATGACGGGATTGCTTTGGAAATCGCCTTAAGATAAGGTTTGACAAAGAGTGTATTGCGAGCTTCTGAGTGATTCACTAAGGGTTCGATTAAAATTCACATCTTACCAGCAGCTTCTGTTTTTTCATCGTCACTCAGGCTCCATTTTCTTTAAAAAATGAAATAAATTTTCTTCATTGTACAGTGAAGCAGACGACGGAAACGAAGTCGTAGTGCGCAGCGCCACTGCCGGTCGCTTGGGATATCGCGGGAAAGCCTATACTTAGCCATAGTTCCGTTACGAATGCGCCGTGTTCCGAATTTGACACTTGAAATTGGATTTGAGCCCCCCACACACACTAAAACTGCACTCCTAAATCTTTTTTCATCCCTATAATTTTAATTATCGGAGTTAATTAATAAACTCAACATTTCCCTCCGCTCTGGCTTACTGTTTTATTTTTTGGGGCAGCCAAAGGGGGGGGGGGGCGGGCCCCCTGGCCCCCCCCTAAATCCACCTATGTTGTTAGAGTGCATCTTCAAACGGACTCGTGACCAGACCACGGCGCCCGCGACAATAGCAATTCTTCGGAAAACGAGTTCTTTTCAAAAATATTACATGTACATGTACACTGTGTGATATTGCGCAAGACAACTTAACTATAGACCAGTCAAATTCGAGTTACAAACGTGTGGAGTATAATGGAATGACACGGCATGACAGATGAGGTGAAAACGTTGCACGTCAATTCGCCTAAATATCAGGGTTGCGGCACCACAATATTTCCCATGATTAAATCAAAACATATCTTAGAGTAAAGAAGCTATGTAGTTACCTACAGAAATCAGCTACAGAGCTGCTCTTTCCGTCAGCGGTGGATCCATCTAAAATGCTTGGCTACTTCAGAAGTGTCGACGGAAGCGCGCACACAATTAATCTCCGCGCGTTTTGCCGATGAGTCACGAAGAATCGAAATGCGTCGATTTTCATAACAGCAATTCACAATGCAAAAAATTATATTTTCAGAGTGAACCTCCGCCCTCAATTTTTCCAAGTTAGTTTACTTGGGGTTTACACATGCTGGCGGTGTCGCTTTTGTTTTGCTGGAGACGTTTTTGGTTTTTACTTGTTTTATTTTTGGGTCCTGGCCCAAGGGGGGCTTAAACCCCCTGAACCCCAGTGGCGGATTTAGAGGGGGGCCAAGGGGGCTATGCCCCCCTAAAACTCCCAGCTTCCATTTGGCAGTTCGGGGGTGCGCCATCTCACGGGCAAAATCCTGGCTAATTCTCTGCCAGGTCCCCCCCTAAATAAAAATCCTGCACCCACCCCTGAACCCTCCCGTAGATCCGCCGCTGCTAAGTCCCTAATTATTTTGATTGAATTATAAGGTCTCAGTTTTTATATTGTTAGAAAATGTCATTAGTTTCGAAGAGGAGTTTATAATGAAGAAAAAATCATCATTGCATCTGTGAGTAAGTAAAGAACGAAACAAATACGCAAAAGATTTAGGGAACTTAGTAGAGTCCCCATTTGGGACTGTTTCTTGCTGGGGACAGGTATCCTCGCCTTTGGGCTCACACTGTTACGTCACAGATAGCGCATGAGGCCAATCTGGAAGGTCTGTGCAGGATACAAACCTTTACCTACAGCAAGGAGTGTCCACTACGTGTGTGCTCACACGCTCGTAGAAACCGTAGACTCGTGTATACATGGTGATATCTCGCGAAGTCTTGCGTGATCTTGCATTTCGTGAAATTCGCGCGTCCACTGATCGCACGCAAGGTATTTCGGTAAGAGCTTAGGGGTTACTCTACAGTCTCTGGCAAAAGAGTGGTTGTTTGTTTTGCACAGTCCACTTTCACTAGCTACCTATATTGACCCCCACATTGTTTTGTAGTTGAGTCGACTTGCCATTCATTTTCCGCGTTTGTCGAAATTGGTGCGAGTCCTAAACCAGTCGTTGGATTGACAAACTCACGCTTTTTAACAAACGGCAATTTTGAATTTTGCCTGAGAATTTGTAAAACAACAACCTGCTCTTAAATACGCCAACAGATGCTCATGTATTCAGTGATGATAACCTAACACCCCTATGTGATGGAAATGGAATAGCTGCTCTTGTCACTCATGACTCGGTAAGCGGTGTGGAGGTCATTGTGTGACTATTTTTGTTTACTGTCGTTATATTAAGGATCAGGGGTTTGAATGAGCTTGCACATGTTTCAACTGGTACGTATGCTAACGGTTCATGTCTGTGAACATAATCACATGTATGTTTTCTGCTATGACGTCGATTAAGTCAACATTTTAGCTCCACTTACGAAGGTGGTTATGGGGCTACCCGTCTTTGCCTTTGGACATGTTGGACTTCGTTTCGGTCTTATGGGTTTAGAGGGTTTGCAATTTTCTTGCCTCCGTCTCTGGTCAGATACCCTTCCATGTGTAGCAGTGAACTTGTAAAGAAGCAAGCATTTTGTTAAGAGTTGAGGGCGGAAGATCAATGAGGAAGAAATAAAATCCTATATCTGTTCTGTCATTGTTTGTAAATCCTTTCTTGTTGAGGACAGCTTAATCCTACCAACACAGGCTTGTTTGAGTGGGCGGTTCAAATGCGTAGTTTATTTTTTCAGACACCAGTTTGTTGAATATTATTTTCAGTCTCATACTAACATTCGTTAGATCTAACACACCCATCCACTGGGCGGTGATCAGATGTAGGCTAAGCAGGACCTGCCTTAACCTTTTTTTGGGCTAGATTCGACTTGTGTGCCCTTCAAACTTAGCCAGAAAGCAGCACCAACATCCATTAGCCTGTATAGCCAGCTATTTTGCTGCAATAGGTACCTTCCTTTTACTCTTCGCAATCCCCTTATCACTATTTTCTCTACACCCAGTCAGTCAGTCAGTCACATCTCAGACCTTTCAGGTTCAATGAAAAGCAAAAGTGACTCAGAGGCTGTAGTGGACCTGGAGTGCTCATGGACAGTTCTTTGAGCAGACCTTGACCGTCTTTAGGGTGGGGTTGTTCGCTCCTGCACCACCCCCTTGGCCATGGGAATGTTTGCTGCAGCCACATATTATATGAGGCCTTGACCTTGACATTGGGCACAGGCCTTGGATGGGAAGTATAGGCCTTCAGTTTGTATTAATATACCCAAAAACAAGGGAAGCGTGGACAAGAAAATAGGAAGAGTGTGTTTTGAACGTAATAGCATTGTTTGATTGATGGCACGCCATTCAAGCTTCAAAGGAGTACCATCTATAAAAGCATCTGACATTTCAGAAATATAATTAATGCCAAAATCATATATGTCCCAGTCTTCGGAATCGAGAAAATTCATTTTTATTATTTTCGAGTCTGTTTTGTTTGTGTCCACCCCACTATCATAAAATTTGACATGTATATGTTCCGACTGGGAATTGCTTGATTGACGATGTGTTTTGAAAGAGTTGTACTGCTATGGCGCCATCTTGTGGCAACTTTTCTGCCCGAGGCTAAGTACAATTTCATGGATGGATCTTCATGAAATTCGATATGTGTATTATGTTGGGACAAATTCATCTTCCACTTGTGACAGTTTTTATTTACCGGTATGTCTATCTTCATGTCAACCAAGTTCATCGATGGATGTAAGATGTTTATGAAATTTAACAAATAAGTTACTGTCATGTTGTTAGACAGCACTGATCTGCTTCAGATGGATTTGACTTATGCTGGGCCCCCTAGTGGCCTTTTTATTGTCTTTGTGTCCTTTGTCATCTGCCTCCCGATTCAAAGTGCTTGAAGTGTCATGATGAAAGGTGGCAAGTGAGGAGAGCATTGCTGACTTTCCACCTCCTAGAGTCATTTTTTAAGATAGTCATGATTGTCTTTTGTATCTGTGATAGTCATATCAGCACTTGGTGTTGCTCTAACTTCTTAATTTGCTCGCACACTACAGGATGAATTTCTTGTTCAATAAACATGAATTTTGCGTACGACCAGGGCAGGCTGCCCGAGTATAATTTAGTATGGAGCCGTTGAAAGTCAATCGTTACCAAACCAAGATGAACACCGAACTCCTTGAAGCACTCAATGTTTTGTAAATGTAATAGCAGGCGCATTAGTTCAAAAATCATTTTAGAAAAACGTGGCTATGAGTCAGTTGCCCCTCACAGCCTCAAATCTATGGGCCATGTTTGTCGAATGTCTGCCCTTTTTCAGTTTGATTTTTGGATTGTGGCATTTTAAATGTGAGTTTTTCATCTACTGCGTCAAATAGTTGCCCAATTATTGAGTGGTCTGAATGGCTACCTGCATTTCAATAGATCTACAGATACACATAAATCCATAGTTGGCATCTGCATTATTGAAATATGTCAGATCCTTATAATCAACTGTTCTGCGTTTTAGTTTTAATATATTCTGAATGCAATGTGTATTTTTCCGGATAAAGTCAGGCGAAATTGTGACAGTTTTAGTACACCCGTTGACCCGAATAAAGTAATCGTAGTGCGTCAAGCCGTCAATGAAATTTTTTATGCACCAGTGACGTGTGGCGTGCTCCTAAAATTATCCTTGTAACTAGTCAGCCAAAGGTTTCACTCTCTGTGCTCCACATTCTATCGTGTGTACGTCTTTGTCCTATTTATAACGCGGTTACAGAGGTTTTGCACATATTTGTATAATTTTAAATGAGCACAACTATTTTGAAGGTTACTGCGTGGGTAGAGCCAACTAATAAGTACAAGGGTTGCCATGGACACGAATCATGAACAATAATATTATGAATTCAGTTTTTTATTTTCAATAACTTGCCTGTTGGATGTTTTGATGAATGCATGCATGGTGGCATGGTGTATCAGGAGGAAGTGCACAGAAGAGTACTGGGGCTGCTTTGTTAGGAGGGTAATGATTAACCTATGAGGACTCCTTGTAATGACCTGTTGCAAGTTAGCTGAATTAATGCCTAGCCTGGGGTTGCTGCTCTCCCAATACTCTTTTCTCTGTAGGGTTGAAATGTGCGATCTACGTCATTCGCCAGTGTCATGATGTCTGAAAAAATAGTTGTTGGCTATTTGGGTCAAAAAGCATAATTGATTCTGATCTTGAAATCCGAGTGTAAATACCGGTAGTTGCTCACTGTTTCAAAAAAAAAAAAAAGAAATTCACAGAGATGAGCAAATGACACTATGTGGGATTTTTGTACTCAAATCGTAGCATTTCAAACCTTGCTTAGATTCTTTTGTTAAGCTTTTCAAAAAAAATGAGACGTCAGCTGAAATTGATGGACATTTTTTCAGGTGGCAAAGGTAGACTCGTAATGAGTTGACGTACAGACCAGAAACCAACTGTGCTATTTTGGCCTTATGTTAAGTCTCAATTGTCATGCTTGATACCATTTGTTATTTGCTTGTTCATGTTTAGTCTTGTGTTGGCCAATCAAATTCGTCTTTTGTATTTTCAGTGCAGCTAATTCCTACTGTCAGATAAAGTGCAGGCATCAAAGAAGGTAGGAGTGAATTATCTAGTCATACATTTGATAGGGAGTGTCTGTAGAAGTCTTCAGTTGGCACTTACGAATTGGGAACTGCTGTTCGCTAGGTCTCTTTGACTCCACAAATTGCTGCCCCATAGTGTTCTTGGTGCTACCCTGCCTCTATACAAAACTTGGCACTATTCTGGTATTTCATTATCTGGATAGCTATCAATCCTGTTGTCCTGGAGTCCTGACACCATGTGGATAACTGTCAATCACCATGTCCCTGAGTCCTGACACCAGACTTGACAGAACAAATAGTCTGTCAGGAGTGTCCTCAGTGTTACACTGCCTCTACCCAAATTCGGCAGTAGTATTATCTGAATACCGTACTTTCACCTATGTCCTACAGAGCCTTAGCACCAGACTTGGCAGAGTGCACATGTTATTACAGCGTCCGGCATTAAGAAAACGCCCAACTCAGCTCGCCATTTCGGATTTGAAGTCGCCAAATTTGAGTACTGCGGACATCCTATAGGTGTCGTTTGCGATTCAGCCCATTGTGAAGCTTGCGCTGCTTTCTAGTGGCGGACCAAGTCTAGTAGATCACGACCAAAAACTGCAAGGAAACGCGACTGTTATAGTGAGAAGCTATGGATTTTTTGTTAATGTAGTGTTACTTATTCATTCGAAATTGTAATTCGTATTTTTAGGTTGTTGCCAATAGATACAAACTTTTCTAAAAGGTAAAATTAGGTTTATTATATTTTTTCATATCAAACTTGATAGTATGCATAAATACTATAGTCAGTGCTCCATAGCCTCTACTCTAGACTTGATAAAGTGCACTTCGGCAGTGTCCGCATACTTTTGCCTGTGTTCTGCAACACCTTTACCAGCACATAATAGTGGTCTTCACAACTGAAATCCCAAACGTGTCGGAAGTGTGCAAACATCAGCAAATATGCTGGCGCATGGCAGTGGCAGAGATTCTCTGCAGTGCATATTAGAACTTGCAGTTACTCTACCTTAAGTGCACACGTACCGGTTTCTTTACAGGATGTACTTCAACAGTAAAGCTCCGGAGCTAGTTTAACATTTTTTGCAAAATTTACAAACGAACAACATTCACCAAAAGACCACAATTTATTATTTACAAACAGTACCTAATGATGTTCTGTGCACCTGAAATCCAAAATGTGTCGGTATCCATTCAAACTTGTTGAGACCGATTCAGATGTGTTGCAAGTGCTGGCAAATAGGTTGCAGTGACATGTTAAGACAGGATGTGGAGAACACGAGACTGTGATGTTGGCTTGTGGTACTAGCACTGCTCCATTATCGCAACATTAGGTTTGACATTTAAGTTGTGATAAGTGTCCCAATCTTTCCACCAAACTGAATAGTACGCGCATTTAATGCACTTTGGTAATTAAAATAATATGCAATCCATCAATGTGGGCATCTGTGTACTAAATGAACATGTGTTGCCTATGACATAGGTATTATACATTCAATATTAGTATGTGATGTATGAGATTCACTTTCATTGGTTTCTGCCAAATGTCACCGTCTGATAAAGACACCTTGCTCTGTTATTCATACAGATAAAAACAGCTGTGTTGTCTCTTATGAAGGATTCAATAAATATCTATCAAAAAGGCCTGGTGTTTACAGCTACGAAATAGGCGAGTTAACATGGACACATTGTGGGCTTACTAGTGGTCTGACTGTTCTGTTGTCATTGTCAGTTCAACTTTTGAAATTTGCTTGAAATCCTTCCTATAACCTGGCTAGAACTCCTAGAGAGCAGTGTTGGCAAGTTAAACTGTCACAGACTTGTTTTATATATGTCTCCAGTTGTTAGTATAGACATCTGGGCCTTGAATATATGCATATGTGTGCAGTCTTGTTTTAGTAAGTAGGATCCGTTTTTTGCGACTTTCTGAGTTATCATCTCTCCAAATTCCTTTCAATGCAAAAGTGTTACATATGACAAAATGCCCATGACTTACTGCGACAAAATGCCCATGACTTACTGCGACAAAATGCCCATGACTTACTGTAACAAAATACCCATGACTTACTGCGACAAAATGCCCATGACCTATTGCAATGTGCTCAGGTGATGGCGACTGTTTTTTTATTCATATGAAAGGCACTAAAATGAAAGTGATACTTGGCAAGCAGTATTGGGGTCACTGAGTGTGAGCTAATGTTTCTGGTTGAATTTTATGACCAGAAGTTTAAATGTCAGTTGGTAAAGAGCATAGATAGTGCCTCTACAAGCCAAGTCATAAAATTGTGCTGGTAAAACTCATTATAGTTGTTAGATTGTCGAGTTAAATAAAGCTGCATTTTGTCCTGTTCAGGTGACTAGAATGAAAATCTAATGAGACCTTTCACTGTTACAATTCAATCTCGTACTATTCCTTACACTGATAGGATTCTATTTCTGTAGCAAGTGAACTTATGTTACCGGCAATACGTTCATGCATCATTTTCAAATACATAATCATAGGATTGGCCAACTGCAATACGCTCTGAAGCATTTATTGAGTTGCTGATGTTTTCGTCTTGGCAACGGTAGTAGAATCCTGTCATTATTAGGAATATGACGAGTACGATTTGATGAGAGTAAAAAGGCCTAGTTAGTTTGTTGTTTTGAACCGGCTAAACACGGTGAAATGCTGTTGAGTTTTTAAAAAGATTGGCTTGAATAGTGCTCGATTTCCTGATTAGTAAACTTGAACATTACCGTAGTCTTTGTTGCCCAGGCAACATGTTTTTAAACTTATCCTGGTATTTTTATTTCTTTTCAGATCATTTCTTTGATGGTAGATTCATGAAGTCTTGTCAGTAACTCAGCCCCAACATGTCAGAAAAGGACGGCCTTGTAAGTTTATAGGAGGATGTACTTAATAACCATTTGGGTTTAGTGTGTGCTACTGAAGATAAACTCTAACCAATTAGGTAACGGGGGTTCAAAGGCACAAATTATTGTTATGACAACAAGGTCTACGGCTGTCATCATTATTGAAGGAACATAAAAGCTATTAAATCTGCTTTTTCTGAAAGCACGGATTCACTGAAAATTGCTGAGAGAATTATTTAATTTCAATCTAGCTTCTGTGATTGCAGTCCACACTTCATTTGGTATCGGTGAGCTTGAAATTCAGCTGTGTAGGCTAAATTCTCACCAGTTACCAAAATCCGATTTTTTTCTTTTGTCAAAGGCTTCTAAGATTGTTGTGAATGCCCACGATATCTGCAAACAAAGTGAAGGTAGCTATTGTATGTGGGGTGTAGAACTTTAAAGGAGAATGCCACCCGATTTAATTAGTCTTTTTTACCGTCTTAATCGGTCTATATCCACATCGCCTCGCATACGATCGACCTTACCTTGCCGAGAGGTGTCGCGTTAACTTGTAAGGACGGTGAGAAACGATGCAGCGACGTCAGTGGTTCATTTGCAGAGTGAATGCCGCTATGTTGCGGTGCATCGTTGCCGTTTATCCGAACTGTATGCAGCTGCGAGGAAAGCGGGTATATCGTTTTTCGACTTCCTCGAGAGTCCGAAATGCTTAGGAAGTGGCTCGAGGTAGTGAAGAATGAAAAGTACGCTGTAAATAGCAAGTATGAGGCCATCTCCGTATCTGTGGCCTGCAGTCGTCGACAGTGAGTCAGACAAATGCCGGCTTACCAAATAACTATCCATACAATTCTGTTGCCTGAGCGTGTTCACGGCGCCTCTCTAGTATTTCTTCATCACTGTATTTCGGTTTGAACTGTGAAACTTAACGATCCACCTGCGAAGTCTTCGTCGGATGAGCTCTCGTCTACATCGGGATTGCAAGTTGCCATGTTGACGTTTATTACTGAGCGTTCTGTTTCAAAATGAATTATTCTCACCCTAACCAATACTTATGTAAAACTGAAAAAAGTCTGTCTCATTAGATGCAATTTGTAATGCCTTTGGAGTGTTCATGAGTGCAAATGATTTGACTGAGAAGCCAGCAATGAATGAATCACTGCGTTACCGGCTTTAGTGCAATAAAACTAATTGACCGGACACCGAAGCCGAATGAGCGCATGCTAATTCTGTGTTTGCTGACAGAAACTGTTGTGAAACAATAACTAGATTTTCTATCCCACGGCCAGGTGTTAGGGGAATCTTTATCTACCTATACATTATTCAAATAATGATTGTCAATGTACAACTTCTGCCCTGACGGCTCTGTGGCCAAAGGGGAACCAGAATTCGCAGCCCCTGACGAGTAAGTAGATTTGCAGTTTCATGGATAATTCACCAACATAATCACGTGCACATTACTTCTTTGGCTCGCTAGTATATTATTTTCTTGACTGGAAGTTTAGTTTCCAACTTTGGCTGGCTTATGTTCGTGATGTCTTTTGTACGGCCGCAACGGACCTCATCGGGTTCCGAGCCACTGGCCGGGATAACAAGCGTTTTGTGTGTTTAGAACTCAGAAAATCACATGTCTAAACAACACAGATCTAGGTTATCCTGTCTGTATTTCGTGGAAGAGTACTTTGAATTTATCTCCGAACAGACCCCGAACTCCTGCTACAGACCTTGGTAAATTGTCCTGCCGAACTTTGTAGGCTACGGTGTGTCCAAATACCAATAAATCCGTAACAATGAAATAAAATAACTCAATTTTATAAGAACTCGGTGTATTTTTAAGGGTTTTACATTGAAGTTTGATGATTTATTAGTGTTAAACGATGGATTAAAGCGATAAGCTGACACCAGTAACCCCTGTTGTGAACTGCTGAACAGACTGCGTGTGAAACCAATGACATCATTGGATAATTTCAACACCTCCGTCTGCCGTCAGGTGTCAGGTAACGCAACCGAACGTGCCGTTATCGAGTAGAAGTACTCGATCTAAATTGATACAAAATAGGTTGCTTTTTGGGTGGCATGCTCCTTTAAAGTGTTAAGAATTCTAGTTGGTGCTATTTATACTTTATGAAAGAAATCTTTTTCCACCATATTGTGTCTTCAGTTGGCAAGATTTTATTGTAGCATAAATAATGATTGCCAGGAGTTTGCACTCTTGTACGAACCAACTCAAGGGGGAATCAACAATTGGTCGGACTTCAAAACTAGTCGGCAGGACTACAAATTAAACCAAATGGCCGGAGATCAAACGTGTTGTACGGACTTCAAAACGAAATGGCCTCACTCAAAAAACTAGTCGGCTGGACCCAAAACACGATGGCCGTTGCTATAACCAGTTGGCCTTTGGAGCATCGACCTACCCATTTTGGGTCTGGCCAACCAATTTTTTGGCTGCGGACGTCTGGTTTTGAGGTACCGGATATCACGTTTTGAGATCCGACCACCAAGTTAAAACACCGGCCATTGTGTTTTACAGTCCAGTCAGCTGGTTTTGAAGTCCGACCAATTGTTGCAACTGTTCTTAAATTAATAATTTTTGTTGTTCAAATACAACTTAAGTTTGTGTTTTTACCTCAGATTGATTTTAAAAGATAACAAAAATTCTGTTTATATTGCAATGGATACCAAATGCACCACTATTAACACAAAGGAGTCACAATTATTTACTCCATGCTAAGAATTTGTGAAATGTTCAAGAGTGAGCTGACAGCATGTCTCAGCTAATAATTGGACGTCTTGTTTTCTTTCCCATTAATAACCTGGGGCCCATTCCAACAAAACTGACTTAGCTAAGACAAATCTTAAATTTTAGTAAATTTTAAAATAAAAGTTAAATTTGTCTCAAAACCAATTCAAGAAAGAGATCTTAAGTTTGACTTAAGTGTTTGACATAAATTTTGTCTTAATTTTGACTGACTTATGGAATGTGGAAGTTTCAAAGTTAGTAAGTTAAGACAAATTTTAAACTTAAGTCAAAAATGAACTTAAGTCACTTTCTTGGAGCAGGCCCATGGGTTCTGTCTCATGAGAAGTCACTTAAGACTTAAGTTAGAAAGCTTGACTTACACTCCAACTTCACAGCACTAAATGAAGTTAATGTGAGCATAAAACATTCTAGTGGTTATACGTCTATGTCTGTCAAATAAGGATAAATTTCGTGTCTTTGTAAGAGCTGATCGTTTGTTGTTTGAGACCAGGGACCTGTTCCAAGAAACCAAATTAAGTTTATTTTTGACTTAAGTCTAAGATTTGTCTGAACTTTCGAACCTCCATATCAGGTAAGTTAGCCAAAATTAAGACAAAACTTAGTCAAAAACTTAAGTCAAACCTAAGATATCATTCATGAAATGGATTTGAGAATAACTTAAATTTTATCTTAATATTGCCTGAAATTCAAGATTTGTCTAATTCAAATCAGTTTTCTTGGAAAGGGGTCCCAGGCTCAGTAAGGTGGCTTGAAAAGCACATGGTTTTGTGCGCTGAAAGTCGCATGGCTGGAAATAGGCAGGTTCATAGACCAAATCTCAGATGGCGTTACTACTTGGTACATTAGGTCTTGGAAGTGAAATAAGAGTTGTTTCTTATTTGCTTGTTTTCAGAAGCCTTTGTGTCGAAAAAGAAGCACTGCAAGTGGTTCTTTTGTGGAGGATGTTAACAGTGAGATGGCGAAACTGTTTGACTCCACATTAAAAGTAGAAAATATCGTCTCTGTGCATGCTGTTGAAGACACAATGTCTCCAAAACGGTCGAGTTTTGACCTTGTTGACTCCATTAATCGACACCCTTTAGAACAGTACGAGTTTGACGGTAAGTTGTTGTTGACAATTCCCTGTATGATTATGAGTAGTTGAGAAGATTTGTAAAAGTGAATCTGTTGGGCCATTTTTCAGTTGTTTTGATTGAAGGAACTAATTTACAGATTTTGCAATTGGAGTTGTGGGATTTTTAAAAATATTTTCTTGCTATTTCAGGTTTGTAGGTTCACATAGTGCAATAAGGATGCAGCCTTTATATTATGCGCTGAAAATTGGAAGAAATGGAATGTCAGTTTTTTGTTTTTGAATGTTAGCAATTATAACTTTCAGTTGGTAGAACTTGTGAGTGTCGCCTGAATTCTAAGAATGCAACCCTACATTTTGGCCAGGTCATCATTGGATGATCCGCCGATTTTCATAACGTGGCTGATATGGTTTGTGTGTATTGGAGTAGTGGAGCACTTATTATTCAAGACGCCTGTCAAATTGTGCTCATTCATTAGATATGATAATTCACCTCCACTGTCTGTTCCAGATCATCACAGGTCATCCTATCCCACAATGCACCCCATTCACCCCATCAAGTCCAGCAAGTCCCTCAGGGGGAAACATGCTAAGGTGCTGGAGGAGCCTCAAGTAAGCTTGCAGTCATACTGAGTCATAGGGTTTTTGAGTGGTGGGATTCTTCAGGGAGTTAAGCAGCACAGTGACTGCTATCATACATTGTACAGAGTCTACACAAAACATAAAATACGTTCACTACGAATTATACTTAGTTTCTAATTCCTATGCAGTGCTCGACACAGGCGAAAATGCCCGCTCGAAAACGCGTAAGTGACTACGTATTTGCTACTTGTATTCCCGGATTTGGGCTCGTAAGAGGTGTCCACCATAAATAATAATAAAAAGAAACTGAAAGTCTGCTCTGCGTCCCTACTAGTGATATTAGTTGGCACATTTTTGTAGATGTGTTTACTTTTTCCACTCGTATTTTCGTGTTTTCGATGGTTCACATGCTTTTTTTGACCGCCTGTTATGTTGTCATTAACATTTTGCTTGGCAAAATGTGTTTTGAACTATTCATGATTTTCTGATGACACTGTTCTTTTGCTGACTGATTTTTGCTGCACTTTTATCGGTTTACCTTCGGTTGAACAAGACTGTAGCCCATTTCTTACTCATTTTTGACATCTTTATGCGTCATGTGATTATTATCATGTTCATCATCATCTCCATTGTCATCTTTTCAGTCAATTTTGCCAAGTTTCGCTCGGCCGAGCACTTTCATTTTAAAGTTTTTAATATCAGATGATAGATCGTTGTGTCTTTCTCTTCAAAACAATTTTCAGTCCTGACAAAACACGATTGAAGGCTCTTTGTGAACACAGAATTCTGCTGAGCAGTTGTTTTTTCATTCAGTTATCTTTCGACTCTTAAAGAATATCTGGCATAGTCAGGTGAATTAATGAACATTAAGCTTGGTACTATTCAGTGGTAACACAATGGTTTTGTCAAGCAGCTGAGCACTTATAGGGGTGTCAATGTTCATGAAGTGGTGTTAATGCAGATGGGTGTGAAAACAGAAGGGTGGTGTTGCCATCATGGGGGTGAACATGGGACAAGACTTACATGCTGCTGCCTGAGTACATGCGTCTATACAGGTGGACTGTTGTTTTACAGGGCTTGGAATTTTCCTCTTTTAAGAGGATTGCCTCTTTTTAGTTTCAATTTCCTCTTATTTGATTTCCAGTTTCCTCGTCCTTCGTCTCTTTTTTTATCATTATTTTGACTTTATTCAGGCAAAAATGTTAGTTTCAGTTAAATTTTGCTGCATGAAAAATATTTCTATCACACAAGACAATTAGTGGATTGATACATCACCTGGAAAATTCGCATCTTTTTTGTCACTGGACATTCCAAGCCGTGGTTTTGGTAGCACCACATTGGAAACTATGAGCTCCCGTGCTTGCAGGTCGAACTTAGTGTTAGTGGTAATAAAAGCACAGCAAGATTCTTGAGAAAACTTTGACTACTTTCTGCGCTGACTGTCGTGCGTGACAGCTTGTACTTAATTGATATCCTTGTGACAGTATACGTTAAGGGGAAAAATATCAAAGGTGTCAAGGTTTTATCTCAATTAATTCAGTGCTATTTTTATGCGCCCACAAATTTATATGTGGACGCATTATGCCGTCATCTCTGTCCGTCCGTCCGTCCGTCCGTCCGGGCGGCGTCCGTCCGGCGTCCGCGGCTCTATCTCCAAAACCCTTTGACATACGTTCATGAAATTTGGCACATATGTTCCATTCATGAATGGGACGGCATGTGCGAACTTTCGGACGGATCCGACTACCGGTGTGCCCCCTAGTGGCAATTTTAGTTTTTTACGCTTACCTTTGTATCTTCAAAAGTCCTGAACGGATTTTCATGAAATTTGGTATGTAGGCACCTAGTAGTGAGATGACGCTATCCTGCCGTTTTCGGATGGATTCGACATAGTTTGCGCCACCTAGTGGCCATTTTTACTGTTTTCGAGTCTGTTTTTGTGCTTCCACCCCTCTATCAACCAAACCGCTCAAAGGATGATTGTGAAAATTGGCATGTATGTGCTTACTATGTAGAGGACGGTTGACGATGATTTTCCGACGATTTCGACTACTGTGGCGCCTCCTAGTGGCAGTTTTTTTTTTTTTGCGCCTATGGCTGTATCTCCTAAACCGTTCGCAGGATCTTTACGAAATTGTGTAAGTATATTTATATGATGTTAACAACGGAAGATGACGACTTTTGGACGGATCCGACTACCGGTGTGCCCCCTAGTGGCAATTTTAATTTTTTTACGCTTACCTTTGTATCTTCACAAGTCCTTATTGGATTTTCATGAAATTTGGTATGTAGGCACCTATTAGTGAGATGACGCTATCCTCCCGTTTTCAGATGGATTCGACATAGTTTGCGCCACCTAGTGGCCATTTTTAGTGTTTTCGAGTCTGTTTTTGTGCGTCCACCCCTCTATCAACCAAACCGCTCAAAGGATGATTGTGAAAATTGGCATGTATATGCTTACTATGTAGAGGACGGTTGACGATGATTTTCCGACGATTTCGACTACTGTGGCGCCTCCTAGTGGCAGTTTTTTTTTTTTGCGCCTATGGCTGTATCTCCTAAACCGTTCGCAGGATCTTTACGAAATTGTGTAAGTATATTTATATGATGTTAACAACGGAAGATGACGACTTTTGGACGGATCCGACTACCGGTGTGCCCCCTAGTGGCAATTTTAATTTTTTTACGCTTACCTTTGTATCTTCACAAGTCCTTATTGGATTTTCATGAAATTTGGTATGTAGGCACCTATTAGTGAGATGACGCTATCCTCCCGTTTTCAGATGGATTCGACATAGTTTGCGCCACCTAGTGGCCATTTTTAGTGTTTTCGAGTCTGTTTTTGTGCGTCCACCCCTCTATCAACCAAACCGCTCAAAGGATGATTGTGAAAATTGGCATGTATATGCTTACTATGTAGAGGATGGTTGACGATGATTTTCCGACGATTTCGACTACTGTGGCGCCTCCTAGTGGCAGTTTTGTTTTTTTGCGCCTATGGCTGTATCTCCTAAACCGTTCGCAGGATCTTTACAAATTGTGTAAGTATATTTATATGATGTTAACAACGGAAGATGACGACTTTTGGTCGGATCCGACTACCGGTGTGCCCCCTAGTGGCAATTTTAGTTTTTTACGCTTACCTTTGTATCTTCAAAAGTATTGAACGGATTTTCATGAAATTTGGTATGTAGGCACCTATTAGTGAGATGACGCTATCCTACTGTTTTCAGATGGATTCGACGTAGTTTGCGCCACCTAGTGGCCATTTTTACTGTTTTCGAGTCTGTATTTTTGCGTCCACCCCTCTATCAACCAAACCGCTCAAAGGATGATTGTGAAAATTGGCGTGTATGTGCTTACTATAAGGAAGACAGCTGACAATGATTTTCAGACGATTTGGACTACTGTGGCGCCTCCTAGTGGCAGTTTTGTTTTTTTGCGCCCATGGCTGTATCTCCCAAACCGTTTGCAGGATCTTTACTAAATTTAGCAAGTGTATTTATGTGATGTTGACAACGGACGATGACGACTTTAGGATGATTCTGATTACCGGTATGCCTCTAGTGGCAATTTTAGTATTTGCCTCTAGTGGCAATTTTAGTATTTTACATTGACCTCTGTATTTTCATAGGTCTTCAGGTGTATACTTTGTGTTACTTCGTGACTGTGAAGGAAAAGTTCCAAGTAGAAATTTGTTTCTGGCATTCTAATGCTGTGCTAATCTCGTATGTTGGTAAATTTGTTTTTAATTCTATGTTTCTGTGGTGCTTTAAGCAACTGGTGTATAGGATGTGCTTGTATTATGAAGATTACTCACATTTTGCCCCTAGCCTATTGAGGAGACAAGGACCATGCCTTTCCATTTTGCAAAGTATGCCCTCTACTGGCCACTTTATGGTACCAATAAACAACCCTAGAAGGATACCGTATGCGGTGCAATTGTGGGCGCATTTCAACGCTCCGCGTTGCTCTTGTCAAGTATGCAGTAGTTTTCAAGTCGGAATATAAATGAGAAATAGATTAAAAATCCTGTGAGTGATATGATACGTGCATTGAAGTGAGGTGAAACACAGATGTCTCGTTCTGAGTTTGATTTCATTTTAGATCGTTGACCAAACACATTTTCTTGCGTAAAGTAATGTTAGGAATTTATTTCACTAACAATTTTTATTTTGTTTAGACTTCTGGACCTCAGCCAAAGCACGTGGAAACCGTTGTGGAAATGGAGCCCGTGTCTACTAGTGTTGTAGATGGTCAGAAGGCGGGGTTTTACATTGGTTCTTGTCCATCCAGTATGTCAACAATGGAACACATGGATCACGGCCACCCATACTCTTTCATGACCTCGCCCGCGGCGCATACTGAAATTTACAGGCGTCACATTGAACTCATTCCTGAGAAGTCGACGGAGGATAAACTGAGTGACCTGCCATTGCCAGTGGTTACCGCTAAACCCATGATCTCTGTTCCCAGCCGGGCACGCATTGAGAGTATGAATCAGGTGCCAGAAGTGACGATCGGTAAGTACAGTGTCTTGTGTAGGCACGAAGACCATCCGAACTATAGAATAAACTGGCTCTAATTTAGGAGGGTCAAGATCTCCTAATTTTATTACTTCCAGAGGAACCCAAGTGATTTCAGATGACTCTGATTACTGTGTCACTTCCTAGTTACATTTTTATGTCCGTGGCTTTATTTTATGCATCCCTTGCAGGAACTTTGTTAAACTTGGCAAATTTTTTTATTAAGTGACAACAGATAGCAATGACTTAGACCGATCTAACTACGTATGTGCCTCCTTGTGGCTTGTTTATTTTTACCGTGTGCCATCTCAGTTCAGTCACAGTTGTTCATGAAATTTGGCAATTAGGTTTCTATTAAAGAGACAATAGCACCTTCCTATTTTGGATGGTTTCGACATATTGTGTGCCACCTAGTGGCCATTGCCGAAGAACTCTAAAATTTCTTCACTTATCATAGGTCTATAGTACAGACCATGATACCGATAAAATAAATAATTTCAAATGTTTTTGTCAAAAATTTTGACATCTAAGATCCCCACTATTGGTGCCAAATTGAAAAACGTTGACCATACTTAAAAAAAAGTGCATATAATTTTGATATTTTCAGTGATTTCAATTCTAGTCTGTTGCAATTAAGCTGGGACCATTCGATGACTGGAAATAATATATAAACAGCCATTGATGGCTCTTGACAAGATACTAGGTATGGTGTTCTATTTTCAGTTGCTCCTACAGTTCCAGATCCTCATGACTCATCAACAAAACACAAGGACAGGCACAAAAAGCAAGTGAATATGCATGTTTTATGTTTTTAGTTTAGAAATGAAGCCTTATTTATTTGTTGTCCAAACACTTCTGTAGTTTGCAGATTTGAAAAGCGATTTTAATTACGACTTTGTATTGGATATGTAAAAGCGCTTAACTCCTGTTGTCGTTGATGATTGATTCCGAAGACATTAAGTCTGAAATTTATTAGTGGACCATTGATTGTCCAATTTGTAAATGTTGTGCTTGGCAAAACTTTTACTTTCAACTGAACTAGGTATGTTTAGGGCACGATGCAAATTGTGACTGTGGGGTGCAAGGGTTGGTTAAAGTGAACTCAGATACAACAGATTCTTGTGAACAGGATTTTAAAGTGAATAACATATTGATTAAATAAGTTAGCCAGGGTAGGCGACGTCGTTTATGCATAAAAAGTAAAGTGGCTGTTGGTTTCATGGAGAATCTGTTTCATAGAAAGCAACTTGAGACGTGAGACAGAGAAATTTGTTCTCAAGCTCCGCATATCTATATCTGAAAAAATAACTAAAACTCACTGTAGCAAAAAAGTATCTGACAATATACCCACTATGGTTACTTACTGAGAAATTGTATACAGGCAGTGATGGGCTAATAATTTAATGACTAAACCATTATACAGGCAGTGATGGGCTAATAATTTAATGACTAAACCATTATACAGGCAGTGATGGGCTAATAATTTAATGACTAAACCTTTAATGTTAAGTGGGAGTGTAAAACCAAATTGCTGTCTTAAGTTGCTATTCATGAACAAGACCCAAGATCCCTGCCCCACTTAAGGTGAAGCTATTAATTTTTTACATGATCCTATGTGTTAATATGTTTTGAAATAATGAGGTGGATTGGTTTTGAGTCACCATGACTTGGCCTGATATGTTGTTGATGATCAATAGGTTCAAAAAGTGTTTTTTCTGAGTTATTTGAGTTATTGAGCANAGTAAAACTCAGATGATTCACACTGTTCTTATTAGGATTTATAATAGTAAAACTCAGATGATTCACACTGTTCTTATTAGGATTTATAATAGTAAAACTCAGATGATTCACACTGTTCTTATTAGGATTTATAATAGTAAAACTCAGATGATTCACACTGTTCTTATTAGGATTTATAATAGTAAAACTCAGATGATTCACACTGTTCTTATTAGGATTTATAATAGTAAAACTCAGATGATTCACACTGTTCTTATTAGGATTTATAATAGTAAAACTCAGATGATTCACACTGTTCTTATTAGGATTTATAATAGTAAAACTCAGATGATTCACACTGTTCTTATTAGGATTTATAATAGTAAAACTCAGATGATTCACACTGTTCTTATTAGGATTTATAATAGTAAAACTCAGATGATTCACACTGTTCTTATTAGGATTTATAATAGTAAAACTCAGATGATTCACACTGTTCTTATTAGGATTTATAATAGTAAAACTCAGATGATTCACACTGTTCTTATTAGGATTTATAATAGTAAAACTCAGATGATTCACACTGTTCTTATTAGGATTTATAATAGTAAAAGCTTGTGTTTCTTAGATATCATTGAACGAAGCTGGTTTTAAAGCACGTTTCACTAATTAAACATTATCGTACACCAAGCTCTCAAGACGGTTTGTGAACATTTAGGAGGAAAATAACGTTAGGTCACAACCCCTCTTTGACCATCGATATCACTTTCTTTTTCTTGAGTACTTTGCAAATATTTGTGATACTCTGGAGTTACATTATTTACTTAGAATGAGTACTATGTTGTAACTGGCATTAATTGCTGTTGTCATCAGTCTCGTTTTTGTAGAGAACACTTCAAAATCTGGCGAGTACCTGGGCATGAAGTACCGACCCCAGCCTCAATGAAGGACTTTACTCTTGCCTCTGACGAGGCTGACACATTAAAGGCTGTGGACATTGAGAGCATTGCCAGTGAGTAAGCTTTGGTGACTTGAACAACTCTACACATCATTTTTACCATGTTGCTATTCTCACAGTTTGAGAGCAGTGACACAGGAAGTGAGCACAGAAGGTTGCATTTGAGTTTTTATTCAAAGAAAATTTAGCGATATTCTTTAAAGAAGAACGTCCAATTCTTGCTCACTTCGAAACAACATAGCTCGCAAATGGCTAATCGGATTCATATGAAATTTTCAGATACTGGTCAAAAGGTATTTTTTCCTGGGGTCAAAGTTCTACATTTTGACTATGTCAATCTCTTAATAGAGTCTATTCACATCCAGGTCCTCCCAAGCTGAGAGGTCACTCTATAGGAATGTTGGAGATTTCAGGCTAGATTTGTGGTAGATAGTTGTTGACATTGTTTTTGTTTTAACTTCCTTGTACTGTACTTTATGCACTGTTATCCAATACACTGGTAGGAATTGTTTCAAATATGACCTACTTATGCACAAGGTGATATCAAAAATGGAACTGATATTATTTTTAAGAAATAACGCAAAGTTGCGTAAAACAAAAACAAAATCATACCTTAAGTGATTTAAACAAGTTCTTTTGAGGGTTCACCTTTAACATTTTACTGAACAAAACTTGGTGGTGTTAATGATGCCATTGTTTTTCTGTGACTGTCTCTTTTCCACTTTTTATTAAAACAGTCCTGTTACCCAATCAATGTCAGAGTTGGATACTGTCTGTGCATTCTGGCTTGTTGATAAGATCTTACCTTACCTTAATACCTTGTTGAATTTGATCAACACATGAACAAGTTGCAATGAGTGACCATCTCTTTAACTCTTCACATTCTACATTCTTAATATTATGTGGGATCCAGTGTATATTTGTTCACACGTTTGTGCGCTACAGAATGTATTACTTCTGTAACATTGCAGCAGTAATTTACACGTGTGACCAGATGTGTACCATTGCACTCATTATGGGTAAAATGAGATGAGTGCTAGTTGATATTTCAAACTCTGCAGATGTGTTTTATTTTTTCTCAGTGTGTTGAATTGAATGCGTCACCCATAATAACAGATACAGCCTTTCACGCTTAACTTAACGCTAAGTCGCATGATGACTTGGCAAAAATCACGAAATCTAGAAGTCGCCAAACCGCAATATTCCAGGCCGCCAAGTGTAATCTGATATTGCCGTCTCTGGCATAAAAGTCGTCGACCAATAAAAAGGTCGTACCATACTCCATTCTCACAATCTACGCATGGCCTCTTCATTTTTCTCCAAGCAAATGTACATTCTTTTTCATTCTCTAGCTCAATTCCTCCCGCCAATCAACGATTGCATACATAGGTACTGCCTATTTTCAATCTTTCCCAATTTTTGCCAACAGTTCCGACTTCTATCTGTTTACTTCCTGTTAAGCATGTGTTTGATGTGTCCTGACTGCTGTGGTGGCAAAAGCACTGATTTCACAAAAGAAACAAGTGTGAACCAAAGGTATTAAGTCTAGAAAACCTGTTAATAATTTAAAGTTTGGAAGTCAACACAAAATTGAAACAGATTTCAGGGGAGCTATTGCCTGACAATTTGAGTTGGCATCGTCTTCATGCAATATCTACACTCGCTCTACTGTCTGTACCAGGTCATCGTCTTGACGAGGTGCGGGGCTTCCGTCGCCACAAGCGTAAATGGGGGTCTAGGAAGAAGGTGAATCAATCAGATAATTTGCCACAATCCGTGCAAGGGTCTCCCCAGAGCAGTCCCATGTTGTCCCGTCCTTTCCCCTCTAACAACAATGCGCACCAGGCTTTCGTTCAGTTGGATGAGCTCAGGCTTAGTGTGGACAATAGGATGGAGTGGAAAGAACAGGCGAGGTGGATAAAGTTTGAGGAGGATGTCGAGGAGGAAGCTGAGAGATGGGGTCGTCCCCACGTGGCCTCGCTGTCTTTCCATAGTCTGCTGGAGTTGAGGAAAGGCATTGAGCAAGGTAAATGAGTGGGTAGTGTGGGATATTGAAGGGTAGGGTGGGATGTGGAAGGGTAGGGTGGGATGTGGAAGGGTAGGGTGGGATGTGGAAGGGTAGGGTGGGATGTGGAAGGGTAGGGTGGGATGTGGAAGGGTAGGGTGGGATGTGGAAGGGTAGGGTGGGATGTGGAAGGGTAGGGGGGATGTGGAAGGGTAGTGAGGGATGTGGAAGGGTGGGGTGAATGGCCCAGTCTGACCCCCTTGGACGTAACTGTCTTTTACATTAGCCCACTGGAGTTGAGGAAAGGTATTGGCCAACTGAAGGTAAAAGATCAGTTGGAAGTTTGTGTGGATGTAGACTTTGCTGTTGAATTAGGGAATAGTTATGCCTTGGTCACTTATCCAACGATATTTGGACAATCATGTTAAGGTCTATCAAGCAATTTTTCATCAGGTCAGTAGTAGGGGTAGGTTATTTATGACACTGATGTCCAGTTGGCTCTCCCAATAATCTCAGTAATCACCCGGCTGTCTTGTACCACCAACTCATCGTGTCATCGTCAAAAGCTCTTTGTAAGAGAGGCATCAGGAAAGGTGAAGAACAAGGTGTGTGCACTTGGCTATCTGTGGAAATACATGTACATGAGAAAAATGAGAAAAATTTAGACACTTGAATACTCCGGCCTGCATTTTTTTGCACCCACATATTTATATGTGGATGTATGTTGCGGTCATCTCTTTCCTGTCATTAGGCGTCTGCTGCTGTATTTCCTAATTCCCTTGCCATATCATGATGAGATGTGACAGATGTTTTACTATGAAGCTGATGACAGATGGCGATTAATTTTCCAGACTGATCTGACTACTGCTGTGCTTCCTAGTGGCAACTTAAGGTTTTTATGCTTGCCTCTGTATCTTTTTCGTTCCTTGATGGATTTTCGTGAAATTTGGCAAATAGGTTTCTGAGAATCATTAGGAAAATTGGCGGATGTGTTTCTACTGGCAAGCATGACTGAGATTTTAAATTGGGTCCTGCTACTGTTATACCCCCTAATGACATTTGTTGCATCTGCTGCAGTATTTGCTGAACCTCTTGCAAGATCTTTTTTAAGTTTGGCAAAGGTATTTCTGTTAACTTGACAGGAGATGGACGGATCGGACTATTACTCCGCCTCATAGTGGCAGTTTGTTTTTTCATACTTTCCTCGGTAATCTTCAGAGTTCTTTGAAGGATTTTCATGAAATTTAGCAAATAGTTATCACTATGCCTTCCCATTCTCAGAAGAGTCCATTGTATTCTGCATCATCTGATGGCCGTTTTTATTGTCCTTATAAACACCCCTAGATGCCTTCCGTTTGCTGTGCTACCATGGGCGCATTTCAACGCTCCGTGTTACGTTTAGTATGGTCTTGATAATGTTTTGGCATCTGCTATCAGAGGATGCTTTCCTAATTAAATCTTGTTTTGGAATTATTTCTCTCTTAATTTCTTAATTTGTGACTGGCCTGCTTGCATTTTCCCTGCTGAAGCTGTTGTCATCTTGCACCATGATACTTCATAATGATAACATTTGAATATAGCCTCTTAAGAATGGAATTTTCAATCTCACTTTCCTCAATCATTTTTTTACCTGTGAAGCTTGTCTCTAAAAGTTGCTGCAAAATCCAGGTACAGTGTTACTCGTTGTAACTGTCGTATGCTTTATTCAGGTTCGGTGTTACTCAATGTGGTGGTGAGGGACCTGCCATCGCTGATGGACCTGGTGGTAAACAATTTGATTCACAGAGATCAGATTAGCAGTGAGGAAAGGGAACAAGTACTCAGTGTTCTGTTGCTGAAGCACAAGTGAGCATAAAGAATACGTGTTACTCAGTTTTATTCGGTGCACGTAAAAATGCTGCGCAAAATTCCTTTTCTCACATGACCTGGAATGTGTTATGACACAACTGGTTAATAACACGGAGTACATATTGTTTTTATATTACGTGGGCGAATTATAAAGTAGTGCAAAGTAGAAATCCATATGCCTTACATTTTATCGTCTGCAAAACACGCGCGCCAACTAAACAATGCCGGAATTCCGAGAAGGTGACAAAGTTATGCTTGACAAATCAGGTGTCGCAACTGAACGCACTCCCAGTCGGAAGGACATGCAAATAACTTCTTAAACGGACCCATCTTGGGCAGTGAGTTCTATATCCAAGTTCATTCAAACGGAGACGAATCCTAACTCAAGAAACGCGGTAAGACTGACTGTTGAGCTGTGCTGTCTCAAGGTCTATTCACTGCTCATGTGCAGGAAAGCCTTGCTGACTGTTATTTATAAACATTTTTTAAGTTTTAATATTACAACTTGAAAGACTATTTATTAGATTCTAACTTGAATATTTGCTACGAAAGCTGAATGGATTTTACAATTGTTAAGTTTAAAATAAAACTATTAACAAAAAGTAACTTAATTACTTTGCATTGTGCAAGCGTGTTTGAAAAAAAGTTGTGTCGTGGTTCAAAGTTTTAGACACATCGAATTTTCCGGCAAGAAAGATCGTTTTTACGGTTCATGTGAGAAAACAAATACTACACTCGTCTTAAGTTGATGACGTGGGCAAAACCTCTTGGAAATTTTGTCAAAATCCCTTGGCAAGCCTCGGGATTTTGACGAAATTTCCAAGAGGTTTTGCCCACGTCATAAATCTCGGACTCGTGTAGTATTCTCTCTCCGCATCATGACGTGTCAGGACAGTAATGAGATGTCACTGTGAAGGTGAATTCTGCTTATGTAGGACGAGTTATTTTTACCACATACTGTACAGTATTAAGTATTGGTAATTAATGTGTAAAGGTGCTTTCATTATTATGTTACTGCTGTATCAGTTTGAGTTAAAGCTGCGTTCCAACCCGCTTAGCTAGTCCAACTGGGTGTTTAGCTTTCATATGATCTCATAATATTCCGTGTCAGGATAGGATTCTGTTTTCGTTACCAACAAGATCGTCAAGATTATTTGTGGCTCAAGAAATCGCAGACACTGCAAAGAATATCACTTAGTTATTGTGAGGTTAAGTTACGTTTTTGGAAATGCTTGGTATTCTTCTTCGACTGTTTTTTAATTATCTTTTAAAAGTAAATGTTGGTTCTAACATTTGGCTAATTACTCAAAAAAATTGTGAATTTTTCTTAAAGTACCCTAGTTGATAACCTCAAAAAGTGCAATGATATGCCTACTTTTTGTTCAAAATATCTTGCGAATGAATTGAAATTTGATTTTTATTCCGATTTCTTCGCAGGCTTGTTTACACACAGTGCCACTATCAAACTTCATTTTGCTTAGTTTTGATGCCAATTTCCATTTCAAATTTTGTTGTTTCAGGCATGGTAATCGGAGGTCTGTTCACAGGAACTTGTCTTATCACAATCTCCAAAACCTACTGGGAAAACACAGGTAAGTATTGTCTACTGGCTGACAATTCAGGGCTTGGAGTTTTCCTCTTTTAGGAGGATTTCCTCTTTTTTTAGTTTCGATTTTCCTCGTATGTGATTTCCAGTTTCCTCTTTTTTCGTCTCTTTCTGTCATTATTTTCACTTTATTCATGCAAAAATGTTTACTTTGTTTCACTTGAATTTTACAACACAAAAATATTTCTGTCACACATGGCTATTTATTTGTGGAACGATACATCACCTGGAAATTTTTCCTCTTTTTTGTCATTGGTCGTTGCAAGCCATGAGAATTCTGTAGCAATTACTACAGATTAGTTGCTTCATGTATCATTTTCAATCTAGTGTCTTAGTATTCAATTCCAGAATTTCTAAAAACCCTGAAGGTGTCGCACTACGATAACAGTTCTTTATTTTTTGACAAAAGCAAAAGCTAAAATTGACAGTTTTTTCAAATGCTGGCTTCTTTACTGCAAATTTTTCTTCATGAATATTTTTCTTCAGAATTTGACATTATGATAAAATTCAAATTTCCACCTTATTGTCTCCTAAACGTATACTAAGAATTTTTAGTAACTGTTTTCCTATCCATGACTGTGCTGTGCCATTATCTGTACATTGTTCATTAAACCATTACTTATTGCATAGTCTGTTCATGGTATATTAGCCCATGGCTTCTATGCCATTCATAATATTTGTGATTCCCCTTATTGTAGTGTAAAACCTGTATAAGGCCAAGCAAAACAATGCATTTTCCCGGGAACGTTCAAGAATGCAGTCATGCCTAGTAAAGGCCGTACTCTAATGTAAGGTCCTGGCAAGGTTTTGCAGTATATCCCAATGTGTTACACCTAGCGACAAGGCTTGTAGAACTTGAATTCTTGCTTGAGAATGGCGGTCATGGCTGCAGAAACGTGTTGCAATTTCAACGCTTAGATATTTTTGTTCATACCGTTGTTATGTGATCGCAGACACAGCGAGAAGCAGGTGATGGACCCGAACAAGTTGTCGACAGCAACCTGTGATGCAGCATCATCCACCCATCCAGACATTGTGGAGGCGACTGGTCTGTTGCTGGACCCTCTCAGTAGTGCGAACTCTGCCGCAAGACATGAAGTGGACGTAAGTTAAGAGAATCCCAAGATTTCCCTCTTAGACTTAATTATACCACGCACGAGCCACTCACTATGAAACAGCATTTACGTGTTCCTATGTCAAATAAGAGGTAATTTCAAGGTTTGGAACGAATTTACAATTCTTTATTGCTTCAGACCAGGCTCTACAAGTTTGCGTGTCACGGCGCGTGTCACAGTGTGTCATTTTATGCACTGAGTATGATCTCAAGAAATAACCCAATTCTTTACAAACCCAAATATCACTTATCTTTTGAGTAAGAAAGAAGTGGAGACCATTTTTGTGGTGGTGATTGATCCGAATGAAAAGATGGCTTCTTGGACGGAGTGAGGGATTATAGCCACTTCAAAGTTTTCATTGCTGATGTATTTATGCTGTTGCAAAATAGTTTGTATGACATTGTCTGATAGCTTTTTATTGACCTGCTTTATCAGGGTGTTGGATACTAATCTCTTTAAGAGTCCTATATGACGAGGGATGAGAGAAGAATTAAATTCAAGCAACCATTTTGGCTAAGCTTTATGAACCCGTCTGAGTTGTGTGACAACAGCCTATTTTGATCATAGACCTGGTTAAACACATGGCAGTGTTGCCTGTTTGCTGTTTTAATGAACACTCTTAAACTAGCGTTATACATGTCTATCAAGTTAACTTAATTAATGGAAACTTTCAATGTTGCAAATGTGAGTGTGGCCATTATAAACATTCAACACTCCCGCGCAATTACCAATTCTGAACACATGTCAACAAAAAGACATTGTTATTTAACTTCAGCAATAGTGTCCTCAATGAGAGCATTGATGTAAGTTTGACTTGAGGATAACTGGCATGCCTGATGTCTGGAGTATTAGTTCCATAGTTGCCATGCAAAGTATCTCACCGAAACAACTGTCTATTACTCTTTTTCCCTGTCCGCTTTTGTTACGATTCAAAGCGGATAAACGTTTGTCTGTTTGAACCGAAAGGCACATCGTCCTTTTGTCATGATTCAAAACAGATAAACGTTTGTCCGCTTGTACTGAAAGGCTCATCATCCCTTTGACAAGATGTCTCATTAAAGGGAGCTTGGCCTTATCCAGCTCGGGCAAAACTAAAAGAATAATATTGGCACTGCTTCCGTTTTCACTGGAAATGTAGAAAAAGTTTGGTTTCTGCCTCAGTTTTGTTAATATCACTATCACTTTTGTTAGCAAGACCCATATTATTTGAGGAAAATATGAGCTTAGTTTAAGACTGCAGTATGAGGGACATTTTTTGTAACTTTGACAACGAAATGCGGGCTGCAGATGCCCTCTAAGTGGGATGGATTTGGACACTCTGATGTTAGTTAAAATCTGGGGTTCGGGGTTCCTTGGCTTGGAGAATTTCAAGCAATTTAATGTAGTAACCAAATTCATTTTAAACAAAGGTTAAGAACACAGTGACGTTGCTTTTGGTAGATTGAATACACTTGTTTGAAAGTTGATGTTTTTAACACCAAACATAGTTTACAATGACTTTAATGTATTATGGTTGCTAGGAAACATCCTGGAAGCACAATCATTTTAATTTGTACTTCAGTGTTTGGGTCTGCCTGGAAGTGTTTCTTCAATTTAAGTGACTGATCCTGCCCTGGGCAACCATATTCCATTGCCTGGTGGCTAACATGCAAATGAAACAATCTACTTGAAATACGGATTATGGCCTCACCATGACCCAATCACAGTTGGTGACAGCCTCACCCTTACCTAACCACAGTTGAGTGCTTCAAGATTTCGAGATGCATGAGCTATAGGTTTGGGTAATCAATATTTTCCACAGGGTGACCTCATCTCGTCCAAGTCTTTATCGCACAAGGTGTCAATAGCGTCTAAGGAAGCTGAAGAACAACACGACTCGGACATCCTAAAAAGGATCCCCAAGGATTCGGAGGCCACGGCTGTATTAGTGGGAGCTGTGCCCTTCCTGCAGACTCCAGCTGTGGCTTTTGTGCGATTGTCCGAGGCGACCAAACTTATCAACCTCACAGAAGTCGGCCTTCCAGTCAGATTCGTCTTCATTCTTTTGGGACCTGAAGGCAATACCATCGATTATCACGAGATTGGACGGTCCATTTCAACATTGATGTCAACAGAAGTAGGTGCACATGCTTAATACAATGATTTACTGCTGTTGAATGATAGGGATATTTTGTATCAGCAGATGGTATGTTCGGGATGATAAGTCAATTACAAATAATGTGGAGTATTGTATGACTGTGCTGATTATGTAATTTGTTGATTATGAATGTGAAAAATTAACTGACTGTTAATATTTGATTTTCTTCTGGGAAAGTATGTACAATCGAAGTTCATCAGGTTTGGTTTCCATTTCTGATGATACTGGGGAAATTTCCGTGAATACCACTATTTTGCTGGGGTTTTAAATGGACAGTGAAACTCGGCCGTGCTGCTTAGTGACAACCTTAAGATTGTCTGGTTGAATGTCTTGCTCAAGCACCCTTCATTGAGGGGTGCAGTAAAGGGCTGAAGTTGCAGCCTTTATGTTGAGTGCCCACCTTGTTGCATAGCCACTTACTTTTCCATGGTTCCCACAAGTCTTGAGGAGCACTTGAATTTGATTGCCGGCCTTAACAAGTACTTGATAATGTATTTTGTGAAAATTTCTTGGTCGTGAATATTTTCTGTGTAGTTTTGTTACTCTCGATGTAAAAGTTATATCAAATAAAAAGTCCAAATAGCATCTTTTATGTCGAGTGCCGAAATCCAGCTATTGGTACAGGCTGTGTGTACTCTAGAAATCCCAAGTATAATTTCAAACACATGACTTATATATACGATCGTGTTTATTTCGAAGAGAGGGGGGTTATGTGCTATTTTAACGTTCTTGAAAAGGGCTTGCAGTTGGGATGGAAGGTATCTGGAAAGTCCTTGAATCTGATAATGTGAAAAGAGTGGGAACCAGGCATTCTGTTGACAACAGTTGTGGCTGAAGCAGGACTGCAAACAGATCAAACACAGACTACGCCTGTGAAACATGTCACCTGTTCTTGTTTCTACTACAGAGATTCCTCACAGCAGCCATTGATGCCTCAACCAGATATGATCTGCTGTGTGCCATCAACACTTTCCTTGATGAGTCTGTGGTGCTGCCACCTGGTGACTGGGACAGGAAGACACTGTTGCCAATTCTTGACATGGCGCGTAAGAAAACCTCAGTGATGAAAAAATTGAAAAAGGAGCGACAGGACGGTGAGTCTGAGCCAGCAACCTCCGCAGGGGGGCTTCCATATGAGTCTTGCTGAAACATGGTTTGAGTCAGCAACCTCCGGAGGGGGTCTTCTACCTGGGTCTTGTTGAAACTTAGTTTGAACCAGCGCCTCCGTAGGGGGCCTCTGTGTGGGTCTTGTTGAAACATAGTTTGACTCAGCAACCTCCGCAAGGGGTCTCTGTGTAGGTCTTGTTGAAACATAGTTTGCCCTCAGCGAAAATGTCTAATACTGAGGAATTTTTCCAAGAATCTTATCTTTCTGAGTGTATTTCGACAATGAGCATTCCTTAAACCATGTAGTGTTAAAAATTGTCTTCCATTCGTGCTTAAAATTGTAAGATTGAAAAGTTCATCGTACTCAGTCAATGACTTGTGTACCAGTTAACATTTTCGGCTATGGGTTCCATAGCCTTTGTCAAACTAATGATGTGAGTGGGTGGGACGTGTGACATCATCCTTATAGGCCATGGGGACATCTATTGGTCGTCTTGTCTGCTTGTAGTGCTCTGCAACGCTGTATATATCTGGCAAAGCATACTGATCGATGTCTCTATTCATGCAGGCACCTTGTTTTTTATGTGATAAGCCTTTCGGACACATGTTATGCTTCTGTTACAATTAAGTGACAGGATTTTACAATGTTGTTCTAGTCACTTACTGATACGCGTTTCTGATTGTGAGTCCCGAGTTTCGTGCCAGTTTCACCAATAAAGGTGCTGTCACAATTGACACCCAGTATCTGATGTACTACTACGGTGTAATTATCAAAATCAGGCATGTCCTTTGCACGTACAAGAAATTTTCTGAGCTGTGTCAGCGGACATTGGCACTCATTAGTTATACCACTAAAACCCCACTTCAGATCATATCCTCTTTCGACTTGTCTCGGTTAGGAGACATTACTTATCTTCTTTTGAGCAAGATTACTCTGGATAACGGTCCGCAAACTGTATCATCGTTCTCAATGTGCTGTCGCTCGGTGATTTTATCGCGCAGATCAGAAACAGTATTTTCACACCTATCAAATAACTTAGGTACCACAACCAACTTTTGATGTCAGGGATGATGCAAAGAGAAATTCAAGTACTGGTCAGTACAGGACTTTTTGTGATACGCTAGAAGTTAAACTGATCCGTCACCCTTTCTGACAATTAAGGTGTAAAGATTTATGATTTTGGACATATCCTAAATGACCGCATGCGGCATAGGTGTCGTTGAATCAATAAGTTATAATCTCTCATTTTATGTTTGCTTAATTTCAGCCAAAAAATCAATGGATGAAAAAAGTAAGTAACAAGAAACTCAGTGTGGATTTATGTTTGTACCATGATGTCAAATTTATTTTTATTGTATGATTAAAGTTTTGTTGCACGTTGAACTGTGCCCTTGAACTTATTTTTCTTGGCTATTTGTACTGTATGTTTCATCAATGGAAACTAAGGTTTGCATAAATTATTGTTGTTTTCAGTTTGTGGTAATGTGACATGTACTAGATGTTGCTACAAAATTGTGCTTTTGATATATCACCAATTTGATGGATCTTATTTAGGTTCATATCGACGATCAGTTGTGGATTTATATCGTGACCCTTTGAGACGCACAGGCAAATGCTTTGGTGGACTAAAACGTGACATCACAGATCGCTACGCCCTCTATTGGTCAGACATTCGTGATGCCTTCAATTTACAGTGCTTTGCGGCGTTTGTGTTCATCTATTTTGGTGCTCTCTCACCAGCCATTACCTTTGGAGGTCTCATGAGTGAGTTTATGGATTTTTTTAGATGCCTTTCTGTGTCATTTTGTTCCAAAATTATGGTTTAGTAAATAGAAGATTTGCAGGTTGCCTTATTTTGTTTAATGAATATATTCATGCGTACACAAGATTGTTTGTAACTTATCACAAACTATCGTTTTGTGGCTGCTGGGAATATTTTTAATATTATATAGATACGTAGGGTTTAGTGTAAACCTTAAAATTTCACACGCCCACGTACTTCTGTTTGTCGCCTCGTAGTGAAACTTTTGTCAACATGTAGAGCTAATAAGTGGACGGGATGTATGCAAAATCTGGTAGTCGAGTGACACATTGCCCATTACATCTGGGCTAGTCGAAAGTAATGTAAGCATTGTTTTCTTGCATTATTCTCTGGCTTTTGAAACATAGAAAAGTCCGTTGTCGACAGTACGCTCATGACATGCAAACGTGCCGTGTGCTTAACGTTTTGCGACATCTTTGGGGGGATGATGACAACTTTGTCCTACTTTTCAACGAAGTTGCTGTGATGAAAATACATTGTTCTTATCAGGGTTTGCGTTGCACAGCTGTCATGCAATGTTTGATAAAATTCTCAGCTTTCTTGACAATGTAGTAAGCCTTTGAATGTGGACTATTTTGTAAACAAAAATGAACAAATGGAAACTGATTGGGCCTTGTGCTTGGTTAAGTTTGTCTTCATGTAAATCAAAATAGTCCACCTGTTTTTGTTAATTTCCAGATAAGGCAAGTAACCAGTTGTATATTTTGGACCGTCTGCCAACATTTGATGATCCTTTTAGTACTTGTCTGTTTGTCTGATTTGTCGCAAGAATCGGAGCAGTATCAGTATAATTAAATTAGTTTACATTTAGGTTCATACTGGTTGGAATACTGCAGTGTAATATGTCATTAAGCATTGTTAATTTACATGTATTGTTTGAACAATTAAAGTTCTCTTGTGTTTTAAGTGTCAGCAAAGGCAGAAATTTCTCAAGAAAATTTAGTAATTTTTCATTTTTTGTAGGCGACTAATTCTTAAATTTGTTTCCGTTAGTTACGTAGTCATGCTCCCATATTGCAGGCGAAAAGACGGACAAACTGATTGGAGTTCCAGAACACATATTGTCATCAGCAGTCTGTGGACTGTTGTTCTCCGTCTTTTCCACTCAGCCTTTGATCATTGTGGGTGCCACCGGGCCCATTGTTGTCTTTGAAGAAAGTATTTACAAGGTAGGACCAAGCTTCACTGTTAAGTCCCTTAACCATTTCAAGTTAATTGGCCATAAACAAATATGGACCAATCCCTAAGGTAAGTTTGGCATTGGCCGCGATGAAGGCATTGCTCTCTGAGGTGCGTATTAATCCGTCTACCTGAAAGGGTGATCTGTAGTTGTTTTATTGTATACAATTGTTGATGCTTCGTTTTGTGGACGTTTAATTTGCTTTGATAGAAAACAGTTTTAGTCACAATGCTTTTTTATCTCATAACAAAATCTCTGTGGAAAGATGCCTTCCTGGAACTTCTAAAGCATCACCTGTTGGACTGAGCTCGATTTGTTTTCTAAATGTCTGTTTGGTTTTAACTTACCTTTGTTTGTATTTGTCCTGATCTTCTATCCTCCTGTTTGTCATGTACTCAGAATTTCAATCTGATAAATGCTGATTCTTTTTTTACACTGCGTCCAAATAGTTATGTCGATCTGAAAGATTAGGAAGCATTTTGGGTAAAATTTGTCAACAACAGCACAAGCGTGCACAATTATGTATCCTTGTATGGAAATAATGTTTTCCAACAATCACTGTGTATACTTAATGATGAGGCAGTGCACCAATGCCTGATTGAAATTGAAATTGAAATGGAATATATTGAAAAGGATGGTAGCCTGGAACTGTTGCAAGATTGAAGTTAAAACGTCTGCATTGCTTTTTGTTTCTTTGTCTAGTTCTGCAAGGATAACAACTGGGAGTTTCTTCCACTGCGTTTCTGGATCGGCCTGTGGTGTGGTATCATTGTCACCCTGGTGGTGGCCTTTGAAGGCAGCTTCCTTATCAGTTATGTCACCAGGTTCACAGAGGAGATTTTCTCCATACTCATCTCAGTCATCTTTATCTACCAGACTATCAGCAAACTTCATGATGTGAGTCTACAATCAGGTACTCCTAGTATTGGCACCTAGTGTTCAGTCATGGAACTAGGCACATTCAGAACTTCGATATTTTCGTAGCCTCGGATTATCCTTTGGAGGTGTTTCTTATCTGAATTGTGCTAATTTCAGTCGGAACATAAAGTTATGTGGCAGTTAAAATCGAGACTGCCGTCTACTGTTCTTTGACAAAAGGGCTAAAAAGTAATGCATGTGCCTCTGATTGAACTTCACCAGATACATTAAACTTCCTGCCATAATGCATAAAATGAGTGGTTTGTGAATTCCAACTTGTATTCAGAATTGTCTCAGCGTCAACAAACTTAGACATCAATTGTATGTTAATCTGAGTAAGATACAGTACATGCCAACTGTAATCTTACAAAATACCATTTCCCCTTCCTGAGCCACCATACCATGACTGTTCATTTGAGCTACTTAAAGGGCTCAACTGTCATGATGAGGGATTTTGGGCTGTTGTTATTTTTGGCATATACTGTACACAGGGCTTGGAATTTTCCTCTTTTAAGAGGACTTACTCTTTTTTGATTTTGGTTTCCTCTTATTTGATTTCCAGTTTCCTCTTTTTGCGTCTCTTTTTTATCATTACTTTGACTATATTCATGGCATTGCAAAAATGATTGTTTCAGTTAAATCTTACAACACAAAAAATATTTCTAGCACACACGCTTATTTATTTTTGGTGCGGTACATACATCACCTGGAAAATTTTCCTCTTTTTTGTCATTTGTCATTCCAAGTCCTGTTACAAGTAAAGATTTTTTTTTTACAATACAGTGAAGTGCAAAGGATCTGATTCTAAGGAAACCGTCGTGTTTTTCTTTGAAAATTGCTGAGGGTGAGTATATTATGTTCTAGTCTTTATTTTTTTTACATATTTTGTTATCCATTGTTGTTGCTTAGATCTACGTGGTGCACCCACTCATGTCCAGCTACACGGAGTCTGGCTGTGGCATTGAAGAAGGTAACTCGACCAATACCAGCACCAATTCCAGCAGCGTGCTCGACGCCGATCCCACCTGTGAACCTGACCCTAGCCAACCCAACACTGCGCTTCTCTCTACCATTCTTACCGTGGGAACATTTCTCATAGCCAACTACCTCAAGGGATTCCGCTACAGTGACTTCTTTGGTAAAACGGTATGCTTCAGCCGCTCTCTAATTCTGCTGCTTTGATTAGTTAGCCCATTGTACAGTTATTACCAAAATAATATTTCATCAGAAAACCAGGAAATTTTAGGGGACTTTTTGGGCGTGTACTCTTACGACTGATATGAAAATTAATATCCAATTCTGCTTTTTAAAAAAATGCCATACTACGACTAATTTGTATGAAACATAATTGTTCTCCGCAGTAAATCTTTGCAGCTTGCGCTATTTGCCATTTTTGGCAGATTTTAGCCTCATTTCATTTTTATGCCGTCATTCCTGTCCGTTTGTTCGTCTGGCATTCACTGCTCTATCTCCAAAACCCTTAAATGTATGTTCATGAAATTTTGCACCTATGTTCCTTTCATGGTTGGAATAACATGAACAAAATTTCGGATGGATCTGAGTACCTGTTAGTGACAATTTTTATGCGCCCACATATTTATATGTGGACGCATTATGCCGTCATCTCTGTCCGTCCGTCAGTCCGTCCGTCCGTCCGTCCGTCCGGCGTCCGGCGTCCGCTGCNAGAGTTTTTTTTACAGTGAAGTGCAAAGGATCTGATTCTAAGGAAACCGTTGTGTTTTTCTTTGAAAATTGCTGAGGGTGATTATATTATGTTCTAGTCTTTATCTTTTTTACATATTTTGTTATCCATTGTTGTTGCCTAGATCTACGTGGTGCACCCACTCATGTCCAGCTACACGGAGTCTGGCTGTGGCATTGAAGAAGGTAACTCGACCAATACCAGCACCAATTCCAGCAGCGTGCTCGACGCCGATCCCACCTGTGAACCTGACCCTAGCCAACCCAACACTGCGCTTCTCTCTACCATTCTTACCGTGGGAACATTTCTCATAGCCAACTACCTCAAGGGATTTCGCTACAGTGACTTCTTTGGTAAAACGGTATGCTTCAGCCGCTCTCTAATTCTGCTGCTTTGATTAGTTAGCTCATTGTACAGTAAGTTTTTTAAAAAATTACCAAAATAATATTTCGTCAGAAAACCGGGAAATTTTAGGGGACTTTTTGGGCGTGTACTCTTATGACTGATATGAAAATTAATGTCCAATTCTGCTTTTTAAAAAAAATGCCATACTACGACTAATTTGTATGAAACGTAATTGTTCTCCGCAGTAAATCTTTGCAGCTTGCGCTATTTGCCATTTTTGGCAGATTTTAGCCTCATTTCATTTTTATGCCATCATTCCTGTCCGTTTGTTCGTCTGGCATTCACTGCTCTATCTCCAAAACCCTTAAATGTATGTTCATGAAATTTTGCTCCTATGTTCCTTTCATGGATGGAATAACATGAACAAAATTTCGGATGGATCTGAGTACCTGTTAGTGACAATTTTTAGTTTTTATGCGCCCACATAATATTTGTATGTGGTCGCATATTGCCGTCATCTCTGTCTGGGCATCCGGTGTCTGACGTCCACAGTTGTATCTCTTAAACCCCTCACAGGATCTTGATGTGATTTGGCAGATGTGTTCCTATAAAGTTGACGATGAATTATGACGAATTTTGGACCTCTCTGACTACAGGTGTGCTCTCTAGTGGCAATTTTAGTTTTTTACGCTTATCTCTGTATCTTTGGAAGTCCTCAACGGATTTTCATAAAATTTGGCAGTTAGCAATATATTAGTGAGATGATGCTGTCCTCCCGTTGGATTCGAGGTGTTTTGCGCCACTTGGTGGCCATTTTTACTGTTTTCGAGTCAGTTTTTTGGCATCCACTCTTCTATTAATCAAACCGCTCTAAGGATAATTTTGCAAATTGGCATATAAAAAAAATATGTTCTTACTCTGATGAGGGCAGCTGACGATGATTTTCCGACGACTTCGACTTCTGTGGTGCCTACTAGTAGCAGTTTTGTTTGTTTTTGTGCCCATAGTTGTATCTACTAAACGCTCTACAGGAGCTTTACTGAATTTTGCTGGTGTATTTATATGAAGTTGAAAACAGAGTACAACGACTTTCGGACGGATTGGAGTACCCATGTGCCCACAGTGGCAATTTTATTTTTTTATGTTTTCCTCTGTATCTTCAAGGATCGTCAATGGATTTTCATAAAATTTGGCTGATAGGCATCTATTAGGGAGATGACACTATTTTCCAATTGAATTGGAGGTATTTTGCACCACTTAGTGGCCATTTTTATTGTTTTCGAGTCTGTTTTTGGCATCTGTACCCTCTGTCAACCAAACCACTCTTAGGATGATTGTGGAAAGTGACATGTATGTTCCTAATGTGAAGAGGGCTGACGATGATTTTCAGACGACCTTGACTACTGTGGCGCCTCCTAGTGGCAATTTTTATTTTGCGTCCATGGCTGCATCTCCTAAACACTCTGCAGGATGTTTATTAAATTTAGCTAGTGCATTTATATGAAGTTGACAACGGACGATGACGAACGCCGTGTCCCCTAGTGGCAATTTCATTTTTTGCCGTTTTCCTCTGTTTCTCTGAAGTTCTTTTACAGATTTTTATTAAACTTAATAAATAGCTTTCTATTAAAAAATGCTGGCATGTTCCCTTTTTCATATGGATTTGTTATATTTTGTGCCATCTACTGGCCATTTTTATGATACAGATAAACATCTCTCGAAGCTCACCATTTGCAATGCATTTGTGGGCGCATTTCAAGGCTCTGCGTTGCTCTTGTTAATGTTTACCTCTGTATCTTCAGAGGTCAACGTATTTTTATTAGATTGGCAAATAGGTATCTATTAGTGAGATGACGCTACCCTCTCATCTTCGATTCCAATTGTATTAATTTTTCCTATTAACCTGACAGCATATGGACAAATTCGACTACCGCTTCCTAATGGCTGTTTGTTTTTTTTTACGTTTGCCTTTTGTATCTTTGGAGTTCTTGAGCGGATTTTGATGAAATTTGGCAAATGGTTTTGAAAGACAACGACACCTTCCAATTTTTGGTTGGGTTCAGTGTATTCTGTTGCATCTAATGGCCATTTTGTGATACAAGTAAACACCCCTTGAAGCACATCGTTTATGGTGGGTGCATTTCAACGCTCCACGTCACTCTTGTTAATGCTGATAATTGTTTTTTGACCAATAACGTGCTCAAAATTTGGTTCTGTCTCTGCCAGTGGCTTTACGCTATGAAATATCATCAGGTGTTCTTTGAGAAGACTTGCATTGTTTTGCATTCTTCACTGTAACAATGCTCGAGTGGATCTTGAAGTTCTTGTCTTTGATGATGTTTCTACCACCTCTGGTACCCGTAGTAGATTGTAATCTAGATTCTATGCTTTTTTGTCATAGTGATGCGACACTTCCAGATTCACCCGTGTGTAATACAGATATGATTGCATTGCTGTCGTTGCGTGTAGTATGAATGAGTGCAGTGCAAGCGTTTTCAAAAGAACTCGATGTTTTGTGCGATTGTCTTGTAGTGAGTTTTTTGTACAGAAGCAACTAATTGTTGAATAATGAAGTCATATGTCGAGTGCTTGCGGCTAAAGTCTACTTTTTCTTTTCTGTTGTCAACTGATGTCTTTTCTTGCAGTGTTGCTGTTGTGAGACCTCCATTGTCTTAGTTCCCCTTGAAGAAGAATGTGTTTTGGGATGAATCTAGTTACATGGCTCCCCCTTTTGTGCTGTGAATTATCATAATAATAACAGTGTGTGGTAATTGCAGGTGAGAAGGACCATAGGTGACTTCGCCATTCCAATTGCTATGACTTTAATGTGCCTGCTTGACTACTTAGTCCAAGATACCTACACAGAGGTAAGCCATGACTTTAATGTGCCTTCTTGACTATTTAGTTCAAGATACCTACACCAAGGTAAGCCATGACTTTAATGTGCCTTCTTGACTATTTAGTCCAAGATACCTACACCGAGGTAAGCCATGACTTTAATGTGTCTGCTTGACTACTTAGTCCAAGATACGTACACGGAGGTAAGCCATGACTTTAATGTGCCTTCTTGACTATTTAGTTCAAGATACCTACACCAAGGTAAGCCATGACTTTAATGTGCCTTCTTGACTACTGAGTCCAAGATACCTTCACCGAGGTAAGCCATGACTTTAATGTTCCTGCTTAACTACTTAGTCCAAGATATCTACACAGACGTAAGGTGGAATAGAAATTAAAGTTATGTTGGATGATATCAAGAAATTTTTAAAAACCTGTTAAAGTATATTTTCTGAAAGTAGAACACCAGCCCTGTAGAATTTGGTTTTTGACTAAAAACTTGGGTGATATGAGCTGTGTTCTGTTGGCGCAAGAATTTTGTAAGGCCAGTGTGATTACGTGCTTCCCGTGTTACATCATGAAGCCTTGTGCTATTTTGCATTCTCTGGTATTTACATTATGCAGCGCTGTGTTACTAAGGCAGCTCACCCCAAAAAGCCAGGACCAATATGTGACTGTGATGCAGTAGAGACTGGAATGTTTTAGCTGGTAAAATTGAGGTATTTACCATGTGACAACCAATGTCAGGGGAAATCATGAAGGCTTTGGTATTAATCTTTTAAGTGTTCTTGAATGTTACAGTAGTTGTGTGTGTATTGTAGAAGCTGACCGTGCCTGAAGGGAAAGTGACTCCTACTGACCCGTCGCAGAGGGGCTGGTTTATCAACCCCTTGGGGATTACCAAACCACTTCCTGTATGGCAGATCTTCGCAGCAGCCATACCCGCCATGTTGATCTTCATTCTCATCTTCATGGAGACGGAGATTACTGAGTAAGAGCTGTTGAAACGACTTAGGATGTGTGACGGTGCTCTGGCAAATATTTGACCAGTCATGTCACTTTTGGGGCATGAAATGATTTAAGTTACTGTACTGAACTAGCATCACTGCAATCTGAAATATTACGATAATTTTTTAATAGTTTAAAACGTATTGCCTGCGTAACATGATAGCGAGGTGGTCAGCAAAGGTTTGCTATTGCATGTGGTTTCACCCTCCCCTTTCACCCTCCGTCTTTCCCTTCCTCTGCACCAAACTCCCTCACTCACTTGAATTGTCTCCCTTTCTCCTTTTTTCGTACTGCTTCATGGAAAGCATTATTTAGTGCTGATCAGGTTACCCTTTTTTGAGTTGCAGAATTTTTGAACCTTTGTACCAGTTTGACACCTATGACGTTTTGTCCGTTTTTATAAGACATGCCATCACAAATATCGCTTATTTAGTCACTGGGTACCAGGCAAGAATGACTTTCTAAAGCTAGTTTATTGTTAACAATTTCCTACAGGCGTTCACCTTGTATCACATATCCACGTTGATATACTGAGAAATTATCGTATCACGCTTCAAAGAGCTATTATTGAAGCTCACGTTTTCCTTTTCAGGACGATAATCAATAAGAAAGAGCGTAAGCTGAAGAAGGGCTCTGGGTTTCACGCTGACATCATGCTGTGTGGCTGGTTAACTGTACTCTGTGGGGTGCTAGGTCTGCCTATAGTGTGTGCAGCACCCGTGCGCAGCATTCTTCATACATCGGCACTAACTGTGTACAGTAGTAACCACGCCCCGGGCGATAGTCCGGTGTTGTTGAAAGTACACGAACAACGACTGACGAACTTTTTTGTCAGCCTTATGGTCGGTGAGTATAGCAGTAATGTTGTTCAATATACAGCTCGTGAATATTTTCGAAACCAGTGACTACGTGGTGAGACCCCGACCCCTGAAAGATGACAAGGGGCGAGCAGACACCCTGCGATGCAGATTGTGCGTCAGTCATCTGGAGCCGTCTCCCAGAGTTATCTGTCGCCTGTGTGACAAAATAGTTGTGAACTTTACTCTGTGTAAAGCAATCAATTTTGGAATCTTAAGTATACCAGGTTTTTTCTCTCCTGCAGGTTTCATAAGTGAAACCCAAGTTCTACATGCTAGGTTGTGTCTTTGTAGCCAGTCTTGCCAGTCTCTACACTGTTTTTTTTCATGTTTCAGTGTTATGAGCAGGTATCTCTAGTTGCTTAGTGACAGTCTTAAATCAGACTTATTTTCACATATTAATTCACTGTTATTTATTTTTTATGGGTTTCCTCCTGTTTGCCTTGAACTTGGTAATACTAGACAAATTTTGCTGAAGTCAGTGAACTAACTTGACTGGTGTAAGCGTGTAGTTTTTAGCAAAGTCATAATATCCATGGTGCATGTGCTGAGCTTGCCTTATGTTGTCATTTTAATGCCTTACAGGTTTATCCGTGTTCTTCGGGCCGTTGCTAAAAGAGATCCCACTAGCCTGTCTGTTTGGAATATTCCTCTACATGGGTGTCGCCTCATTGAAGGGTGTTCAGATGTTTGACAGGTTGTTGCTGTTTTTTAAGCCAGTCAAACACCACCCTAATGCCGGCTTTGTTGATAGGGTAGGTTTGCACACCTTGTGAATGAGAGGATTGTTCTGCAATAGTCACTCACAGGGATATTGGACTTTGAGTACCAGTTTGCCCCTGTTATCCAATGTATACGTCAACTGATTCTCAAAATGTGGTACCCCCCGAAAGTGGCTATTGCTGATTTTTCAGACTTGCTTAAATGTTATTATAGCAATATTGTGTTGTTTTTTGCATTGCGATCTTAGGATCAGGAGTCTATAAAGTGTATGTATTCTAAATTTCTTACTTAGAAAAATGATGGGTGTTTAATTATTATACTGTGATACTTATTGGTCTAAAACGTTTATGTAACATGTGTTCCTGAAACTACTCGTGAGGATGTATGGACTTTAATGTATGTGGTTTACTGTATACAACAATGTAGTGTATACAGTCGTGGTTTGTTGAATATTACTGTACTGTATACAGTTTATGTGACTTGCTGTATACAACAATGTACCATATACTGTCAGTGTATGTGGTTTGTTGTATGTGACAATGTACTGTATACAGTTTGTGTGACTTGCTGTATGCAACAATATGCCATATACTGTCAATGTATGTGGTTTGTTGTATGTGACAGTGTACTGTATACAGTTTGTGTGACTTGCTGTATGCACCAATGTACCATATACTGTCAGTGAATGTGGTTTGTTGTATGTGACAGTGTACTGTATACAATTTGTTTGACTTGCTGTATGCAACAATGTGCCATATACTCTCCGTGAATGTGGTTTGTTGTGTATGACAGAGTAACTATGTGGTTCATTGTATGTGACTATGTACCATGTGCGTAGTTCTACATATGTCATGCTGCACATAGTGCTTTCCTATATGCAGCTATACAGTTAGGTTTCTTTAATTAAGAATATGATGTAGTGGAAGGCGACATTTAAATTTTTGTTACAGTTTTATCTTATGGCTTGCACCAACTAACATGTACTGAAGTCATTTAAATTTGCAATGCAATGAACTTTTGAAAATGCTATTTTTCGAATTCCGGTGTTTTCTCTAATGATCCACACACTGTCCTTGAAACATTGTATTTCTCTCTAATAGTTTGTACAGTAGGTGTCCGATGGAAAAATAGTTCGTATACATATTAGCATTGGAGAAAATAACTCTTTCATCCTTTTTGGATAGGTAAAATAGCAATTCGTATTCCTATCAGGAACACAGATCAATAAGCGCCAATTCTGTTCAGGTAATCGGAATCCATGGTTTGCTATACTCCGCTAGTATAGAGCTGGAAAAGTCGTTTTTCAGATTGCCATTTTTTACTTGCATTTTTTATTACTTCAAGATGATACACAACATCCAGTATCATATCGCCAACCATTGAATTCCAAAATCGAGAGGCAACACGCTGTCCCTTCGGTCGCCATATATCGTCGATAACCCTTCATTTACGTTTCGAGAAAACTAGAAAGTGGGTTGAATTTCATCAAATTAGTGAGAATTTGACACCTTTCTGTGAGGTCTGGGAATTCTTCAAAATCCGAGAGCTTCCCTTCTAAATCGAATTGGGAGTGTTGGCAAAACCTCTGTCACATTTCTGTATCTTAATTTTTTCGAATATGTGTTTTATCTAATGCACTGCAGTCGGAAACTCAGTGCGCCAGACAGCAGAGCTGAAAGCGAAGGTACTGAAGCCGGCGGGGTTCTTGAAGTTTGCGAACTTGGGAAGAAGATAAGTGACAAAGTGTTCAAGTATATTTTGAAGTAAATCCACCTGGGAAAATAATTTGTTACTGTTTTTAGTTAATTCACATTGCCAAAGCACCGTCTCGGAGGCCGTTGTTGATCTCATTGTTATCATTGATCCTCATCTCTAATAATTTGAATATATGACTTTCATCTCTAATAGTTCGTACGCACAGTTTTGTCTCTATTAATTGGGACAGGAAGCGCTCAAGGGAAAAATAGTTTGTACATTAATGTACAAACTGTTAGGGAAAACCCCGTACTTTTGTTTGAATTTTGAATAATCTTCATCGTATGTGTTGTTTATTGTATATTGCAATATACCATGATGTATGTGGTTTGTCTTATGTCGTGGTAATGTCACTTCGCTCGTGGTTTGTTGCATATGACAATGTACTGCATGCTCACATATGTGATTATGTCACCTCACACATGGTTTGTTGCATATGACAATGTACCGCATGCTCACATATGTGGTATGTTGTAAATGGAGAGGTGCTGTATGCTCACATAATCAATAATGAACTTCGTTGTTCATACTCATATGTCATATGCTCTTACTATTATGATGTGGTTTGTCTTACATATACCCGACCACATACTGTATGTCCACGTGTTTGCGATTTGTTGTAGGTGAGAACGTACCGTATGCATATGTTCACTGCCATCCAGATTGTGTGCCTGGCTGTGTTATGGGTGGTTAAGTCTACGGCTGCCTCCCTCGCCTTCCCATTTGTACTCATACTGCTGGTTCCCTTGAGAAAATATGTTCTACCAATGATCTTCACTGAGGTCGAATTAGAGGAGGTTAGTAGATTTAATTTCACAGTTTGCCATTTGGCATTTTGTTATTATTTAGATATATTGGACTCACCAGATAATCCTTGCAAAGCCATAGCAAAATATGAACACGCGAGTTTAATCACTCAAATGCAGTCCCGTCAATTGATAGGTGAAGTTACCTTTTCATGACGGCGAGATCCCAGCACAAACAACAAAAAACGGTAAGAATTGAATTGAATGGGGGGTCTGAATAGAACAACAATGCGTGCATGTGGTATTCGCAGCTGTTTTGACTTGAAATGTGATTCTCACAGTGACGTAGGCAAAGCTAGCTGATAAGCCTAACAGGCCTGTACATTTGGCAATTTTTGGCACTGGTGGGCTCAGAGCAATGCTCTTAACGTACTGTAGGAACCATGTTTACCATTCAAGATAAGCTTAAAAGATATTATTAACCTTTTTGTTCCATGCTTTGCTTTTGCATGACCTGAGTGATACAGTACTGATGACCATCTGGCTGTCCATCATGTGTGTCTGTACATCACACATTCATATTGCTGCAATATTTAAAAAATAGAGTTTTAGATAATTGTATTGAGGTGTCTGTGGAGAAACTCTAGGCACTAGTCGATGTTGGTGACATTTGCATCATTTCAAGGTCACCGCATCAAAACAGTGTCTCATATTTTTATTTAGAACTTCTAGTATTTGTTATGTTTGATTTAAGATCAAGAGCCACATTATTCTTAAAACATTGCTCAACTCAGGGTATTTTAAGATTAAAAAATTATCTAAGTTTATTGAAATTACAAGTTATTGAGTCCAAAATGGTTTTTGAGCATTCTTATCATGTTCTATGGCAGAAAGTTTGATAAATGCTGGTGAAAGCACTTTTTACCTGTCGGTGTACTTTTCAAAAGCAACATTTTTACCAAAAATCCTTGGTCACGTGACCACAAGAATGACATAAAGAGCTTCGCTTCGACTCTGTGGTTTAGAAAGTAATAACTTTTTTGGGTTGACCGTTGCTCATTACTTTGATATTTCAAGATGACGATGATAATATTTTAAGTAATTATGCCTACAAATTTAACTTAACCGAGATTTCCATGTATAGAACTATTTGAACGTATGACCAGTGTAGGAAAAGTGTTCCGAAAATTCACCCCCAAGGTTTACAGCGCATGTATATTTGAGTAAAAGGTGTTGGTGGTCGCTCCTTAGTTGCACTTAAAATGGACAACCAATCAGAAACTCTTGTTGTCTTGAAACATGAAAAAAGAAGCGGTGAATCTCAGTCGCTCATTAAAACTGATGTAAACCTGCATTTGGTTAAAGCTGAGAATGGATTCCCTGTGACATGGTGACATTCTGTGACAAAACTTGCTTGCCTGAAATTCTCTGACATTTTGAAAATTTTGTTACAAAGTGTGAGCCAAATCGTATTTTGTTGGGTAAATACAGTTATATTATGCTGCATCAAGTGGAGGCTCATTTTTAACAAATTGTAAAATTATGTAATTCATGGTTGGCACTGACAAATATTGTGTCTCACATGTGTGACAAAAGCAAAACGGAATATGTCTTATACGGGCTAAAACCACCAACAAAGCTGTGACAATTGACTTAGCTAAGACAAATCTTAAATTTCAGTTAATTTTAAGATAAAACTTAAATTTGCCTCAAGTACATTTCTAAAATGCAATCTTGAGCTTGTCTTAATTTTGACTAACTTACCACATGTGGACGTTTCATCTTAAACTTATGTCAAAAATGAACTGAAGTCAGTTTCTTGGAACGGTTCCCTGGTCTCTAGCAATAACCAAATGGATTCACCTGTCATTTGAGTGAGGAACAATTTCATACTACAGTACTTTAAAGTAAAGTCAAAATGGTGTTTCCCTGTCATAAATTAAAGCTCAATTTGTTATCAGTAAAAATTAATAATGATACCGGGTATAAACAGCGTTTTAACACTGTGACCTTATAATGCCTGCAAATTTCCAGTGCTGTGCTGTTGGATACACCAATGCCTTAAGAAACAAAGCAAACTTTTGAAATATCAATTGATGTGGAAGGACGTTTGGTTCCACACATTTCCCACTGCAACGATGTATCTGTGACAAAGCCAGTAGCTGCCGCTGATAAAGCGGGAGAATTTCGATCCCAGCCGGTGTTAAAAAGCTAAAAATAAACTAGTGAACTTTAACTCATCAAAGAATGGGAGGGGCTAACAGTCGAATTTATTCTTCTGCTTTTATATTTATGGACCACTCTATATAGTAATTGAGTTCTGTTCACCACTTCTGAGTCAGGATCAATCACTTTCGTGCTTTCACTACTCTAGAGAGCGCCAATATGATAACCCTCCCCCCTATTAACCTTCGTTCTTTGTCTTGAGAGAAGACTACGATGAATTCGGCTTCCATCCAGCCGTCATGTAAGTAAGTACTTTTGGCTTTGAATTGTTAAATTGTTGAAAGAAGAGGAAGCCCTTGTGCGCAAAACCAGTTTCAGCTGGAAGTTCATGGTGGTGTTGTGATTTCAGCTTGATCAGAAAGATATCGCCCCTGAAGAGGATGAAAGTGATGATGAAAATCTAGACTATTATAAGAAAAGAGACTCCTGCTAGAACACAATGGTGGTAGTGTCTGCATCTGCGTAGAACTTCATTTAACTCATCACTTTGTATCCTTGTTGTCTGTTTGATGGAATCTGCGTGAATTGCACTGTAAATTTGTTATATATATTTCATGGGGAATGCAAGCTGGTGGTGCTGTGTGTGTGTGTTAATTGCCAGCAAACAGTTGTGACCTCACAAGTGCATTATGGTGGAAATTCTTCAGTTTGGGTCACAAGTGGTGAACAAGTGAAATTTCATTTTGTCAAATATCTGAACAAATAAGTTTTTAGGAAATTTTAATCTCTGGTTAACATGAAGTGTGCGGAGTTTTCATCAAAGAGCATTTGGCATTTTTAGCAATGTAGTAAGCCTTTGGAAAATGGAAAATGGCAATTTTGTATTGTAGCTATCATTTTTGTCCCAAATTGAAGACTTTTCACCATAGTCCATTATGATGTCCATTGGACCGCTGGCTTGTTATTGTTCTGTTTTCAAGTCATTGATACAAGCAATTGATTATGCCTTCTCTTTGGGATTTGTTTTGGTTGTTGCCAAATTACGAGATGAGGGGAATACGTGAATATTGTATTTTGGTGAGAATCATTTGTTGGTAATTTTGACTGAATTGTTTGTTGTTAACGAATTAATGTTCTAATTGAACATGATGAAATGGTGATTCACAGTAGTGCTTTGTTGAGTTATACATTTGAGTCATTTTAATTTTTTACTATTAAGTTCTTTTTTAATGTTACTGCAAATCCTATTATAGAATATAGTTATTTACAACTATATTAGTTTTCCATATCCAATTATAGAACGGAAATTCTGAGACACCATCGGGGGATTAAAAGACATTGCCAAGTCAAAAGCAAGTTGGCAACATCCCCCCATCAACCACTTCCCTGGGACATCCCCACATCAACCATTTCCCTTGGGACATCCCCCCATCAACCATTTCCCTTGGGACATCCCTCCCATCAACCACATTTCCCTGGGACATCTCCCCCATCAACCATATTTCCCTGGGACATTTCCCCTGGAAGGGTACTCAGTAGAGATCTGTGTTATTAAGTGAAAATTATGACTTACAAAGTTGATGACAATGATATTCATAAGAATATTAGTTAGAACAAGTTATTTACAAGAGTAATGCTTATAATATACACAGTCACTGATCCCCACTTGAATACTCATTGTTATAATATGTATCATCAGTAATCCCCACTTACGCACCTGTATCCTCATTACTTATAACACAAGGCTATCAGCTGATGTCACAACCTCCAGTAAATCCCATTGGTGGTGCATGTGAATCTTCCTGTTGAAACAATCATTGAACACCACTGGGTCCCTAATGTTATCCTGTGGAGTTGCAGTTGTCCCAGTGTTAAAAAGGAACCCAAACAACTGCTGCCATTCCTAAACAGTGGGTTTTCATAGCTTGGGCTTTCAAGAGCTAACGATGTTGTCAGGTCAGCATACATTGTGTGTTGCTGGGGTAATCACATGTGCACACGAGGGGTGAGGTATTGAATGTGAGGCCCTGAGGACAGTGGTGTTTCCCAGGGTTACCGCTGTTCAGGTAGTCCGCTACCTCAAACGATCTGCAGGCGTCCTTAGCAACATAAACCTGGCCCGTGGCTAGGCAACAGGAACCCAGTTGTTGGCACCTCATTAGTGGGGCTGGAAATAAAATGGGGTTTACAAAGTGGGTGTGCAGTCAAATAATGGTAAACGGTTATTCCTTTGGCGGACTGGTAAATACCACACTGGATCTGCTTTGTGAAAGTTCCTTCATAGGTCCGGGTGATAGCGCCGAAGTGTTTACATAACACCACTATGATGGGTTCAAACTTTAAGGAACTAAGTAGAATTACTTTTTCCAGAATAAACATGCTTAGGACTGAGGCGCTTTCGCGAAACTCCTCGTATTTCCTCGTTTTATGTTGAAACAATTGCCCATAATTTGTATCAAATCCTGGCTTACCTAATTTTCCTGCTAAATTAAACTGGCTGAACCAATATCCCTTGAACGTCCCCATGGGACTGTACAAGTTGGATACTTCCGTCATATTCATGCTTGGCACCATATACCAGTTCTTCTTGTCTCCGTTGTCGAACCCAATCTGAAACGTAAAACAACAATCTTTACCTACCCAAAACAGAATACTCTGTGTTTTTCAGTCCTCAGTGGTTGATGCGTATTTCTGAAAACTTCTCGACTGCTTTTCAGCGGCGATGACGAGTCGCTGTGGGGAAGCGGTTACGATCTCCCGAAAGATTTTCAGGTCACTTGAGATTTTACAAAGTCATCATCTTTTCGCCACAATAACCTTAGTGGGTCTGCACCCACGTTGTTTTGAATTGTTAGTTGGAGAGCATTGTTTGGAATTGTAACTAGATTAGTTACTACGATGGAGTTCTCATTAAGTTATGAATTTTCCTCAAACAGGTTGAGGTCACTTACCTTTGATTTACTAACATTGCTTCTGACTTTTCTGGGGCCACCGATTAAAATCGTTCGCGAATATTGTTAGCACACTCAAGCACAGGTGGAGTTGGGGATTTTTCTACCTGACTAAGATCATGATTCGTTTTGATGTATAACACTTTACAATTCGGTTTAATTTGAATTTCAGCCACCTTATATGCTAAACTTGGTTGCAGCAATTTTAACTGATCGTAAATTAATTGACTGTTGTTAAAGACTCAATTTTGGAAATAGTGTCGGGCCTCTTGCGAGCAATAGTTAAATTGTTTTTTGGGCAAAATGTGTTTCTTTTTGGTTTTGTGAGTGTGTTAACAACTACCCTGACCTGCTTTTTCCGGAGTTTGAAGTTGACAGTGGCGTAAGTGCAAGATTACAAATTGGTTACTTCATTAAGGGGAAGTGTAGAGAAAGTGTACCACCTACCATGACCGCCTCCAAGTCCCCGTTCGATTTGGCGGAGACCTGCACAGACGTTCCCCATTGCAACTTGTCGTAGATGAAGAAGGAGTATGTTCTCAAGCCGTCCGATACTAGTACTAACTGGAACGTGTTTCGCTGAAAATGATAAAATATTTCTGATTGTTTTCTGCAATACAAAGTGAAGGATTTTTTTAGCAAATTACCGTGTGTGGTGTTGGTATAACTGAATGTCTGAAAAGCATTCCTAAGGCACGATGGGAAAATTGTGGACGGAAAACTTCATACTTGTTAGAAGAACATGTGTATTCTGTAAAAAAGTGAAATGGAAATAAATAAGCTTGATTTGTTATTACGACACACTTTGTCTTTTTGTCGCTTCTTCAGTTTTGCCAGGTCTTGGAAAAGTTTGCATCAGGATACATTTCATGAAGATTTTAACGAACTGAAAATGCAACGGAGAGTTTAGTTTTAGACCTATAATATTGAAAATTTTAGGAAGCAGTGAATATCACCTTGATATGTGTGTTCACTACAGTTTTTATTTTTTGAAATAAAATTTTAGAATATGTTCCGCGTCAAACGAATACGATAGGTCTACTGCTCGAACCTTTTTTGCTTTTTTCTCAGTTAGCATCCTGTGACTCGTTACTTCGTGCCACGTTACTATGACTACGATCGTCGCTCTGAAGTTCAGTATTCCCGGCAGGGCGTCCTCGACTGCTCTTTGCGCTCGCAGCAAACTGTCTGTGGATGATGGCTGCTTCAAACATTTATTCACTTTTAGTTGTGGTTTCTCCACTCTGTAGAAAACCTTTCCTGTGTCAAGGCGCGTGTCGATGTCGGACCAGTAGGGGGCGATCACACGTCGACTTTGTGGAAATGTGTTTGGTTTGAATGACTGCACTCCTGATTCGAAGCTAATGACTCCATTGTTGTTTACCTGAAAGATTCAAAGTAATGTTAAATTCACTTGTTCTGCATGTTTGGGCTTCGTTATATTGTGGTTTCACGTTCTCTAGTTACCATTTTGCGAACCAGGGTTGTAATTTGCCACTTCAACTGTCATGTACATCCCGGAGATTTTTTTAGCACGATATATTTGAAATAATTGGTGTCATTGCAACCTTTTCAGTGGTTAGGTGGCAAACAGTACTGGCCGTAAAGAACTGGAACGGTGGTACCTCCTGCAATTTTTTAAGCTCCTGTATAAATCCCGAAACCGTCAAAGTTCTGGTTTAAACCACTTGCTATGGTAAAGCTGGTTGATACAGGATGTCGTAGGATAAGGGGGTGGGAGAGGGCGCATCAGCGTTTTTTTTGGGGGGGGTAGGGCGGATGGGCGCTGAATCTGTCTATGTTTATTCAGACTCGGACTTGGGAAAAACTCTATGCTTGGAAAGAACCGACAGTTCGTTATTGCTTGACTGAGACCAAGCTTAATGAGCTGGATTTTCATGGCGGGTCATTTTATATGCTGAACACGACCTCGAGAACAAAAGAATCGTCGGTTCTTCTCATGTCCAGAAATCGCTCCTCATTTGAACAAGGAACGAATTTGAGACCAGTTTATGTCGGTCGGGTTAGAGGTCTAGACCAAATATTAGTTTTTCACCTGAAGGCGCGCGGTTATAACTGCTTCCAGACAATTTGGAAATCAATATAGACTCTGTACGGGCCTGTCTTGGCCTACAGCTCAGTATCCCGGCCAACTAGGTTAGTTAGCCATTATTGGCCTGTGTAGGCCTACAACTCGATATCCCGGCCAAGGTCAAATCGGCCAGTCATGATATTTAGCATGCGTTTACCAAAGAAAATGGTAAGAATTCAATTAAAAAATGAATACAAAATGTACTTGCGAAAATTTCCTGCACGCTACTACCAAATACAGTTATGTCTGTGGGCAGCTTCATGCGCTCGAAACCATCATCTGTCGGTGCCATAGCAACGTCACCAACGCACGTGCCGAAGGGATATAATCTAGACTGGGATTTTCTTCGCGGACAATACTCCTCAACTGAAATAAAGACGAACAAAAGTAAATATTGTCAGAGTTTAGACGCCAGTTAATTATTTCGGTTTCGTACGTAAAGTGGTTTTATGGCAGCCCATAACGTGTTGGCTGTAATTTCTTTGTACACGTTTTCAATATTAGGGTTTACAGCTAGTATCTGGAATTTTTAATTTCAAACTCGTGTTGAGTACTCCAGTGAAATCCATCTCGAGTCGATTGCTAATTTTATATATCCTTTATGGAGACCCACGGATAGTAGCTGAGCATTTTCTCGGGGCAGAGAAAAGGTGAGGCTGATGAGAACGAGGAGAAAGGAGTTATTACGAAGCACTGGTTTGCAAAATCTGCTGATGGTATATGGACTGGACATCCCCATCCTGATCTGTTGGAAAACACTGTAACCTTTATGGTAAGGTTCAACAAGTTGTAAATTGTATCAGATATTTCTTTCAGAGCAGAATTGTTAGCTGGTTTATATTTCAGAACATTTACCTTTGAATTTTGGTCGTCTGTGTCTGCCTTGTGCCCAGCCATTTAAGCAGGCAATTGCGCAAATAAAGTAAAAAGTTGTTCTTAAGCAAATGCACCTTCCGCACCATCGTGAACCACATCTTGCGTCCATTGGCAAGCGCCAAATTGATAAAGGAGGTTTGAAAACGTGATACGCATGTGACCTTTGCGTCACACTTTTGACGTTAGTCGCGAAGTTCATTAAGCAATATAAAATTGATGTTAACAACTATTCTGAATGATCTAGGGATGATTGTCATGGGAGCTCGCCTGTGCGTACGTGTAGCTCTTGACCACGTATGTTATTACCCACCCCATGAGCGAACAACCATAGGAAGCATTAAATAACGTTAAAGAGATCATTGAACTTCAAGATTCAAGGCTTCGATCTCGAGATGTATAACTGTTGCCTCAGTGTAGAGGCCGCTCAGTTACCTAAAAAAAAACTGTGGTTGCGACCGTTGGGGGGGACCTGCAATGGAGTACAGTCGTACCAGCACTGTCTCGATGACACAAAACTTGCTACTAATACGGGGACGTTATTGGACTGTCGTAGGGGGTGCACTGGAAAATTAGGATAACCATCCGTAAAGGCGACATGAATTCGTATCTCCAAAACCAAATTTTCATTTAGCCCACTTAGTCCCAAACTATTATTTCGTCAAATTAGGAAAGATTTAAGGGTTTCGAAAAATTGACAGTTCGTTATAACTGCTTAAGGTCGCTCTACAACCCAGATTGTCACAGTGTCATTTTGTACAAAGAGCATGGTTTCAACTCGGTAATAACGAAATGACAGTTCTTCGCAAACCCAGATATCGCTTCTCATCTGAGTGAGGAACAAATTGAGGTCAATTTTATAACGGTAAGTCTCAATAAAAAGCTCTCGTTTTTGGACAGAACGTGTGTTCGAAAACATGAGACCCATTCGCAGGGATCTTCCAGGAAGAAGTAACTGGGAAAGTTTCAGAAGTAACACCACCCTTTATATAGGGGTCTAAATTCAACGATAAACCTGTAACCAACTCGAGGGAATTCATTTGTAAGACGGCTCAATTTTAACCCCCCTGGCCTGAAGTATAAGGAGAGATGTGGTTGGCAAAAAGAGTACAACAAAAATTTTATAATATACCGGTCTTGTCCTGATTATCGCCCAGGGTGCATTAAGCCTCGCCGACGTTTTGCGGATATTGGGACGCAAACTTGAATCTACTTTATCGAATTACTGGATTCATTGTTTTGTGTACTTGAATGCCTTGTGAAACTGCATGGATAACTAGTGAGGCAGACAACGGCAAGAAAGCGGTGGAAGTGAAGGTTAGATGCCCTCGCCTTCTTCGTGTTCATCCCGATTTTTTGAGTTCTTCAATTTAAGCGTGTACTGTCCTCTAAAATACTACTAAGGTCGCGTAAAGGTTGCACCGTCGTGCTGCAGAGGTCGTGTACCCATGGCTGGAAATGTTAGCGGTGTCCGCGAGTGAAGATCAGAAGTCAGGGTCGCGTTCGTAGTAGCACCCAGAATTTCTTTTAAGGTAATGTGGTCAAGTGCTTTACCTGTAACGGATAGCGATATCTTACGAGGGCTTCCGTTTTCACGGATGCATTGCGCCTACACGTAACGGGCACCAATTTCGTTATCAGTGCCAAAAAGTATTAGGACTGTTGCCTGCTACCTGGAAATATCTCAGATAACGCTCACTGGGCTCCCTGTCCGTGTAGATTTGTGAAAACCACGAAATTGTTTTCCAAATACAAGTGTCGTTTCAATCTTTAATTTTCGCAATACATTTAAAGTGAACATATTGCCGGAAATACGCGTCGGCAAGCTTTCAGTCAACACGCCACAGTATTATCATTTGCTTGAGAACACTAGGCATGTATTTTGTGGTTGCTCTCGTAATCAACGGCTTTAAGCAATCGTAAAAAACAACCGTGAGACTACTATTTACCAGATTATATTTCTTGCACATTATATCAAGCACAAAACAAAGTATTACGTATATGAGTAAGGAACTAATAACAACCGAGTCAACACATTCACTCCTAGTCACTCGACACCCATCCCACTCCATCCACCTTACTTTTCAACACAAAACGCAACAAAAATTACGCATTACAGCTGCCATGTATCGTTAAACACGCGAGTAATTAACTTAGCTCAATTAGAGAGGCGGTTTCGCAAGGCGACGTGAACGTTAATTGTGACGCAAACGTTGATTCCCCGAGCCGATTCGCGTTACAGTAACAAAAATTGGTTTCGCAACAGCCAAGTTTTTACGCGAACGTGAACTAAATGACTGAGCTCAGGCTGTCCATTTATCTTAGTACATATCCGTTTGATAGAAATATATACTGAACGTGAAAAAAGTCGTTTCTACGAACTCCCGCGAAAAATGGCCAGCTCTCAGAATGTGAAATTTATATGCAGTTTAAAATGAATAGATGCATGTAAATTAAGCATGTAAAAAAGTTAACAACATAAAATTATATCTGTTAAAAATCTATTCTAGTTCGAGCATATACCGGGAACCCCGACAGAATTAGGATTTTTGGAAAAAGTGCTTTCTTGCAACTAAACTTTAAGAACACTTATAGACAGAAGAATCGTGTTGATTTCGTACTGAAACAAAGAAGAAGGATTGAGAACCATATCAAAATAAAAAATCTTTTCGATGTCTTACCAAATAAGAATTAAAAAGGGGCCACAGGTTTCGCGTTTAAAGCGACGCGAATCTCCCTGTATTGAATCGCTTAACAAACTCAAGGACTACGGGGATTTCCTCACAGCCAACCGTGGCATGTATGACGCGGTAATATAAATGCGTGCTAGTTCACGTTCACGTCGCTTTGTGAAATTTCTATCGCTGGATTTCTGTACTCAAAACTCGACTCAGAATTTGGCTACCTGAATATAACAATGGCACACATCGAGAAAATAAAACAAATTTGTATTCAAATCATGCTGCATGGTAGGTTAAATTTTGAGTCCGAGTTGAGAATAACCAGTTCATCAGCTCACAGTCCCTAGAATTTAATCCATTCCTCGTGTCCATTACTGGCACCAACACTCAATGCAATAAAACATCCTCCTTGTATGGCTACCAGTCAATGTGAAATTCGCCTACCAGTGCATCAGCCTAGCTATTTTGCCATATAGCAGACCTCTGTATAACTAAAACAGCACTTCAGTGCTTGTGGACAGAAGATTTGCAGATTTTTAAAAGTAAATTAACAGATTTTCGCCTTAAGACCAAGCACCGATAGCCCCCACGTGTATTTTACACAGCTGGCGATAACTTTTGACTGAAGTTTTACTGAAAATCGGACAGCTCAACAAGTTCAGACTTTCCCGTCAATGAACTTCATGTCCTGTCTCGATATTCTTTAATCATTTACTTAGACACATGTTAAATATCGTTTGCCTTTCGTCAGAAAACCAATCGGTTTGATTTAGACCTTAGTCAAATTAGTGGCGACTTCTGGGTTTGAAAAGACTTAGTTCTTGGGAACAAGGCAGTGTTGCACAGAGGCAAGACATTAGCTTGCACTTTCAGTAAAAATCCTCACTTTTGGAACGGAAACCTGAATTCAATGCTGTAAATCAACATTACAACCTCACCTACCAAGCATGTACGTGGCCTTCACTTTACTATGGCAGACTAGTAATCTCTAGAGCACGCCCAAGAAACTGTTGCCTTTTAACTGTGTGAGTGTCTATGTTATTTAACATGTCTTATTACATGATTTTGGGAGGTCTTGCTTTTCACGCAAAAAAGTTTAACCTACAGAACTCTGCCCAGGCTCTACAAGACTGCTTGTCATGACCGGTCAATTCATGGTCTCGAGCAATAAAGAACAATAATGCAGCTAATTGTCTGAATCAAAACTCAGTTTTTAATGGAACACAGGTTTGAAACGTGTTTTCATCCACTTTAACTCAATGTTTGCTCAAAAATGAATGTCCCACGTAGATGCATGAAGGAATTAAATTGCGCTACAGCAAGGCATTATTATTTCGAGAGTAGATGTTCTATATCGTTGTATCCAAGCTGGTACACCCTGTAACAATAAAGACAATCAAAATAACATAAGGGTGCTAACAATCAAAGGTGCAGAAATTTTTATGAAAGTCATGAATCCAAACCCAGAAATGAATGAAGACAAAAATAAAAGCAAACTCACCAACAACTAATTGTAAACAACATAATATATCAACAACCGAGTTCAATAATAACCAATTTCAAAACATCCGCAAAAGCACATGTACTCGCGAAATCCCGAAACATTTCCAGTTTGCTTAAAACAAATTGGAAACAAAAGAAAAGTAATTATGAAGATTAGTCTGTCTACTGAAAGTACAGCGCATTGAGACCTTTCTATTTTAAACCTTGACCACATCAGCAAGAGGCAGGCAGAAATGCTAATTGGTTACAGCCGAAATCACAACTGGGCCTGAACAAAAAACCAATGACATTGTTGAATCTACACTTCATGACCCTTGCTAGTCACAGACTTGAACCACCAAACACTACAAATGAGACAAGTATTCATTTATAGCTCACAAATGCAATTAAGTTTTGTTATTTTTGCTCCGAACAACTTCTAGGTGTAACTGGTTAGCTTTATCTGGTTAACATACAGCTTGTCATGCCTAATATACTACCACTCAATAGTTATGTCTCAGAACTCAGTTCACATGCACATAACTATTTGGTAATTCTCTTTTCAGACCAGTTCAAGGACGTCATTGGTTGAATTATAGCAGCACACAGACGTCTTATCTTTACATCAGAAAACTCCAAAATATTACACACAAAAAGATGCAATACGCATTATGGTCATGTTTTTTCCACAAGGTGTAGATGACACCACTGTAAATCAGTCATAAACTCAATACACAAGGCACAACAAGCATTCCAATCCACCAAAACAAAATATGTAACACTGGTTAATCATTTCCGAATAATTAAAATTTAACAGAAGCTGGGCAAAACACATTAAAAATACAAATAGCTACACAATCGAGGAATATTCAAATTCTTTCAATCAAGGCTAACAAACTGCAACACCACAGCTCAGTTTAATATTGATAGATAAATGGTTCTATGAAACGATAATATCCGGCACACACCAAGTAAAACCTAATGAATATCAGACAGCTTCGAAACTCACATTTAACAGCATTATGTCAGTAATCCGTATGTGGGGGCATTCACATGTTACGGCATCACTCGAGGGGTGAGAGGGCATTTAGAAAAGATGACAGGAGGGAGGGTGATGTCATCATGTGGTTCATAAGAATATCTCCATCACAGTACATATTGTTGAGGAAACTGGATCACTTTCAAGTGGACTTCCAAAACCGGGACCCACTATTTCATACTAACAAGATTTGATCACATTTCACTAGGCTTACCTTATAAACATGAATCATGTATACAAACTACAGACCCACTCCATCACTGCCTATGATGGGGGGTTATATATTGTAATGACAGAGGGGGGAGGTATAAAAAGTGGCACAATTTGGATGACGTAATATGTGAACATTCCCTATAACAAAAATTATCCAAGTACACATTATATCTGATAGACGAAAAAGTGAATAATCCTGGAATGACAGGACTTTCCACAATAACAAAATCTGACCTCAGCCATAACCTGACCTCTGCCATGACGCTCTACGAGTATGACAGGTGCTTCTGCACGTGCTCTTCAAACTCTTCCTCCGTCATTTTCTCTTTGTCAAACTCCTTGTCACACATGGGACACGTGTACACAAAGTGGTTAGTTACGTGAGCCTGGTAGCGCTTGTCTCCATAGTCAGGGCTGAACGCCATGCTGCAGACGGGACATGTACGCTGTGGCTCGCCAACTGCATCGTGGAACCTGTGAGAGGGACAAAGACGACTATGGGTGAAGAATCAAATGGAATTGCAGTTTTTGTCGTGCAATGCCACGACATCTAGGGAACAGCTAACGTACCATGTACCTTGCTGGGTAGCTGACTGCCCTTTGCTATTGCCAAGATGGCTGGGCACTTCTCATAGACAACATATCTGTCAACTGTTCTGTATCTGACTGTGAAGGAATCTACAAACTGGTGACATGTTGACGTTGGAACTACTGTTGCTATAAGCCAATTAAGGTTATATATAAGGAAATATCAAGTCACCTATCCTCCTCTGCCTCCTCCATAGGTGGTGCTGATGCCTGTGTGGGATCTACAGGAGTTTCACTCTGCGGTCTCCTGGCAATCGCCTTAGTCTCAAGGGCTTGGGCAGTCAAGTCTTCATTTTCAACCGATGACTCACTGGATGCTATACAACATGAGAGAACAAGTTAAATCAATACAAATATTAAAAATTACATATTAAAACTTTGCCGAAATTGTTCCATTGTCGGAGCTTGCGTGTTGATCTCTCTAACAACAAAAACACAATTTTTATTTCAAAGTTAGTTTTAATGAGCAGGCAATAGTGCAATTCTTCTTCCGACTTTGAAGCAAACTTTTGCCGGCAAACAGTTCAGCCTTGATTTTGCCCATATTTAGCTGTTACTGTTGAATTCACAACTGAAACACTTCTAGGGTTTAAAAACATTACCATACTAATCTGATCTTGAATTGTTGCCAAATGACCTACCAAATCAAGTCACAGGAATGTGCACATATACCATTTTCGAACTTGCAACATTCTGGTTGGCCTACACCAACAAAATCTCAATCAATAAGTTGCTGATTGTTTTAATCTCGTCATTGGTTAATGATATAGTCATATCACTGTAAGAAATACTATGAGACCGATGAAATGAGTTTTTAGCCAGCTAGACAGGGCGGAATGGAGCTTTACATTGTTTGCAAACATAAATTGAACAAGAATATTAACTGTTTCATAAAATAACCATAGAACGATCCACTTGTTCAAAACACAAGAACCTGAGAATACACAACAGATGCCAAGCTCTCATCAAAACATGCTGTTCTTCTACGAAATTACGACGCACCTCCATAAAGTTCAAAAGTTAATATTATAACTCACAACGTCCAAGGCCCACGGCGTGTTTAACTGCAGCAAGTTTAGCAGAGGGCAGAACTTGGGGCTGCATGGGGGCAGGCAGGGGCTTCAGAGGTTCCTCTAGAACAGTGGCGGGTTCCTCAGCTTCAAGGAAACACTGGTCAGAGCAAGAGGGCGGGGCTTCCTCAGGTGATGTGTCCTCCTTCGATGATACACCCGAGCACAGATACGGATTTGGGAACCGGTTCTTCACAGGCGGTACAGATGACTGCCCCTCACTGTGAGGATATTGGATTATTGGCGGAAGGGCAGTCGAGTCTTTACTGACTGTGTAGGGGTTCGCATAGCGTGGCTGCTCCACGATAACTTCACTCCGTTCGCATTTCTGAAGAAAATTAGCACACATTCAAGCATACAAATTAATGAAGCCAGGTCTGGGACTTTCAGGCATAGTTTAACTTCCCCTTCATAAATATGAACTAAACAAATAAATCAGTTATTAAACCCTATGCTTGTGGTGACACCTGGTGCTGGCATCAGTAAATCAAAGGGTAAAATAAAACATAAACGTAAGACAGTAATGGCTGGTGTTTGAATCTGCTTTCCATTGTCCCCAATACGGAACAAGAAGTTATAAGTAGTTAGGTAAGGAACGAGCTCTTGAAAGGTCAAGGTCAAGTTTCCCATAAATCCTGTCGACTCCAAAAAATATGTGGCTATGAAGAGAAATCAATCAGCATTTCAAAAATGTTCAACAACCGACTGGATAAAGGAAGAACCAAACGATGTCATCATGTCCCTCCATTTTCAATGGCAGTACTTAACAGAGAAAATGTTTTTTCATTGATTTTGAAAGAAAATAACATTTTGTACCATTTATTATAATTAGACAAGTTTAGATAGTCCTACATCCTTTGTCCAAGTACAGTATTTTTGATTGATCAGTTAACTAAAGATTGCTTTATTAATTAAATAGATATCACCATCGACTTCACGCACAACCATTAAGCTCTCAAAATTTTATTCATTAATGGTTAAGTGCATGCACTTAATTTTTGGGTATAGGTGTTGCTTCGCATGGTTTTAAATCCATGTAGAAATAAAATGGCAGGATGATACGACCTCCAGGTGCATCTCCTCTCATCCAATCATAAAAAAATAACTGGACACCTACGAGTCTCCTCCGACACCCTACCTTCTTGGTGGCGTCTGTGCCCGCCTGCGCTGCTGCCAACTTCTCCTTGAACTGTGCGTACTCCTGCTGGTAGTGGGCCTGCAGCAAGCGGTTCTTCTCGCACTCGTCCTGGTACAGTTTCTTATACTTGCGGTTCTTTGCTCGACGCTCCTCAAGCTCTGCGGCCACCTCGTCCAACTGTGTTTGCAGCTCCTCGCTGGTTAAATTCTCCACAGCCACGTCTACTGACACGCCCTTAGCAGTAGACCCTGAAACAACACGCACATTTCCACTTAAGCTACACTAGCCAGTAACACCAACAACTGTGTTGATTTTAACCTTTAACCTAACTGACCTAATCACAGTACAGTTTGCATTTCCGTAGTACCCACACGGTTTGAAAAATTTTCTGCCGCAGAAACAACTACAAATAACAATTAACATTACCTAACACAGCCATAAATTGAAGTAATATTCAAGATGAAACAAAAACAGATTATGGTAGCTAGGTATACAGCAAACAAATTTACCACTGCATTGTGAAGCTGAGTCAGTGGCTGAAGCAGCAGGCGCTGACCCCTGCTTGACCTCTGACACCTTGGCGACCCCCGATTGCCTACGGCGGGTCTGCTCCAGCTCCAGCTGTGTACGCCTGTGTCTGTGATACAGGGTCACGTACTCGTCTTTCGCCATCTCCAGTCGTTCACGCATGTCTTCGTTTTCACGCTTCATCTCATGACTGGCACCACGACGCTGTCAGGGGAGATAACAACAATGGGAGTCACATAATACCACCACAATTGGAACATGTTCTTGAACACATCTGTTGCGAAAACATTCAGTAACGTCATTAATTATTAATCAAATTTATCAAAATTATTCATGCCAAAAATATATCATTGCAATTAGTCAACTATTAAACAACTGTATTCTGTGATTTTTTTAGGATACATCACTAAAAAAAGATCTCAAATAATGGGGAACCTTTGGCAATTTCACTGTCACTTAGCTTACAAATGAAAGACAGATCGTTGCTTCAGACTGACATCAATAAGCAGAAACTGACGGACTCATTATTTTATGTGCCAAGAGCAATGTGGCTGGTCCCGTAATAAAACATTGAATGAAGGTAGAAGATGAAACATCATGAAAAAATACGGGAGGTTTCCAGATGGCCCGTTTTTGCTGTTTGCTCTTAAACATTAGTCAGAATTCAGTCCACTTGAGCTAGTTTCCTTAGTCTTGTGTGAGGCACCTCAGCATAGACACACCCGTTCTAGTTTCCTCAGCCCCGTGTGAGGCACCTCAACACCTACCTGTGAAAGTTTCCTCAGCTCCTTCACCTCTGTCTTGACCACATTATACCTTTTCTTCAAGTCGGCATGCTGCGACTTAAGACTGTTGTAGGCCTCCCGCATGGCATACAGCGACCCCTGTTGGGTCTTCTCACAGTCCACAGTAGCCAGCTTGAGCTCACTTAGTTGAATAGCCAACTGGTCTTTTGTCTGAGACAAATAAGTAACTGCGTGTTGAAAAGACCTCTGCACTTATACAATAACTTTCTATTATAATCACAAACCCTTGTGACCAAGACACAAAGCGCAATTTATCCTTCAGATAGTTCTATGTAAAAAGCGCCACCTTGATCATTAATTAAAACAGACTGCCCTCAAGACAAAAGAACATAGACCCTCCAGGCGCTAAAGCAGTTTTTATAACAATGGAAGACCTCACAATAACAGCAATGAATTGAACTTTCGGTATCAAAATTCAGAGCAACTGTAGCCAAATGCTATTGACGCCCACCTTCTCCAACTGTTCATTTTTCTCTTGCAGCTGCTTACTATCCTCATGCAATGTCTCCATCTCCTTCTTGTGTTTCTCTTCAGCCTTGGCCAGCCGAACCTTCAAACTGTGCGCCTCCGTCTTGGCTTTCTACAATCGACCAATCAAACGAAACTTCAATCAATCCGCCACGTACCGTGATATGCGATGCGGCAAAGCAAGCTGTGTTTAGCGAGCACTCAATATTCATCGAAGCCCAGATAAATTCACCAGAACTTGGAACAGTTAAGATTATTGCACAGCACTTTTCAGCCATTTTCAGTCATGGGTTGATTTTCTATATTCCGAATGGCGAATGAACTATCAAGACACACTCACATGAAGTAGCATGAAGGTATTCTACACATCTCCAATGATTTTTGATAAATATTCATATTCAAATGCAAGCCAAATGTTCACTTCTAGATAAAAACTCCAGAAGTCTTCTAAAAAACCAGTAGCAGCATATTCATCAATCTATTGCACTTGTGAGAGAGCGACTTGAACCTGTGTGAGCTGAACCAGCCTTGTGGCCACTAACCAGGGCATTATTGCACATATAAACATTTTGGACTGAATTACACTAGTGTGACTAACCATGCACGGCTTTTTTGACAATAAAAACGTATCGAATGAGACTTCAGTATCGGAAAAAATACCACCTTTACTTAGTAGTGGTGCGAGTCAAAAATGTCATAAAGTCAAGACTATTTAGTTATTAAAACGGACTTTTGATTCCAACAATACAAATGAAGGCAAGTGGACCCGCTTAATCACTTAAAAAGCAGTGGATTAAACTTGATATTTAACAAGACAGAATGAGTTAGCAGAATATCAGAAAGCGTGTTTACAGACCTCCATAGTATTTGACATCTGGTCATGTGAGTCCTGCAAAGCCTTCAACTGATCGTTGAGCATTGCTTTGCAGTCTTCCATTGCAGTCAACTGATCCTGGCTGTTCTGATAGCGCTCTGTCAGACTCTGAATGGTTTCCTGATGAAGTAGACAAATGGAACATGGATACGAAAAGCAACTAGTATAAATCGCAGAGGAAGACATATGGATGTCTTATCGTCTTGAAACTAAACAGGTATCTAAGAACTGAAACAGATATCACGCACATCACAAGGGTCGGTAAAATAGCAATTAGAATATGTTATCTTAAGTAGGAGACCTTTTCGTAGTTTCAATGTATTTCAAAACTACATCTGAAACCCCAGACAACTGGGTCTTGCTTTTCAAAATTGCAAGAAACAACCGAGATATTCTTCAACTATTACCCCCAGTGCAGATGCTAATGGACTCAGAAACAATAGTGATTAAATAATGAAAACAATAGCCACATCAGTTATCTTTGAGGTTGTCATAACCATCCCCAACTCAGTGAAACAGGTGGATCTCCACGGTGATCAAGATCAATCATGACCCTGAAGATTTCTACACCAGTATCCTTCTATTAATTTAATGCTAGATGAAATCTCTGAATGGAATCTTATCATCTCTTAATCTGCCACAAAACACTTCACTCAAACCTCAACTTACACGTCGAGTGATTTCAAACCACAACAGAGCCCCCCTACCTTGTCAGCATCGTGAAGGCTGGTTAAGCGCTCGCGACTCTTTCTTTCCTTTTTCAACTCTCCCTCCAAACTCGCCAGTTGCTGCTTTTGGTCAGCAGTCAGTTTCTCATCGGTGGTTGCTCGTTTCTTGAGGTTTTCGATTTCTGTTTGAAAAGCTACAATCTTCTCCTCTGAGGTTGTGAAGTGGTTCTGCAAAGTAATATAGACCACAATCAACACACAGTTGAAAACATTCTTAAAACCCTTAATACCAGCGTTCAGCTAGACCTCTCAATCCAATAACCAGATGTAAACATGTTCGTCAGTACTTTTAACACTTTAGCTGTTCCCTGCAACACCTTGTGAATCTGACCTCTAAATTGTAAGTGTCCCCCACTAACTATAAAACAGCTGATTGGCCCTAGCATCTGTGAAACACTGTTAATAGGTCAAAGTAGCTGTGATTCAATGCCGATTGGCCAGTTAGTATCTAAGACTCACAGTTGATTGGTTTGAGTAGCTGTCATTCACAGCTGATTGCCCAGTTAGTATCCATGACTGACAGCTGATTGGCCACGGTAGCTGTGACTCACAGCTGATTGGCCATAGCAGCTGTAACTGACAGCTGACTGCAGACAGTACTACAAGTCTCTACCAATCAGGACTGGTTTTCTAATCTTACTCTACCTTGAACAGTTCCTTCTCTTCCTCCAACATCTGTACACGGCCGCTACTCTCATCCACTGTGTTCCTCAGAGACCGTAGCTCCCCCTCTAGTTCACTCACTCGTTGTTCAGCCTCGTCCAATGTCCCCTGCAACTTTTCCTTCTCCTGGAAAAATAAGGTAACACCCTCTCGTCACTTGGGTATTCTAATGATTACTGAAAATTGGCTACTTCTAAGATCATTCTGTGGCTCCATTTCACAACAGTTTCTGGCTTGAAAGCAACAATAGAATCACACCAGCCAAATCACTGGATTGAAAATGGCAGAGACAGTAATTTGCACGCTTTAGGACACTAAGAGACATTTCTTCCACAGGCAGCACAAATTGGCATCAAGTCTGTTAAGAAATATCGAAATATTTAAATGTTGGCAAAAACTGAATCTCAAGTCCAGTAGCCACACCCACCTTGCTTAGTGTGTCAATCTTCTCTTGTAACACGTCATGGGCCACGCCCATGTCCTTAGCCTCGGCATTCAATTGGTCAATTGTAGCTTCGTAGTTCTATAAAGAAAGGAGAAATAATGCTGAGTGAAATTCTGATATCTTCGATTAACCAGAATATTACACAGGAGTGGCATTATATATACTAATTTAAGGACTTAATTTATTGTTGAATTTTGAAAATTATATGTTCTATTTTGGTCTTTGCCTACTAAAAATCTGCAAAAATGTGGGGGTCACCGAATTAGCTTTCTTGATGCAGTGACAACCCCCTAATTAAATTTTCACGAATCAAAAAAGCCACCTTCAGTTTAATTAACAATTGAAATTCTTTTCAAAATGGATGTCGTTGAACAATGGCTGTTTTATCCTAACGGCTTTAATTTCATTTCTGATTTTCTAACGTTGGCGCAAGTAAATGATTTTGAGCACCTAAAATTTTTACAATTTGGCCTCTACACAAAGTTACAAAGGTAATTTTTTCTTTCATGCTTCATTTCGATAGCCATACTCTTCTCTATGAAATTGGAAAATGAGAGGGTTATTAACTTTGTTTTTGAGGTATTTTAACCTATTGACAAACAGTGTCACATAAAAATGAGTAATCTGACCTCAAAAGTAAGCCAATTTCCAAATCACAACTACTCTGTTGGACTTCATTAGATGGCGATTCGACCTGAACAAGAACCCTCTGCTCAAAATGAAAGACCAATCCTGTAGAACTGCAGAAACACACTAAACAATGTCGAGTACTTACATTGAGTCACGTGGAGAAGGAAATGGTATGAATCACAAACTGAGCTTCTACAGGATTAGAAAGCTTTGTAAGTACAAAAAGATGTTTTCACTTCTATTGCTACTGAGTTAACCATCAGAGCGAAAAATTTTTAGAAAGGTGCAACATTTCCCAAAAAGGTACTAGGCAATACTTAGTGCACCAGTCAGAAACTGACGACCATTGCGGAAAGCCGGTAAAAGGAAATTACTATCAAGATGATTCCTGTCAATGCGTTTACCTTCACTTTTAAGCTCAGCTGGTCCTTAGACTCATTCTCCTTTGCCAGAAGTGCCGTCGTCTCTACTAGCTTGGTTAAAATACCATTTCTGTCTGCATCCATTGCTTCTTGTTTCTGAAAAGAAAAACACACACACACATGGACTACTTTCCACGAACAATTCCAGGAGAAATAACGAAATACATAAGAATGAAATTATTCCAGCACAAAAGCCAAGTTATGATGTAGAACAAAAAATGTAAGTGCACAAAATTTCTTCTTAGTATAGCAAGTCACAGCATTCTTCATCTGAATTAAACGACTGGAAATGATCAAATTATCTTGACAAAAGCAACAGCTGGATATTGTCGAATGAAACACGCATATACCTGTAAAACATGGGTGCATTCGTTAACTATGACTCGCGGGACTGACACTCAGTACAAGTAAAGCACATCATCTCACATGCTTCCACTGGTGAACAACCAGTATTATTGAACCCAATCTCATTCACACATCAATGCAAGGCAACCTAAAGGCATGTAGTTGCCTGAAAAGTAATTACCCCTCAGACAGCTTTGATCTCTTCTAATCAAGAGCCGTAAAAAAACGAAGAGGCGAGCTCTTAAATGTTATGTATGACTTTGCAGCCCTTCAGTCATCCCCCATTATTGCCAATACTACACACCTTGACAAGCTGTTCCCTTTCATCCTCTAGACGCTGTACCGTCTCCAACAGTACGTTAGCTTTAGTATTAATGACCGTCAAGTCAAAGTCTTCGTCTTCGCATTCCACCAGTTCATCTGCCCCTGGATGGCGGAATTGGAAGGGTACGCTCGCGCCGCGCATCTGCCCGCTGGAGTTGATGTAACAAAACTGGTAGAACTCGCCGTCATCTTTTGGCAAGTTGTAAGCTGAAAATGACACAACAGCTGTTTGGTTCAAGGGTTTACTTAACAAATCCCAAAATGGAACTTCCATAGCTGTCTTACCGAATAGCGTATTTTTGCTAAGGCTGCGATCAATTGAAATATGACATATCAACACCGTGATCTCACACAAAAAGCTATTGTGACAACATATACAAAAGTTTTCATCCTCATTAACTTGGCCTGTCTTGACTACTAACTTTAGAATGAATCAAGCCATATTGAACTTCATGCTCTCATAGAGCAACTGAATTTTGTGTCAAATGTTCGCCACTGGGAATATGAGAATAGCGAATCACTTAAAACACACTGGGATTGGCGATTGCAAGAATTCTTAATACAAGAAATGCAGAAAACACAAGAAACAAAAAATGTTGAACTCACAATGAAAAAGTATACTGCATTCAACCTCTTTACCCCTCTCGTATCCAGCTGGTATGACAGCCCACTCATAGTGAACTTTGTCCTTGGGTGACGTCCAACCAACCTATCATTGACAATAAAAATATGCGTTTGAAAAAGGCATGACGACAACACCGCATAAATGACAATTTTTTGGTGATTGTTAACAAATCCTGATGCCACACAAACACTATTGGCAGTCAAACAATCTTATATCCAGTCAGTGATGTTATTTCATGACCAGATAAATTGATGAAATTATTGTGGCATCATGTGGCAAATTTCTTGGTATTATTTGTTCTGAGCCAGCTTATCAGTTGAATAACAGTAAAAAATATGAAGGCACGAGAAAGGTTCACAACACTTCAATTACATCAATATTTCGTGCTCAAGATCAAACTGTCACCTGACTAGGTTTGTTAAAGTCCCACCTGCAGATGTTTAGACAATGCAAACACCTCAAGCTAAAGACATCAACATGGGCTGAAGGGCCACACACAGAAAAACTTGAATCAAATTGGACTATTTGCTATAGAGGTTAAAGGGACACTATCTGTGAGATATCAGCCAAACGAAGAACTCTGACTCCCGAGGTCACAGAACACTGACTCCCGAGGTCATTGTCAAATGTTTTAAGTCAAATCCTATCCAGAATCTGGCAGGGTATCTTCGGCATAGTTATTGAACTCATAAAGACACTGGTCTTGATTTCAGCCAATGTCTGGTAGACAACTGTGCTAATCAGTGATTTGTAATAAAAGCACAAAAACAAAACACAACGGACTTTGTTTCAAGTTTCTTGTATCTTCAACAGTAACTACAAATAGGCATTTTATTTTTCATCTGTAAAAGCGATAACAACCCTTTAATGAGTTCAAATGAAACACTTTGGGTAATGGCTCTCTCACACACCATTGCTTACCAAACATCCAAAATGTCGGAGTACTCCCAAAGATCTAGTCATACAGCTATACGGGTGGTGGACAGATAAAATAAAACATTAGGAAAAAGAAAACCAGACTATTACCATCAAAATAACAATGACAATTACGGTTCTTATAATCTGTTGCTATGACAACTTACCTTGTATAGGCCAACCCAGTCCCACTTGCTGGGCACAAGTGAGGTTGTAATCGTGTATTTACACTCAATGTGGGCGTCTACAGGATAGGTCTTAGCTATGCCACTGAACAGCACCTGAGCGTAGTCGGAGGGGGTGGTGACCTTAACTTCAGTTGTCTTGTCATAAACCACCTCTTCAGAACTCGTAGGGAGAACCCCATTGTTGGTAGCTTCTTCCATAGTTTCCATCTAAACCAAAGTGCAGCCAATGAAGGAAGCATACTACCAATAAACACACACACAACCGAGCATTCCTCACCTGAGAATATCATTGTAACCACGGCTGCAGAAAAGTGAAAATTATTGGGCGGAAGCAGATTGTTTCAATTTGTCAAACTCTGACGCAGCCAAGTGGTCCCATTTTCGCACCATTATTTGTCTTAAATTTCCAAACACCCCTCACCAATTTTGAACAACCATACCTTAACACAAGAGAGATGTAGCCAAGATTGTTCGGCAGCAAATGACAAGACTCTTGGTTACACCACTACATGGCGCTGTAACCACAGTGGTACCGACACACCGCCAGTTGACCACAGGAACAAATCATGTTCGGTCTGAAACTTTTTGCACCGAAACGATGCAACCGCAAATTTCAAATTACAACAGTTTGTCTCTCTTATTGTTTATGTATTTAATAAGTTGCAATTTCATTATTGTGTAATTTGAATCATTGCATAACTGGCGCTGAATACATAACATGTATTAAGAAATAGGCCAGCCACATATAGACACATTACCCAACATGCCTGTTGATGTCACATTGCCTTCAGATGTAAACAAGCGATGATATCCATTATTTTAGGGGGTCATTATGATAGATACAAAGGCACTTTTTGGGATAGTTAGCATAATTAAGACCGATTACTTTAATGAGAGCCTCTATGAAAAGGTAATACATCTGTACTAAGCTATCTCATAGGTTTTAAACGCAAAACATTATTTATTTTTTCAAAAAAATTCATTAAAAACAATTTGGAATGAGGTCAACAAACCTACAGTAAATATAGCTCGTTAGTTTCCAAAATAAATCCTACTTAGAGCTTGTAATACATGAAGAAAAGCCTTTGGTAAAGAAATGAATTCAAAAAGTTACCCTCACATGGGGCGCCAAGTTACTAGCCTATGTGACGTCCCATGTGGGATGTTTATGGGTCCCAACCAAAAAGTCACCATGTTTACAACTGGCATGAAAATATGAAAAACTACAAAAAAATATTTAATCCTACCACATCCATTATGCCACTAGTGCTTATGCAACCTAGTTGAGACAATGTGCATTGTTGTCATTCTATTTAGTGCAGTCTGTGTACAGTGAACCACAATCGCATTTCAGCATTTTTATTCTTCAAACGTACTATTTATAAATTGTATGACTCTTCTCGTGACAAACTGTATGACTCGCAGAGTTATACTCATAGAAACAAAGTGAGTGAGTTTTAATGGTGAAATATCCAAATTTGTCAAAGTGACAAAAATGTCACCTGTTACACAAGGTGGGTCAGCTTTTTTGGACTTACCCCAAAATACAAAAAAGTGTTATTTTTGTCATATGTCAAGCATATTTTGGATTTATCATCTAATAAATATAAATACTTTTTGATTTTCTTTAGTAACTTCAAAAGAATTCTGCAATATGTTCCCAGCTTTCTCAAAATTTGAAATTCTATTGCCTATTGGTCCCCTCGGGCCCTCCGTTAATGTCATAAAAAGGGGCACACACCTTTTATTTTGTTCTGAAGCTTTCTGAAACTTATCATAGTACACAAAATTTCTAAGAAAATGAAACTAGAAAATGAAACATGTTATCCCAGAAGTCAAGAAATTGTGTTCCAACGAACTCAACCCAAAGGCGTCCGCAGCTTCTGATCGTCCACAATTCACTAATTAAATACTCAACCATAGACTGTCGGATAATTCTCGAGAGACAGAACCATAGAACTTTAAGTAATCTAATTAAATATTTTTAAAAAACAATACTGTATCAAAGCAGTGACCTTGTTCAAACGGCTGCACTGGTTGAAGTTACACTGTCTGATCATGACAGCAGGTCACAAAAGGGGCAAATGCAAAACTGGCATCGACGGATGTAAACAATCAAAAGCTATACAATGTTGCAAGATTTCAAAAAATATCTAAGTTTAAATTTCAAAGAAAAAGACAATATCAGTTCTGCTAGATACTCACAACAGTTTAAAGCATCATACGTTCAAACGAATTGAAAAACACGTTGGGTAAACAACGCTATTTGATGTATATTGATAATGCTTCGTCAGAAAAATTTTCCAGTCTTTATTTACAACGATGACGACAGTTGACGTCACAGCTCACGTGGATGTACAACGATATTGCCACATCGGACCAAAATACTCGTTTACTACGAAAACAATAATAAAATTGTCAACTAAATTTTACGATCTTCTCAATAGAAAAGTGATTATGATGTAACAACATAAATCTTGTTTGTATTTTATTGAGGCTATGACCTACCCACAGTTCCAAGTTAATTTCCGGGGTGCGACTGGGGCAATCTTTCGTTTATCAGTTATCCATGTCAGTGCGAAGTTCGCTTAAAATAGGGCAGACTGGGTTCGGCATTCATAGTAATCTGTAGACTCGCTCGGCGATACTCAAGGAGGATGTCGGAAACGGCTTCACCTATACGAGTGTGCATTGTTGGCTCTGGAAATTGGTAAACAGCTTTCGTCTGTAATCAGGGGGCATGGCATGTAGCAGCTCGTGAGTCTTGTGTTGGTTAGTCTTTCTGACAACTGACATATTTGAGGATTCAGCACGGAGCAACGATATACGTAGGCACAAGTACTTGCTAGAAATGCATTCGTTTTTGGTGAAAATGTTGTCATATGTAGTGACATTGTCGAATTGTCTTGAGGGCTTTCTGGTTATTGGTGGATTATGTTTACACCTGTAGTAGACTGAGGCTGAGTAAATCAGTACAGTCTGGCAATCATTTCATTCACTGCACTGTTTCATTTCTGTCATTAATCACTTATCTTTGGTTGCGAAACTTAAAATGACTTTCATTACTAACTGGATTAACTCGAGATATGTGTGTTTTTTAACTTTTTCTTACTACTAGTATACGTCGTAGAAGCTTAGTCACACTCAGACAAATATGGATCTTTTGTTGTGAACAACTATTTTCTGCTCTTGTCAAGAACTCTACAGAAAAGTTCAAGGTCAAACCCTTATAATTTTGTTCTCTTTCCTGTTTTCATTAGAGTGACTATGTAGCTGCCTTCCATAACAGAAATGATTTTGATTTTAGACCATTTAACGTTATGACTTAGTCTTAAATTATTCCTTGGTCAAATTGGAAGTGATTTCAAGGCTTCAGAACAACTTTCAGTTTATTACTATTCGAGATCATGCTATACAAGTAGGCTTGTCATTGAAAGTCATGTTATGCTCTGAGCATAGTGTCAAGGAATAGCGACCTGTCAGTTTTTAGTTACAAACCCAGAAATCCCATCTCATCTGAAAGAAGAAGTTGAGATCAATTTTATAGTGGTTTAAAGTTTGTTTTTTATATCAAACGCGATTTGATAAACAATTTAATCTGTCTTCTTTAATTTGCATTTGACAACTTCAAGTTCAGCTTGAAGTTAAAAATCTAAATATTGTTAGAATGATGTCTTGTATGAAATGTACGCCCCTGCTTCAATTTAGGTATTGTGATTTCGGAGCATGACTAAGCAAATGACATTTTCAGTGTATTTCTCTATTTGGTGTGTGGGGTTGAAAATGTCAAAGTTAATATAGAGATAAGATTTTTGAACTAAGGTATCTATTGAATTACGTAAGAGAATGTTGTTTAACTTATTTTTGTGTGATTAATGTTTGTATTTGCACTTTTGCACATATTTTGTAATTTTTGTAAATAAATACACAAAACGAACCGAGAGTGGCGTACGTGAAGTAATATCCCACAAGACATTATGCGCTTCGAATTCCTAAGTTTCTTACATTTTTTCGGCAGATTTTTCTAATACTTCACCCAGACTGTTGACATGGCGGGTCGCATCCTATGTGACTATGTACTTGCGCGTTAGGTTGCAAGTTTTCTCTTGTAAAAGAAACAGTTTTAAAAGTAACGATTTTATTTCTTGAAAAGAGGTAGATCAAAGATGAAAACAACGGCAACTGATCAGTGAACTTGTAACATCTGGAACTAGCTAAAAAACAACAATATTTGATATTTTAATTTCCTAGGAATTGGCGCCTGAGTTGCAGACGATATAGTATTCAGCAATTGAAAACTGAGACATAAGTGTCTTACAATTACCAGTTTTGTTCCAGATTTTACGCTTAGGGCCTGGATGCATGTCGAGTGTTAGTTACACTGTTGCAACTGCATTATTTTAAGCTATTATTCGGAAAGTTTGATGATCGAACCGACTGAAGACGTCAAGTCGACATTTACATACCTTTTAAACTTTCCATGTCAGAGGTCGCTGTTGAAGTAGTGCGGGAGGTGAATACCGAGAACTCTATTTCATGGCCGTATTTCCCTCAACAGATTCAACGCGCGTGGGATAAATAAAAATATTGGAACAGAAGTTATCAGGACACAGCATTTGTAACTCAAAGGAAATGTTGTAGAACATGCTTATTGATTTTAGCACTTAGGTGAACACTGGTGAATGTCAAGGTCACGGTTTGTTACTTTTTGAGTGACAAGTTTTATTTTAAGGAATTGTGGTTGTTAAAAAAATCAAAATCTTTAAATGAATTTCCTCTTGAAGTATGTGGTAGTAATATTGTGCACAAAAAAGAAAACATTTGTAATTTAGTAACAGATTTTAAAAAGGATAGGAACTGATTTGACATTTGGCTTTAGAGAGTAACTTGAATAATTTTAGTTTTGTGAACACAAATGTAAAAGTTTTGAAAAGCATATAAAATGTAGTATATGACCAAAAATCCACTTTCATGATGTTTATGATTAAATTTCATTACGTTAGTGTACACATATAATGAAAAAAAAGAACATGAATAGCATTAAAGGGAAGATGTTTTGAACTAAAGTAAGGTTTCAGATTTCAAAAATGACAAAACTATGATCTATGATTTAATTCTCAGAGCAGAAGTTGCTAATGAAACTGAATCTGAAAATATGTTAGATGTCTATGGTCAGTTGGGGCAATACTTTTTGTATTTAGACTGGTAAAGCACATGTTAAATTCAGCTCTAAGGTAGATTGTACAAAGTGATAATTTGTGCCCACTGTCTTGTTTAACGTATTTGTGCACACATCTCTATGCTATAGGCAGTGCTCGTATGCTGTAAGAATGGACAAAATCTCGCATTCGTTACGGCTAAATCTGTTACCAAAATACTATTTTTAAAGTCAAATATGTACTTTAGAACTTTATAAGAATGTAAATGTAAAGTCTGCATTTCAGTCTTAATTGAATATGCTAATATAGGGAGAGTAGATTTTTGAGTAAATGTCAAGTTTTGTAATGTGTGTGTCCATTTTGATCATGTCAGTTACCAAACTTGAGATAAAAAAAATATAAAAAAATAATTGCAGGCGGTCTGATACACGTTGTATCAGACGTGCGCAGGCCTCGCATGTGGGCCCATTGCACTGATCACCTGGAAATATTTTTATGCTTTATTAATATGTGGTTAAAACCGAGCTGAGGAGCTGGAAACCTGGCTCAAGGGTTTAGCAGTGTGACATGGTGGGACTTGAACCCACGACCTCGAGTAAAGAAAGCGGGCACTTATCAACCAGGCCACACTGCCTCCTCCCAAACTTGAGATGGTTACTATTCCTAATTAGACAGTTATCCTAACTTTCACTTGTGCATTTTAAGTTATTAATGTCACGTCCGTTATGAAAACTGTAAAATGCTCCTTTCATGTATGTTTATTTTCATAGAGAAAAACATTTTTCCGTGTAAAATATTTCCATTATTTTTGATGAATGACCCTTTTCTTTTTGGAGATTTACTGTCAATGAACAAAATTATCAATTATTACTATTAATAAAATTTGTTGGTTATAAGCTGTCACCTTTTCATTTCAGGGGCTCAGCTATTGCCAAAATAGTGGGTAGAAATGTGATCAAGAAAGACAGATTCGCCGACCAGGTGAACATGTATGTCTTTGAGGAGACGGTCAATGATAGAAAGTTGACGGAAATAATTAACACAGACCACGAGAACGTCAAGTATCTACCAGGGCACAAACTACCAACGAATGTAGTAAGTGTAAAATGTACCAAAATGTGAATTGTGCCATCAAAAGTTGTGTGTGACTTGAGGCATTAATAATGCTTTAGCATATTTCAAATTTCTGTCGCCCTTGCGAATTTTAGGCTATCATAGTTACAGTGTGGGGCTTTATCTGTTTGCTTTAGCATTGACCTGAAGGGAACTTGATTGACAGAATAACTGGGTCACTAATGTGGGTGTTTAGGAATTATGGCAACGTCCTGCAGCTCTCACCTGTGTTACTGTGGAGTGCATGTCTTAACGAAATACTGTCAAATGCCACTGTCAAGAGGGGGGGGGGGCTACTTTTTATTTTCATAGTATAACTCTCTTATTAATATTTATTGAGGTAGAGAGCTATTAAAACTATAAATCATAGGGGGTTGGGTCTTTGTTCTATTGCAATCTGTGTTGTTCACAATGAAATGGAATAAAATATTTATGTTTGGCCATTCCTTCAAGAATTTGCGAGTATTTCACGAGGCAGCATGTGTCTCGTATGTGTTTAACTTCATTCATGAGTGAGATACAACTGAGATACACTGCCTCATTCAATATCAGGCCAAGTATTCTGCGATTACATGTGGTAACTTTCCAGCTGTCTCGTATATTACCAGAGTGAATGATTCAAGAAGGTATCGCTTAGTTCAAAGCCAGTGTTGCCCGTTAGGAACTCGTATTTAATGTTCTGGCTTGGAACCAACAAATTTCTCGTTGGTTCGATAGCCATAACGCGTTTTGTCATTTTTGTTTTCCCTTATCTAGCTGTAAATGATCCGAGTTCAAACAATATTTTTGATGACAATAATTGTTAAAACGAGTGGATTTAATGATTAATTTTATGAGCAGTTGTAAACTATTGAGTAGTATGAGTTGGATAATAAAACTGTTTTCACTGTAATTCCAGGTAGCTATACCAGATGTCAAAGAGGCAGCAAAGAACGCAGATGTTCTAGTGTTCGTTCTACCCCACCAGTTCGTTAAGAACATTTGTAAACAGCTGAAGGGTGTTGTAAAGCCAACAGCTATGGCTGTGTCTCTTATTAAGGTGAATGATGGTTTTATTTAATTAGCAACCAATAGAGAGAGACAGAGATGGGAATCTGTTTTTATTAAATGTCTCATTCTTATTAAAATGACGTAAGCAATAAATTCAATTTTGGGTGTCAGAAGTGGGGTCCTTGTGTAAATATCGACTGAAGAGCGTGGCTCCCTGTATTATTACAGACCCACTTTTCTGTCGTTTACGGATACAGCTTCCTATATCAATATAGGCGCCACGCTCTTCGGTTGCTTTCGGGTGGGTTGCCTGCACTAATATACAAGGTCGTGCGCTTTGATCATCTTTGGGCGTGGCCTTCTATATTAATATAGAAACCCTCGCCAGAGAGGTGGGTCCTCTGTTTTGGTTGCGTTTGGGCGGATCTTCCTATATTAATATTAATATAAGTATCGATATGTGGTTTTTAGCCTGTGAATAGTTTTGGGGTTTCTTAGATTTATCAAAAACTACATATGTATTTTTTGGAAGCTCCATATGGAATTCGCAGTGTTGAGCATTAATTGTTTTTGATTTTCAAGTAAGATGGCATCCTCAGGACCTACTGCTATGATATTTTAAAAAAGTAGATTTCTTTGTTCTGGCAGCCTTAAGGAAAAGCTGAAAGGGTTAATTATTTTCGTACCAATATGAGCATCCAATTTATTTTGTTTAATGCCTTGAGCAGCTAGCCTCTTTATATTAAATATTTGTTTAGGGACATTTTCTTTCATATCTATGCGCGACATTGACTTATACTCTACAGCCTATAGTAAGACAGTCAAGGGTACAACCTAAGTCACTAAATCTGGGCCAAAATTTCTTGTTCAACATGAAAAGCAGTAGGCCTAGTCTAGCTATTCCTATTTCTTAAGAAAGATGTCAAACAAAATAAAACTAATACTGAAGTCTATAATGTAACACCTGCTCTACTCCCGTGATGTTCTGGCCAGCTTGCCTCTGGTATCATGTTATTAAGATAAAGATTTGTGTCTCGACTCTTCATCGGGCTTTCTGCTCCAGACATTGGGACATGGTGGGCGTTCTCTAAAGGGCCTGGGCATGATATAATTTTGTCGATTTATTTCATTGCATATGTTAACCCCTTGATAATCACAAGTCTTTGCAATAGAATTCTGTGCTTCTGTATAGATAACCTTTTTGGTAGACTGCCACATCATGGGAATTTGTTTTTGTCACGATTGCCTCTTTATCTTTGAAGTTCATGGACAGGTTTTCAGGAAACTTGACAAATCGCTTTCCATTAGACAAGATGACACCTTTCCATTTTCGGACAGGTTCAACGTATTCTGCGACACCTAATAACCATTTTTTAGGATATTTATAGACACCTGTCAAGTATACTGTTTTCTGTGCAGTCTTAAGTGCATTTCAATGCTTTTGTTACCTGTCAGGTAGTATTGCAAAAATTAGGTGGTTGGCTTGTATTTCTTGTCGAAGGATGTAAACAGGGGTTTGTAGAGGTGTATGTTTCTACCGAGCCAATATACATTTGACTCCATGCAATTCCACCATCTCATGATACGCTGTAGCAAGTAGTTGGCACTTCTCTAGTTAATTGTATCATTTGTTGGATACTCTTTTATTGTATTTGGCCAGATAGCACTGCTGGGAGCTATGAAATCAGCTTAGGCGATGCCCAGCAGGATATAGTCGAAAATATTGTCACATACTTTTTAAGCAAAGAATGAAGGTGTGTTTTGTAGGCTGCCAGTGCATACTGAGTCTGTTTTAGAGGGCTGCTATTGTTCATGGCTACCAGGACTTTGTATTACAACTATATCTGGTTGAGTATTCTACCCTGTATTGTTACAACAACTTAGAGGTCCTAGTAGTCTGGTACTGCTGGTTAACATCATTGTGAATTTATGACCACAAACCTCTGCACCTTTTGTTTGGTAACTCCTTGTGAGTGGCCATGGTTGAATAAATGGTAAATCTTTAGAAGTGTGGTATAATTGTTGTAATAGCTTAAAAAGGATACCTGGACCACTAGCCAATGGGAAATATCTTATCCCTTATTCAACACAGCTGTGTTGCCTAGAAAGTCATTGAACTAGAGAAAGACAATATGGGGCTATCCAACTATACTTATCATTTCCAGCAGACCCCAATGAAGCTGGAGACTAAGAGCGTTAGTAATGTAGGCAGCCTCTGCATAGCTAGCTTGAGAGTTTGAAGCCCCACCTGAAGGCATTCGCAAAGTGGGTTTTTCTATGTTGGTATAGATGCCATGCCAGAAAACTACCTACCCTGTAGCTAAAGTGAGGGACTTCCTTCCAGCATAATACCAACAAATTTGTCTGACCACCGTATCTCAAAAACACGTAGTGGATGGACGTTTGTGAAATTTTGCAGACATGTTTCTATCATGGATGGGATGACATGAGATTATTTTTTGGATGGATCTAACTACCATTGTGCCCCCTAGTGGCAATTTTGTTTTTTACTTTGGGGTCTGTATAGTGGGAGTTCCTTGATTGATTTTCTTGAAGCATAGAAAATAGGTATCTATTAAGGAGGCGACTTGATTCAACATATTCTGCAGAGTTATCTGACAACACTGTACCAGTCTGGGCAGTTTGGACTATTGTGGCACCCTCTAGTGGATATTTTGCTGTGCTAATTTTGGATAAATAACCCTTTATCGACTGAAATACTTAAAATTTGCATGATCCATATTTCGGAATACTACCGATAATTAAGGTGTATTTCTGACTCCCAGGGCTTGGATGTGAAGGAGGGCGGGGGTCTACAGCTGATCTCAGATGTCATCAAGAATAACCTGGAGATAGATTGTAATGTACTGATGGGGGCTAATCTGGCACCAGAGGTTGCTGCTGAGAACTACTGTGAGGCCACTATAGGTGAGTGTTGACAGGTGTACATCCATGTGTGTACCTCAAACATCTAAGCTACAGTGTCCCTCATATTGATTCATGCATGTTCAAGAATTGGCTTTACTACATGCATTCATAGGCTGCCCAACAACATGGGCTTTGGACTTTGGTTTCTGATTGAATTCTTTGAATTGCAACAACTACAGTCTGTCTACTCTACACTGATACCTAATTACAGTAGTTTACAAGGCTTGCAGTATTCTTAATAATTTGCAAAGCACCATGAATTTTACGCAGCCTCAAATGTCTCTTAGTGACTACTGCGTGTGTTTGTATGTGTGTGCATGTGTGTGTATGCATGTGTGTGTGCATGTGTGTGTGTGCATGTGCATGTGTGTGTGCATGTGTGTGTGTGTGCANGCATTTAAAGTAGAATCTCATCGCAAAACAAAATATGCAATACACAGTGTGTGTGTGTGTGTGTGTGCATGTGTGTGTGCATGTGTGTGTGTCTGCATGTGTGTGTGTGTGTGCGCATGTATGTGTCAGAGAAACCTTCCTTTGATCTGTAGCAAATATACTCTTAACACTTTTGTTGCTGATTCAAGTTCTCAAGTGGTGACAGAACCAGTCACTCACTGAAACACTGCCCATTCAGAGCTATGTCCTGATATGTACATGGCCAGAGTGTGGTTATTCCATGAAACAAACTGGTGTCAGTGGTGATATTGCTAGTTGGCATTTGTTTGACATTAGTTACTAGTATATGTTACCTGATCCTCAGGTGCGCTGGACTTAGGCCACGGTATGCTACTGAAGGATCTTCTGCAGACTGACTACTTCCGATTGGTGGTTGTGCAGGACTGTGAGACGGTTGAGCTGTGTGGAGCATTGAAGGTAGGAATGCATGACGGGGGTTGGCTGGGGGTAGTACTTGTGTCATAATTAGACTGTGTCTTTAAGGGCCATGAGACTGGAGCTGTGTGGGCGTTACAGGGGTTTGGGTGAGCATAGGTTTCAGAGACCTCGTTTCCCTAGATTTGGAAGCGAATACCTCTTTCCCCCTATGAAAAATGTTTAAAAATCATATATTTAAATATATGGGCAGGATGCCCACTGCCGAGTCTGATTATTTGACCAGTGGTCCTGATGGCTCAGTGGCTAGACCATCTGCACGGTTAGCAGAAGGTCCTGGGTTCGAGCCCCGGTTGGAGGCTGATTTTTCAGACTTATGTTCATTAGGTCAGTGATGGGGCGAATAGGTGGCGTGCAGACCATACTTGAAAATGTTTGTGATTTAAAAATCGTGTGAAATTCCCCTCATCTGGAGGTGGAATTGATAGCGACCAAAGGGTGGGATTCCCCTCAGAAGGCACAGACACCTTTCCTCTGAGGTGAACGTGGAGCCTTGGTTATGTTTTGTAATTAGAATGTTTTGTCTGTGTTTGTAAGTATTAAATGTGATGTCACTTTGGCTTGTTCCTGTTGGTAGTCTTTGTGTAATTTCCCTTTAGGAGTTTCTGACTATTTGCAAAAGGCTTGCATTGGAAATCTGTTTATCACGTTAAAACGATGTTTCGAAAAAAGGGTCCTTTGAGTGTCCTTTTTGGAAAGGAGGGGTACTGTTTTGGGAATGTGATAAAAGCTAATGTACTTGGTTAGCCTTTGAAAACATAACATGCTGTGAAATGTGACAATACCACGTCTTCATTGCAAACTTAACAATGGAATGCTTTGGGTTGAGAGATACAAGGTAATTTACTTGACTGGCAAGTGTGCGATAACGTCTTCAAATTGTTTAAAATATGTATACGTGGCTGTGCACATTTAAGGGCTTTGGATTACTTTATTGCCACCTTCTGTGTAAAGTTGGCACAAAGCACTGTTCACTCTGGTACACATAACCAGTGCTGCCTCCTCTTGGTAAAAGGAAGTGATACCACTTTGCAGCGGATGGCATGATACAAAAAGAACCTTTCACAGTGTTATACAGGCATACGTGTGTCATTTTGTGCTTATTTTAAAGTCGTCACTCAGTCAATAGTTCTTTGTTTCATCTGCTATTGGATTTGACTTACGGCATCTCACTGCAAAATTTTTTAACTTTGGTGGTTCTCTGAAAAGACTGTTGCTCACAAAGCATCAAAATAATTAATAGGTATTATAAGAAAATGTTAGCATGTACTTCACTACTACCAATGCCATATTATTAAAAGGAACTTTGCTCAAGTTGAGGAATATATCTTCTCGTCTTGCTGTGTTGTTCAATTAAAGGCCACGTTCTTATGATGAACCCCTGTTGATGGATGTTGTGTGGTCTATATATATTGTTTACATACATCAAAGTGGTGAATGGATGAAACTATTGTACTGTAACATTGCACTACTATTATGTGATATTTTTATGCATCTATCATTCATTGTTTCAGTGTTGTAGACTGGAAACTTCAAACTAGCTGTAAATCTAGTGCAGAAATTTGTTTACTGCTCAGGTGTAGGGATTATTATCTATGTCATAGCTCTACTCAAAAACAGGCTTCGTTCACTTGACAGTCAAGGACAGTGTGTTACGTCGCTCCTTTTCAAGGTGTTTTCTAAAAGACGTGACCCTTGCCTTTGTAGGAGGTCGTCGGCATGGCGGCAGATCTGATCAACTGTATGGGGCGAAAGTTAGGCGAGCCGACAAAGCCAGAAACTGCCCTTAAGGAGACCTCTGAGATTAGTAAACGAGTACGAATATTTGTTTCAGTTTGCGCATGGAACTCACATCTCTATTGATGATAGCTGTATAGACTGCTTCTTCTCATGTTGTTGCGGCTTGTCAAGAAGGTCCATGTTCTACACCGCACCTCTTGGTTTATTTGTCTTAACCTCCAGAGTGGCACATCTGAATTGCTTCGTAGTAATATCACTCTTTTGGAGCAAGTATTCATTAAAAGGTGGCTCTTTCATGCATCCTGTCTGTGAATTGCCTGCAATGCGAAATTATAATCAATATTTTATATGCGCTAATTGCTTTCTCATTGAAGTATTAATCAAAAGGCAGTGTCCACATAAGCTGTGTTCATAGTGATGAGTCAACTTATGACAGTTACATCGCAATATAGTGGAAGTGTGGGTTCCATGTCTTGTCTGATGTACGAATTGTTTGTGTTTTGTGCATGTTTGACTCGGCGCACTGTACATACAATTGGTTTGTAAAGCTGTCCAATTGCTTTCTTACCTCTTTGCCTGTTTAACATCGCATTATAGCCTCACAGCCAGGTTAACACCCGTGGGTGTGTGTCACATTTACCCTGTCTTACCCTACTCCTTGTTTCCATTTCTCAACGTCGATCCTTATTGATTTTGATGGTGTTGCCTTGCTATAAACCTACCTTCTATGAAAAAAATCATTTGATTCAGACAGCTTACCATGCCAAGTTCCATAAACATGGCAGCCTTACGAAGAAAGCTTGTGTGATCATGTGCTTAACTTGTAATACGTCACGTCACGATATCTTGAAAAGTCTTGCATGTTTTTGCATTTTTGCCAGAATCTCGTCTCTATGGACAGCACACTCCTGCTCTGTGCTAGTTCATTATCAGTGTGCAAGTGATGCCTCAGCTCAGCAGGAACAGACTGTTATTGCTCTTAAGACTAAAAAATAAACACAGCTCTTACATGTCCATGAATCACTACTTGCAGTGTTCCAGTAAGAGGCAATATGATACCTGTATTTAAAATTGGAAATGGTCTAAGTTACAAGTTATTCTGTGACAGAAGGCAGGTTTACAGTTCCTTAAATCTAAGGTCAGATAATTTGTGTTTACTGAGTTTTCATACTGTTTCAGACCAAGCCATTTAACTCTCAACTCCTTCATTCCATTTTGTTTTTCCTATTTCTTGACACTTTAGAATCCCATGTAAAAGCAACAGCTGTATGTTGTAAGTAACCCCCTGATCATCCCCTGCTTAATTAATGGAAGCAATGAGTTAGCTGGGTTTCTGTTGGTAGCTGTATTTGCAGTGGAGAGAAGATGCAATGTTCTAACTACTGACATTTGTTTCTAGTATTCATGTCTCTCTTGTCTTTTGTAGCTGTTTCTACTAACTGGTGTAGTTGTGCATTGGCCTTGTGCATGGCTTCTAGATAGTCTGTGATCAACAGGGGTTCATGGCCAACAATATTGTATATGAATAGGCTATGCTTTGAGCAGTAGTTAAATGGTGTGAGAAAACTGGTTCTGTTTGAAAGACCACTGTTGTATTGTTAATTGCACTTAATTTTAGTACCTGGTTGACTTAAGATTTGCAGATTATGTAATATGTAGATTGGGTGCCTGGTTGGATTATGCAACAGTCACGTTTTGAGGTTATTGAACATGGCAATGTGGTAATGGCGAGTTGAACACTCTCAAAGGTTCTTACCTCTTAGTTATTGGAGTTGTGTGCTTGTGTAGGATACAACTGAGTCTTTCTGACCTCAGTTGGCCACTGCTGATTATGATATGCGAATGGGGGACGTTGTGAGCAGACATTAACCTGCAATTAAATTTGTTTTGTTTTTCTGGGACAGCAAAGCAGTCATCAGATTTAGAAATTAGCAATCTGACATGATCTATAACAGCAAAATGAATCTGGGTGGCTGGATGTGTGATAAATATCTGTTTGAGGTAAAGATTGTCTGTGCTTAAAATAAGGTGAGGGTTCAGTTATCAAAAGCAAGGGGTTAGTAGGTAATGATAATGTGGTTAACAACCATTTTCAGTTAACTACTGTGTGCGAGGGTGCCTTTTTCATACAGCACACCTTTGGTTTCACTGAGAAAGCAACTTTTTCACGGAAGAAACTAATATTTTTTGCCGTTTTAGTTGGGGATTGTTTATAGTACATTAGTGACATTTTCAAAAGCATACAAAATATCCTCATTTTGGCCGACCCATTCCCCCATCATCTCCAAGTGCTGGCATTCTCCACATCCTCCCAGCACATATCTTGTGTTTTGGAAAATGATTTCGGAAAATCTGAAGTAGTTCACAGTGTTCTCTGCAACCTGTTTTGACTTATTGCTGTGTCGAGTTTGAAGTTTGCGAGTTTGGTTTACTTGCGTCTACTTTGAGAACCCATGCAGTGGGTTTGAAGCAGGGAAGAATGGGGATATCGCAAATTAGGACATTTATACCTTAGGTATGAGATCCATGCATTTATTCCAAGACTTAACACATATTCTCCAACACAGTATGGACATTGACACGCGAACACGTCCATGGTTTTTTATAATGTCCATGGAGTTTGAATTTTCTGTTGTGGAGAACATTGGTTTATATGTAAATTTTTTTCTAAAATCATCTTTATCGTATTAGGATTGGTCCTTGCGGCGTTGGAGTCGACATGACCTACATCTGTAGTATAGCTCATGGGCTAATGAACCTCTGTGTTGCTTGATTACCTCACACCTGAATGTTTTGGTGTGTGTCATGTGGTGTTTATACATAGGTCCACTATCTCATTAATCTCTCAGCTTCTGGCTCATGTCCATGAGTTAGATAGCAGACAGTTAGACCGGCAGCCCAGAGCACTTAGCATAGATGAACGAGGTACCAACATCTGACCACGGGAGCATTTAAAGTCCACCCCAGTATGTACAGAAATGGACGTCTGCCGTTGTCTGCACTCTGGGTGTGACCCCTGGGGGCCTTACAAAGAGCCCAAAAAATGAGCTAGACTAGATATTCGAGGTACCAACCAAAACTGATTTAAAACGAACAATAGTACCGCACTGAACACCAAATGACCCATGACAGACAAATTGCACTCTGGAATGGGTCCGGCAGAAACCAAAAAAGGACCCCCCAAAAATGAGCTAGCACATACATTCGAGGTACCACACAAAACCAATTCCAT